>CM031239.1:460757933-461211159 GCA_018340775.1 Taxus wallichiana var. yunnanensis | reverse complement strand
GGTTTTCACTAAACGTGGTTTCTTTGGCGCAGGAGCTACGCCTCGTTTAGATGATGAGGCTACGAGATGATGTGGTAGCGAGGAAAACCACCACGGCGAAAGGGGAGTGATAGAAAATAAATCCTTTGATGATGGAGTTCATTTAGGGTTGATGGGTGGACCGGATATGTGGGGTGACAACATTGATATATCCTTTGATCTCTATATGGGTGTAGGAGGCGTAGGTCGTTTTGAAGAAAACACAGGAGGTATGATATATTGATGCAAGGTGGAGGGATGAGGTCCCAATATGGAAGGTAGGTGTGATGATGATGGTTTTGATTGTGATAGAGGCACGGATGGAGTTTGTCTCCTAAGTGGTGGGGCGGCTTTATTTTTGGATAAATCTAGTCGCTTAGGCGGGTGTGTTAGGCTGGGTATGGGTGAGGTCCCAAGTGTAGGGGAAGATTTGGTTAGGTTAATAGAGGTGGATGAGATAATGAGTATAGATGTGGGGGATGGAGATGAGGACATAGGGATTTTGAGTTTCTGTAAACACTTAGGGTATATGGTAGAGGTGTCTGGATCGGTCACCTGCATTTGAGTAGAATAGGGGGTACTCAAACATTCCCATAGGACTCGTCTATCTTCTGGAGAATGACAATCTTCAGGCGTGAATTGTAAATTTGGTACGGAAGAAAGACGGGTTGTGATTCCAGTCCACTGTGGGTGTGATACAGGGGGTAGATGAGGCACTGTATCAATAGATGTTAAGAGATCGACTGGTCGTTGAAAAGATTTAGGCGATGAAGAACTAATAGGCAGGAGGGCATGTTTGAGAGGGTCTGTTATGGTTAAAGAATTCGGTGATGTCGGTGCGAGAGATTGCTCATCTAAGGATGACAAAAGGAGTGGCGAGCCTTCCTCTTGTGCAGCAAGAGTGGTAGGAGGAGACGTTTGGGAAATAGATAAGTTAGATAACATCCGTTCGCAGTCTTGTAGGGATGTGGTATAAGAAGACTCATCGATGAGAAGAAAAGTCTGGGTAGTTAACTCCTTTATGGGTAAAGGAATGATTTCGCCTTGGTTTGATGGTGGTGAAGGAGGTTCGGGCCCCTGTGTTAGTGAAGAGGCTTGATTCAAAATTTTCTCGATAGAGGCTTTTGGCTGGGAGTCGAAGACTGCATGGATCTCATGAACACTTTCCTCGGCTAAGATATCCTGGTTTACGTTACTGTTAGAAGAGTGATTTGGGAATGGTTTGTTGAATATTTTCAGATTTCGGTTGGCAGGGGCATTAGGGTTATCGAGGGTTATATCACCTGCGTCAACCATTTCCTACACTATGTTTTTCAACATTTTACAGTTTTCATGACTATGTCCTTTTACGTGGTGAAAGTTACAAAAGTCATTTTCTTTGTACCAGGAAGGTATAGCGCGGGTAGAATCAAACCCAGAGTGGGGTTTAACAGGAGGCAAGGTGATAGCTCCGGCTTTGAGAAATTTTTCCAAGATGACACCATAAGTTTCTCCCAAGGGAGTGTAATTGATGGGCTCGGCTTTGTACTTATAGGTGGTTTTTGGCGGGGTATTAGACGGTGTTTGAGATTTGACCATCACCGCGTGGACAGCTCCTTTTGATTTCGAAGAAGTGGATGTGTGAGGAGGGGTGGTGTTTGGCTTATTGGTAGAATCTGGAGTTCAGAAATTGGGGTTTTTGTTGCGCAACCGCAATTTCTCTTCTTCTAAGGCTCGAATTTCTAATTTCCGAGCCATGGTAAAGGCCTCATCAAATGTACGGAAAGTTTGAATTTGGAGGGTAGGAGAGATGAAGCTTAAGCAAGCAGCCCACGTAAAAAGTTTGATAAGTTCAGCCTGAGGCAAGGCATATGTAAGTTGGTTGATAAGGCCACGCCATCGTCCAATGAAATCTGCGATAGATTCGTCTTCGAATTGTCGGATGGCATAAAGGTCGGTGATAGATACTTTCTTGGCAATGTTAATGGAGAAATGATCCAAGAAAGATTGGGCTAGTTGGTTAAAAGAGAAGATTGAGTGCTGGGTTAAAGCACTGTACCACTCCAAGGCGGGTCCTGATAAGGACATGGGAAAGGTGCGGAGTAACAAGGCATCATCATGAGCAATCAAATAACAAGCATGTCTAAATGATCGCAAGTGTTGTTGAGGGTCCTCCTTACTGTTAAAACGGGTAAATTTTGGTAATTCCCATTGAGGAGGATATGAATGAAGGGGGACAGAAGGGTGAATAGGCTCCCGACAAACTTGCTCGTATGTCAAGGCGCTACGACTTCCTGAAACAGAAGCCTCCAGATTATGCATTTTGTCCATCATTTGTTTGATGAAATCTGTGGTTGGATGAGATGAGGGTGCGGTTGTGGTAAACGGAGGCAAATTGGGCCAAGGGCCTCCGCTAGACAATGGTGGGGTTAAGTGTTGATAAGGTATGGAGGATGAATATGTTGAGGTGACCGAATAGGGATGTCCCATATAGGATGTTGAGGTCACTGGATACGTGTATGGGAATGAAAAGGTAGGCGGAGCTTGAGAAGGAAAGCCGTGTGGATAGGTGGCAGAGAGCAAGTCATGAACGGAGCGGTCTGCAAGAGAGATGAGGTAGGGGCAGTCGGTGGTAGTGATATGTGGGGTCCAAGATTAACCAAAGGAAAGCTAATCTATGTCGTATGAACCTCTGAAGCCATCGGATTGGGAGACGGGGCTAAAGATGCGGGAAGCAAGCGCAAGATCATCAAAGCGGAGTGGGAGCTAAATGAGCAGCTATACTAATAGGCATACAACAAGGAGGCGACCATGGGCGTACGGTCGGGGGTATGAGACAAATAGTATTGTACAAAGACTAGGATTAACATCCGAAACTTGCAAATTCTTTATCTCCCAGGAATTTTAGGAACCTCGCCGGTATCCGTAGGATTCCCACGAGAATGTGAAGGGGTGATTCAGCAAAAAGCAGAGCAAGCATGTGAAACCATGGCGGCTTGCTTTGAGTGATAACAACCATGGCTAGGAGTTCACAAGAGGGTTTCAATCTGTCGAACAGTAAACAAACTTAGACCGGTAAAATTGGTAGTTCTTTGGTTTGTCAGGTGGAAAAGACAAAGAACCGATGTCGGTTATACTATAGCCGCGTCGGTCACCTAAGCGATGTCGGTGTAAGTCTGGGCTAACAAGATATAAAAAGGCTGCTAATTTTATTTTTAACACATTTAGTATACTTGTCCAATTATTGATCACGTAGAAGGCAGTATGAGAAAGAAAAGAACTAAAAACAAGCAAGATGCACACGTAAATCTAGAGACTAACCCTAGGGTTAATTTTAATTATTGTGGGCTTATGCCTTTAGACGCGGAATGATGTCAATCCTAAATAAAGGACTTAGGGAAATGTCAAGTTGTTTTGGCTCATAAGGTTACCTCAATCAAGGGCGGAGGAATACCGCGGAAAAAAGGGGGATGTTTGGTACATTGTGTTAATTGTGAAGTGATTCGGTATGTGTTGTGTAGTGAAAGTAAGATTAATTTCTTGTCAATACCATGGATATCACCCCCACGTGTACGACCTATTACTTAATCTACGTTCACTAGAACTGAAAACACCAAGCAGGAATGTAATGCACATGTTTTAAACCCAAATCGGAAATTATGTTCGATGAAGCAAAAGAGATGACTTTCACTAATGCAAGATGTAAAAGTAAAGCAAGTTCTTTTATCAAAATAACAAAATACCTTGTGAATATCTTTTAGAAGAAGAAAACAACATATATGCTCCCTATATGAAAGTAAGCAAGAAAGAAAGAAACCCAAAATGGGTCCCACTGCGTGCGTGCCAAAATGTTTCACTCGGAATGTTTGGCCACGGGAATAGAGTTACTTTATCCTTTCATTCCTTTTAGAAGCAGAGATAAGGTTAGGGCTAGGAGGAATATCTGTTGAATGTCGAGATGGTGTGCGCGCATCGTAGAGAAAGATCGAGTTGATCTGCGAAGAACTCCTTTTTGTCTTGGAAGGACTACTGCAAATAAGAACACAAGACCACAAGATTTTGATTAGACAATAAATGAGGAAGCGCCTTGGGCCGGTGAAATATAAAACTTCCTTTCGAAGGTGGTCAGTTCCCCTGCTAATATGAATTAACACCAAAAACGTAAAATATCAATTAAATTGCTTCGTTGAGACGGGTAGGGGAAAGGCTGATTTCTGGTTTTGAGTCACAATAACCGATACCGGTTGCTGATAACCGATATCGGTATGGTCTAGGATCTGTAGGTTGGTTGTTTTATGGGGTGGTTGTGTTGTAGGGTAACGGTGTTGTTGGTAAGGCTGGTATATGAGTGATATTAGGTAATGAGATGGTGAGAGGTAAATGAATGATAGTTAGATGCAATGACATGTTGGGTAGTGGATCTAGGAATGGATTTATGGGGACTGTGATTCAAAAAGTCTAAGAAATGTTATTAAAGAGGACATGCAAGATGTAACTTACTGGTTATTGACGAAGATGCAGGTCCAGGAACTCTGATGACAAAGGTAGAACTTAGGTAAGATGGCTTGACACACAGAAGATGAGAGATCTCCCTCCCGATGATCAGCTGAGTATCACAGGTTTCTGGCTATTCCGTTGCAGTTTTGGGCTTGATCTCCTTTGCTGCAAACTCTTCTGGTTTCTTCACTCGTCTCTGCTCGGCCAAGTAAAGATCCGGATTCTCTTGATCACTCCTGCTGATCTCTCTTGATCCAAAAATCCTTCCACCTTTGTTTTTGGTTTGGGGAGCCCATTTACAGGGAACCGATGGCGGTTACGTAACCGATGGCGGTCGAGTAGGAACCGGTATCGGTTAGGAAAAAGTAGGCTATTTTTAGTAAAATCACCCACTTTCCCTGCTTTTCTCCCGAGAGATTAGTTGCGGGCTTGGTCAAGTGACTAGAAGGTCGGTTTTGGGTGCGAGAAAGGGGTCATTAGTCATGGGTTAGTTTAGGGTTAGGACTAGGTCATGATGAGGTGGAAAAATGAGGTGGCAGGTAAGGTGATGTGGATTTATCAATTACAAGGTAATTAATAAATAATTGTGTAAGGTTTAGGTGATGAGGTTAGGTTGCGAAATGAGATGCGGGTCACAAGGGGTCGTAAGACACAAATTTGGTGTCTACAGATTCATTAGGCTAAACTATGATTAACCTCTCCTAAGCCTAGTCAAATCTTACTTTAACTCACTAAAGTGATTTTTGGCTTATTCATTTGTCGACATGCACCCGAGGTCTCCCTTTGGAAACCAAAACTATAAATAGGACTAGACCCCCCTCTCATTTCCTAAGAACACTTCCCCTTTCTAGGCTAAACTATAGTATTATTGCTAGGATTAGAGCTTCTCTTCATTTGTCATATTGAGCTAATATTACTTTTGCTTTGCTATTGCACTACACTCACAAGTTTGAGTAAATGGAAGGAACCATGTGGCTCTTTATCCATTAATGGAGAGCTTCCATTCTCACAATCACAAAATTGATTGCTTAGAATCTACCTAGGTTCATTTGTAAAGCTTTCAAGAGTAGAGGATAACTAGATATGTTAGATTTACTTGTTTATTTCAAGATTAATGCATGTAAAAGTAATGAATCCTTATTTATCTCTTATTTGATGGTCCATTGAATTGTTTGTTTAAAGCTTTGGGGATTCTTGAGTGTTTCTTACCCCATTTCATAGCTTTTACAAATTGTTTCCTTGTTCACATTTGGCACGCCCGGTGGGACTTACTCCATAGTCCTTTTTCAAGTCTTTTCTAGGCTTTACATGTCCATTTCTAACCATTTTTATGCTTTCTAGGTTTTAAAAGCTTGTCTTTTAACAGATTTCACATTTTAAAAGGGCTTTTTCTTCCTTTTGCTAAAGCATTTAATGGGTCTAAGCTAGAAATAGGCTTTCATTGATAAAAACTAACTTGTTTGATCCTTTAACTTTTTTGTTTCCATGAATTTTGAGGTTTTTACAGGGGGTATGTGTAGGTGTCTTGAGAGGCACGTATGCATCGAAATAGACACGTATGTGTTGAGTTGGCGCGTATCTATCGGGATGTACTTTGAGCTTTCAAAATTTTTGTAAAGGACATGTATCCCTCATGTTCCACGTTTATGCATGGAACTATGAGCGTATTCATCTCTCTAGATGCGTAGGCATCTGTTAAAGACTATATTGACCTTGATTTTTACCTTGTCTTTGTATCCATTCTCTAGGGCACGTATTTTTCGAAACCCTAGTGTATGCATCTTGTTGGACGCATAGGTGTTAAATCCCACATTGACATTTTATCAAAGCACACATACATGTCAGTTAGGGTGCATATCCATCGATGAAGCGCATATGCATTGGAGTGGGCGTGCAAGACATTAGTGTTAAAAGTTGAAATTTTTCACAAGCTGTAAGATTAAAGTTTCTGGTTTTTGCTAACTTGTTTGTAGGTTCTTAACAATTGTTTGTAGGGTATTTTTGGTTTAGTTTTGACTAACTTAGTTAAGTGTTTCATTTCTTAGTTGATAGAGGTTTTCAAAGTGTGTATGCTCTTCCCTCGCTCCTTATAAGCGATCTTGGGAACCAAAACAACTCCAAAACCTTCTTATTACTTTCAAAACACTTTATTTACGCTATATAATGGATTAATCTTCAAAATTTGGTTAAAACGAATTCCTTTTCGCAAGATTACTTAAATTATTTTCCATTACTTATTTGTAGTTGAGTTTCACGTTGTGTATGCTCTTCCCTCGCACCTTTTGGTGACCTTGGGAATCAAAAACAACACATAAACTCTCTTTCATGATATTGTGATCTTTTGGAAAATTACTAACTTCTTATGTATAGGACCAAATTCATTTGTCAAAGAAAGGAGTTTTGAAACACAAATCCTGCTAACACATGTTTGATTGTAGGTTGTCAAATGGTGTGCTACTTAAAACCACATTAAGTTAAACAAGATAAAAACACACCACATACATACCTTGTATTATAGGTTTCGAGAAAAGGGTACGTCCCTATCCACTCAACTAGAACATAACCCCTTTGGCATAACGCCTTAAGCTACAACAATGGGGGTGGTTCTAGGAACCCTAAAGTAATCCACCACTGAGTAACCTTGTGGATGAAATAGGAAGCACTCCACTTACCCACTTGACTAGTCATACATTGTGAGTTTAGAGTCAAAGTTGTTTGTATCACGACCCCAGTGATGATACAACTAAACGCACTAGTTGCTCATTGTATCAAAAGGGGGTAAAGTAAATATGAGATAATCCTTGGGAAACCTTAGAAAATTGAGCTCGCATTAGACAAATTTTTGACACCTAGTTGAGTGATCTACTTAGGAAAGCCATTTTGTCAAGGAGCCCACTTTGCTAGTCCATTATCGCGTCTTGTCAAACCATCATGAAGTGACAAATTTCTTGGATTCAAAACCTTGTTTTTGAACATGGTAATGAATCCACTTAAGTTAGATCTAAGTGTCTCTCATCACGAAATTAAATGACATATCACTTAGCTTGGTTTCTTTCTCACCTTTAGATGAGGCAAAACTCTGCCCAAGTGCCACTAAGTTTATTTTCATCTTTTGATCTATACGTTTGAATTTTTGTTGCCAATTTGGGACAAGGGAAGGCATCTTTTAGGAGTATTGTCATAGATAGTGTTCACCACCTTTTTTATCCATTTACACTCATCCATGTTTGCGAATGTGTTGTTAAACGTCTAAAGTGCGTGGATATGTCCTTATATCTTTAATGACCACATGATCTTGATTTCAGGATTGTCTTCATAGCTAGGATTTCATTTCATCATCATTTCCCCTTTGAGTTATTACTCTTCCCACATTTTAGCCATATAATTGCGACACTTACATCTTGTTTTCATCTTTTAAGAACTTGATAAAAGTTTCCCAATTGTATCGTTATGTTTCTCGCATGACTAACTACTTCTTGCTATACTCGTATTTAGTTTCAATCCCAACAACGTCTAAGGTATTTTGAAAGTGTTGATACATTGCATTGTTCGTATCACAATAGCATCATCTTGATACTAACACCTTGCTTATTCTAGGTTTGGTTAACGTTTTGGGGTAGTGTTGTTACATTTACTCGCAAATACAACTTCCATTACCAAAACACTTAGATTTTTTCGGCATTTGAACTAGTCATATTATACCTCGTGGAGAGATCACTCGATCCAGCAGCAATTCTAGTGGCGCAACTTCCAGAGACCATAACTTTTGCACCGTAGCTCCGATTGACTCCATTCAAAAGGCAACAGAAAGCTTAAAAAGTCAAGAATATGGATGAGAAGGAAAGGCTCTTCCACTCCAAGCTCTGGGTAAAAGGTAAGCCACTGCATTTTATCCTTGATAGTGGAAGTCAGAAGAATTTAATTTCTGTTGATGTTGTAAAAGCCTAAACCTCCCTGTAAAGCCACATCCCCAGCCATATAGTATTGGGTGGTTAAACCCAGGAAGAGACCTCCAAGTCACACAACAATGCCTCCTTCCATATGCCATCAAGCCCTTCCATGATGAAGTCATGTGTGATGTTGCTCCATTAGATGTTTGTGATGTGCTCCTAGGCCAGCCATTTATGTGGGATAGACATGGCATCTATGAGTCACGACCTAGAAGGGTCACCATTACCATTGGGAGTCGACGTTATCGGATACCTGAGGTCATTCCCCCAAAATCTGTCTCCCTCATCAGTGCCAAACAATGTAAGAAGTTAGTGGAGAAAACCAAACAGTTTGTCATCTTGATGATCAGGCCAAAACCTACAAACAAAATTGTTGCAGCCTCCATGAACATGCACTCAATACAGCAACAGAAGCAGCTCAACCAAATCATAACTGAGTATGATGATCTATTCCAGACACCTAAAGGAGTGCCATTTCAGTGTCAGGTAAAACATGTTATTGATTTGGTCCCGGGGTCTCCTTTACCCAATAGCCCTGTGTACCGCAGGTCAGTCCTTGAAAATGAGGAGATAAAGAGGCAGCTCCAGGAATTGATTCAAAAGGGACATATTAGGCCAAGCTCTTCACCTTGTGGAAGTCCAATTATCTTGGCACCAAAGAAGGATGGAACATGGAGACTTTGCATAGACTATCGGGCTTTGAACAAAATCACTGTGAAGAATCGCTACCCCCTCCCAAGGATTGATGATTTGCTGGACCAGCTCCGCGGTGCAAAATTTTTCACCAAAATTGATCTCAAATCTGGCTATCACCAGATCCCTGTCGAGCCCACTGATGTTTGGAAAACTACATTTAAGTCTCGTGAAGGCCTATTCGAATGGTTGGTCATGCCTTTCGGACTAACTAATGCACCTGCAACATTCATGCGGATGATGGACAACATCTTGCGGCCCTACACCAATTCCTTCGTAGTGGTCTACCTAGATGATATACTCATTTATAGCCCGACCTGGGAGAGGCATCTGCAACATGTTCAAGAAGTACTTCAGACCCTCAGGAAGCACAGACTGTATGCAAATCTGGATAAGTGCACATTTGGGATGACAAAGGTCCAGTACTTGGGTTACGTCGTGGATGAGGAAGGAGTCCATGTCGACCCAGAGAAAATTCAGGTTATTCAGAGGTGGCCTACCCCAAAGAATCTTACAGAGCTTCGTAGCTTCTTGGGCCTTGCCAATTTCTATCGCTGGTTTGTCTTGGGTTTCTCACATATTTCCTGGGCACTCAATCAGGTGACTAAAGGAGGGAACAAGGCTAAATTTCAATGGGGGAAGCACATGAGAAAGCATTTGAAGGGCTGAAAGAAAGGTTATGCTCGGCCCCTGTCCTTTCCCTTCCTGATCTACATCATCCATTCGAGCTGATGACAGACGCATCTGAGTATGCCTTGGGAGCTGTTATCATGCAACATGGCCACCCTGTTGCATACCATAGTGAAACATTCAATGACACGGTCAGGAAGTACCCAATATATGATAAGGAGCTTTATGCCATTGTCCAGGCATGTAAGCAGTGGAAACACTACATTCTGGGGAAGGAGACAGTAATCCACACTGACCATAGGCCTTTGGAGTTCCTTCAGACACAAAGCAAGTTAAGGAATGAGAGACACCAGAAATGGGCCACATACCTACAACAGTTTCACCTGATAATAAAGCATAAGAAGGGAAGTGCCAATTCAGCAGCAGATTGCCTAAGCCACCCTCTAATTTCAGCCCTCACAACTATTCTTGATCTCTGTGGACATGAGACTTCAAGTTGGTGTAGTTTGTATGAGAAGGATCCTGAGTTTTCAAACACATATCAGGCCCTCTGTGAAGGAAAACATGTCTCTGATTTCTATCTACAGGATAATCTCCTCTGCCATATGGGACACATCTGTGTTCCAGCAAGTGAACAACAGAAGATGATCTGGGAAGCACACTTCAGCAAGACCGCAGGGCACTTTGGCGTGGACAAGACATTGGCAGTACTTCAGAAGCATTTCTACTGGCCTAATCTAAGGACTGATGTGGTGAAGTATATTAAGTCCTGCACTCCTTGTGCAATTGCTAAGCCAACTAACAAGAAACAGGGATTGTACACACCATTGCCAGAACCAACCAAGCCTTGGGAATCTGTCTCGATGGACTTCCTCTCAGGTTTGCCAACTTCGAAACATGGGAATGATGGTATTTTTGTTGTAGTTGATCGATTTTCTAAAATGGCTGTAATGGTTTCCTGTAAGAAAAATATTTCTGCTGAAGATACTGCTAAAATTTATTTCAGTCATGTATGGATCAACTTTGGGCTCCCCAAGTCTATTGTTTCTGATAGGGATAGCAGGTTCCTGAGCATCTTCTGGTCCACCTTATGGGGAATGCTAGATACAAAGTTGATGAAGTCCACATCCTTTCACCCACAGACTGATGGGCAAACAGAAGTGGTGAATCGCCTAATTGTTCACATGCTTCGTATGTACCACTCCAAGCACTCCCGCACATGGGACGAGGCCCTGCCATACATACAACATGGATACAATCGAGCCCTGCACAGCTCCACTAAACACAGTCCTTTTCAAGCTTGTTATGGATTCCAACCTATGGCTCCCATTGATGTATGCATCCCAATTCCTGCCATGGAATTCACACTTCATGGAAAAAGTGAAGCAGAAAAGGCGACAAGGTTTGTTGAGCAGATCCAGCACATTCAGCACCAAGTCCATGACATTTTACAGAAAATGAATAAAAAATATAAGAATCGCCATGATAAACACAGGATTCCGCATCATTTCCAGGTTGGTGATAAGGTTTGGTTGCGGCTTCAGAAGGAACGACTTGCAGGTCCACACAGAAAGATTCGACCTCTCTGGTATGGTCCTTACACTCTCACTAAGCAAGTAGGGGAAAATGCTTTCGAGTTGAATCTTCCACCCTACCTTGGTCTGCACCCCATCTTCAATGTGGACCTCCTCAAGCCATACCATCCACCTTTGTTGGATACTTCAGTCACAGCAGAACAATTGGACATCTCTGAGCTCAATCCAGCAAGTCTTTCCCCAGCTGAAGAAGATCAGATTGTGGACAATTTGACTAAGACCACCAGAGGACAACCTATTCAACTCTATCGTGTGATAAAGAAAGGAAATCTCAGTCACCAAGGTGAATGGCTCACTGCATACCAGGTAAAGAAGCAATTTCCACAGCTGATGGGGCATCTTAATGCAATGGGGACCATTGCTTCTGAAGGAGGGAGGAATGATCCAGGCAGCAATTCTAGTGGCGCAACTTCCAGAGACCATAACTTTTGCACCGTAGCTCCGATTGACTCCGTTCAAAAGGCAACGGAAAGCTTGGAATGTGTAGAATGTGATGAGAAGGTGCCGAACTTTGTTCGGCAATGTTTGACCCCCGAAATCCGCGTTTAAGGGGCCCAAATTGTGATTTTTGTACTGCTGTCTAAAAATAGTAAATTCTAAAAATAGTATGTTTCGCAAAATTAGTGCACATGTAAGTCTTGGAAGATGAAACACCTCGTCTCCCTCGAGACTGGTGACCTTCCACATCTTTCTAGGTGTCCTTTCATATTTATAAAGTATTATAAATACATATGTAACCGGAAGAAGAGATAGACATCTCTTGGCAGAGATAATTGATGTATTTCAAAATCTTTGAGTAATTTACATCTCTTTTCAGAGATAGTTGTTTTGCAATTCATTTGGCACATTTGTTAATCTGTTCCTTAAGTCTGAAACCCCTCGGTTTTGGATCAATCACATCAATACAACTTTGGTACTTAGATCTTGTTGATGTTTCAACTCGACCTAGGTATTGATAGGGTGTTGTCACTATCTGATTTGTGCGCTTATCATTGAAACCATAGCTTAAGGTATAGAGTGTTTTAAAAACAATTGAGTGTTTGATAGATTTACTAGAGAATTTGCATATTTGTTCCTAAAGTATAATAGCATTTGCATATTTTGTGTACTTAGGACATCTTTTGAGATAGTAGGACTTTAAACAATTCATATCACATACACCTAGGTTTCATATAAACTTGAATACACTTGGACAAAACCTAGCACAACTTTGACTAGTGATGCCTATAATCACGAAAATGGCATCTAAACCAGATGAGCATGATTTAGAAGAAAATCCTTTCACATCATACCCCTTCACTAGTAATAACTTAACACCTCTCTTTTCACAAGTAAAAGACACTAAACCGCTAGTTGATCATAGTGGAGAAGATTCCGATACATCAAAGGACCAACACAAGTTATACTTAGTTCACTTGAAGAGCTCCTTTATTATAACAAAGACCAAGTACTCATAAGAGTTCTTGAATTAGGAGCCAGGCTTCCACAAGAGCACGAAGCGATGATTAAAACCATTAACCATGAAATGGAAGAACAACCATGACCATCCCTCATAGACATGGATAACCCTTTTGACATAGGGTATGCTTCCACTTCAGGAAAACATAACAACAATGTCGAAGATGACCCACCAAAACCAATAGATGATTCGTGAAGACCTTACTTTAAGGCTTCATGTAGAGTAAAATTAAACATGAGTGCAAGGACTCACCACCTCCTAGGTTTGATGATGAAGATGATCCCTTAGTCAAGAAGATATCATTCAACGACAAATACTAAAACTCAAGTCAAAAGATAGCAAACTTAGGTTCTTCAAGTAAGAATGTGAATAAGGATAGACTTAAAAAAATTAATCGAGTTTCACATGGATCCATATGATGACATAATTTTCAAGGTTCTTTAAAGTGAATAGAATGCTATCACCTAGAAGCGAATAACACATTCAATAGGAGTTACGAGTCAATGAAAAATATGCTTACTACTCTACAAGAGAGTAATGTAGGACACAATAGAAAATACTTATATGAAGAACTATGTCCTTACCCCTTTGATAAGGATATGTTGCGCAAACCATTTCCGAAACATTTTGATATCCCTAAATTTGACAAGTATAAAAGTAAAAGTGATCCACGTAATCATGTCAAAGACTTCTACATGGCTTGCCAGGAAGTTGCTTATAGCAATAACTACTTGATACATCTATTTCCTTGTATCCTAGGAGTAGAGGCATTAGAATGGTTCTTCAATATACCTAAGGGATCAATCATGACATGGCCCACCCTTGCTGAAAAGTTTGTGTGACATTTCTCTTTCAACATGGAGAGTGATATCACCATGAACAACCTTTGCAATGCAAAACAAAAATATAATGAGACCTTTGCAAGCTTCTTACGGTGATGGCTAGGATTAGAAAGTAATTTCCCTTGCATCCTCCCGGAAAAATAGTTAGTAATCATATTCATCCCCAATTTGAACCCGAAATAACCTTTCAATTACAAATACACGGTAGCTCTAACTTCAAATAAGTTATAGAGAAAGGCATCCAGATCGAAAAGGCTCTTATTGCAAAGGGGACACTCAAACCCGTTATAAAAGACAAACACGAGACAAAATCTGTTGATAAACCAAAGTTCTTTAATAAGAACAAATTTTTTTGGCGTTGAAATCACGGACTCAAGAGAGTCCAAACTATACATACTGGTCCACTTTTAAATCTTTCACAAGGACCTTTCCCAAAGGCACCTACAAAATGCACGTTTACACCTCTAACTGAATCGCTATCTGTTATACTTAAAAACTAGACATCGTTAACATGATACCATATCTAGAAGATGTACCTAAACTAGGTTGGTTCAAAGAGCATGAATACTATGATTTCCACCATGTAAAAGGACACAAACTGATAGATGCCTAAGATTGCGACATTATATACAAGACCTCATTAAAGAGGGTAAGATTGCAGTAGATTCACCATATGGATCAGGGAAAGGACCTAATGAAAAGATGGGTATATTTAAAGAACCTTTTCATAATCATGAATATAAGAAACAAAATAAGTCGATCATGAGCAAACCTGTAGTGCCCACTTTCCTTGGACACTATTCAGATACTGATCCTGACACTATTGGTCACATTTCAGATATTATTATGTTTTGATGTAGTATGATGTATTAGGGATTATTATGGACATTTTTATGTTTTGATTAGTATGATGGTTAGATGTTAGATCCTAGATTAATATTGATCTGGATTCAGATATTTTGCTTGAGGATCATTGAGACATTTTTATTATTATGTGGATGATGATATACTAGTTGACATGGACATGTTATTGATGTTAATTTTAGACATGTGACATTGATTATTATGAATAGCTCTAGTATAGAAATCTATTGGATGATGATATAGTTACAAATTGAATTTTAATGATAAATATTGAATCTTGATATTGTTGTGATTTAGATCTAATGTTTATATATCATTTGGATGTTCTGATATGGCCACGAGGCCGAAGGAGGTATTTTGCATTTTATAGGTTAAAATCACAACAATGTCGGGGGACTGGAGACTAACCATATTGGAATTCAGTGTGAAATCAACAAGGTCACCATGGCAACTGTGTTTGAGTTGTATGTTGTGTTTTGTTAGGATTTCCCATGGGGGGATTTCCATTATTGTGACCATGGGGTATATGTGTGCTTTATTTGTTGTGTCCCTTTTTAAAATTATTGTTGTATGTATTTTATTTGTAATGTGCTCTTTAGTTTAATTATTTTAATGTGATAGTATAATGTGAGAATCTTATAGTTAAATTTCAATTAAATTAATTGGGATGTGGAATATAAATTAAATGTTATTGTCTTGGTTGAAAATGAAAATTGACTTATATATATATGATATATATATATATATATATATATATATATATATATATATATATATATATATTATGTAAACATGTAATAAATAAATGTCATAAATATAAATGCATGTGTAAGAAATTGTAAGAGGATGTAAAAGTTGTGTAAGTAAAATGATAGATTGTGTAAGGCATATTTTAGAGTGTAGAATACTCCATCCTCTTTGAAACTCGGATTTGGTCTTGGGATCCTAAATTGGAGGCTTGTGGGACAAGTTAAACTTGTTCCAAACCTCTCAAAACCTCCACCAACCATGTTTATTAATTTGGAGTCAAAATCAAATTATTTTATTGAATTTTGACTTGATTTATTGAAGAAGTGATTGCATTTGTCTTACAAATTTTAAGTGCATTCCCTTTTGGGGTATGGGCTATGTGTGTGTAAGTGATTTTGTCATTTTTTTTCATTAATGGTGATTTGTTGTTGATGTGGATTGCACTCTTGGGGAAGGAAGAAAAATGATGTGGCATCCCACTTGGAATCCACATCATCCTCTTCCACCCTCTCCTTTAAAATTTGATTTCCTCCTCATTTTGAGGTTGTTGAAGGTTGGAGATTTCACTCTTGGGTCAAATTTTTCTCTTGCCTTTGGAGCTTGCTTTGTGGAAGATCTTGGATTGATTCACATGCTTGTACATTGTTGTTTTGGGACTGTGTTTTGAGCATCAAAGAACTGCTGTTTTGGAAATAAGTCTCCATTATGGAGAGGTAGGCTCTCACTCTTTTAAAATTGTTGTTTTTCCCTCTTTTAGCATGAATTTTTGAATGTGTTGTGTTTGCAATTCTTAGAGGGATGGGTAGAATGCTTAGGGCATGGTGTGGAGAGAAGACTATGAGGTTAATCAAGAGGAGGGATAAGGGATTTTCCATTGGAACTTGTCTTGAGGAGGGAGTGTTGGTTGGAATCCACCTAGGAAAAGAATATGCATGCATTTCTTACTTTGGGGGAGGTATAAGGGATTTTCCATTGGCACTTGTCTTGAGGAGGGAGTGTTGGTTGGAATCCACCTAGGAAAAGAATATGCATGCATTTCTTACTTTGGGGGAGGTATAAGGGATAAATTTGGAGGAGGGATAAAGAGGGTTTGAGGAGGGATAAGGTTTATGGGATGGTTATGTTCTTGGTGGTTGTTGTAGGTGGATGTCCAATTTCAACATGGGAGGCATAAGGAGACCTCCATAGTTCTTGCTCTTGTTTGGCTTGCTTGCTCAAGCCTTTGTGATTGTATGACTATTTTCTAATGCAGTTGAGAACTGATATCTTGTTTTGATTTTTGTTTTTATTGATTTTTGTGATACATGAGTGTTGCTTGCATGTGAAAGAAGTCCATGTTGCCATGAGTTGAATTATCATGCTCCATTTCAATATGGTTGGGGCTTGGGGGCCAATGCGGAAAGATGACTTATCTTTTCCCATTATATGTCTTGGTTGGGTGGAGAGCGTTGCCTTTCCCCCTTCTTTGTTGTGATTAGAAGAGTAAAGATGAAGAATTCAAAGCATGTTCTTTGTTTGGAGTTTGGAGAAAGAAGAATACGGTTTGTAGTCATCCTTTTTGAGAAAACTCTTGTAATCCCTTCCCACATCGCGTGGATGAGTTGTATAATTTTGTAATGTGAAGCCATTATATGGTAAATGGAAGTTTGAAATTTAATTCAAATGTAAAGATGGAATATTCTATTCTCTGTATTGGAAAAGACTGTCATACATTTGTAGATTTAACATTGAAATTCAAATGAAGAAATGATCTATTGATGTAATGTTTAAAATCAATGAAAGAAATATATTCCTTCCTCAATTGTAGTGTTGGATTTAGATTTAATTGTAATTTTGCTTTAAATTGGAGTTACTGTTTTGAAATGTTATCTCTGTGTGAAAAGAAAATGCGTATGGAAGAGAAATACAACATTTGTTCCTTGTAATTATTAAAATTAGAAATACCAAATGTTATCTTATTGTCTGAATGAGAAGATGGATAAATTATTTGTTTAGACAAGATTTGATAAGTTTACCATGTTTTGGAAGTGGCAAATAAATCATTACAGTTGTTAATAAATGAACTCTGTTCCTTTCCTTTTCTAAATCTGGCAAATTAAAATTTTATCTAATAAATGTGTAGTTCAGATATGCAACTTAAATTAAGTTTTAAACCAATGCAATTTAGATGAAATACGTCATAAGGAATTCAATTTTACCTCAACACCAAAGAAAGACATTTTAGAACTTTACAAAATCAATTTTTAAACTTGCTGGACCACTTTCCCGTCAAAGGATGTAAAATATATCAGTTATAACTCAATCCATAAATTGAACCTTAAAACTAGTCTAAAATCCACCCAATAGCATTCCTCCATGTTCAATTACATGTTGAAGAGAAGAAATATCAAAATTGAATCAAATCTCCCAAGTAGGAAAAATTGCCAGTTTTAAAATTATAATCCCTGCAGGTCTATTTCTTAAAATTGACCCTTTAAAATTCACCAAATTCTAAAATTGATGATTATTGCGCAAAGAGAACTCTGAGAGATTTCCAAAAAGTCATTGTTTTCCTAAAATGGAGCTTCCTATCAAAAGTTATGGCCATTTGAAGTTTTACTTCAAAATGGCCATCCCAAACCAAAAATGAAATAATTCGACATTAGAAAAATTTAAATTTTGAACTTTGGAAAAATTTCCTAAAAATTTCCGTGGCCCCGCCAACCTCTCATCGTATCAGAATTTTCCATGTGGCACCTTGGAGGGGCAAGCCCTTAATAAAAAACTTAACTTTTTGAAAATTTTGTCTTGGGAAAAATTTCCCAAATTTCCCATGCAACCCCATGCGGCCAACCAATCACGTCGACACGTGGAAGGGGGTGCGCATGGATCAAAACGAAAACTTAACTTTTTCCCTTTTGGAAAAATTTCACTTTTTCCTCTGTTGACCGCATCCCCATAGCCAATAGGATGTTGACACGTGTCCCCATGGGTGCACGGGTCCATGCAATTCTTTAGCCTTTTATCCCCTTGGGCGAAAAATCCAAATTTTCCCCCCGCCCGACTGCGTGACCAATCACAAAGCGCCACGTGGCCATTTGAGCAAGTGCGGAGGCATGGAGGAAAATTTTCCTTTGGAAAATTGAGATTTTGGTTTTGGGAAAAATTTCAAAATTTTCCCGTGACCCACTAGCTGCACCAATCACGTGATGACACGTGGCATTTGGGAATTTTTTTCCAATTTTCTCCCTAACCCCACGGACCTCAAGGCAAAATTTTCCCCTAAAACTCCGCCCACCATAACTTGAGTTTTACAAGGAGTTAGGAGAATTTATTTATATGGTTGGAAATGTGAGGAAATTTCCTATCCAATGAGCCTAGTTTAGGAAAGTTTTGATAACTCTAAGTGTGTGAAAAATCTGTTGAAGTTCAGGGCTTGATAGAGAGCAGCCTTGGCGATAAATTTCTCCCTGAACCTTAGTAAAACTTGTAACCTCCAAATTGGAGCCTTGTAAACTTGTTATAAGACAAAAATGGAAATCTTGTGTTTAGTTAATCTCAATTTGTTCTGGAACCTATTTAGTTTCAAACTAGTGTCTTGCAACTTGGTTGTAGACTCTTCCTATAAAAAAAAATTCCATAATTTTCCTAGTTTGTTTCTTGGTCTCAAGTGGTAGTTGAAGCAGGCATAACACTTGGTATTAGAGCAGTGGTTCAAAAGCTTAGACCATTGGGTACACTTGAAAACATTGAGACTTGAAACCTAAAACTAGCAAATTGATAATCTAGAAAACAAAACAAATTGAAAATTGAACATGTTAGTAAACTTAGAAAATTGAAGAAAACTCAAGGTAATGAACTAACTCCCACTCAGTCATGCGCAGTAGCTCGGATGGAGCAGGAGGAATGTTCACAGAGGCTTAGAGTCGTCACCACCACTACCTCCACCACCGCCACCACCACCACTGACCACCAATGTTTAGCAGCCTATCCTACCACAAATTTTACAAATCCTCCAAGATGTTAATGCCGCCTTACACAGAGGATCAGTAGGAGGGAACTCAGGAAGATAGGATAAAGATACTTCCATTGAGGGACATGCACCTCCTCCACATGGTGAGGAAGATGGAGGAGAGAATTTTCATGGAGAGTCAACTAGAGCAGAGTCTCCTTTGAGGGGACATGGTGACCGTATTTCAGGATAGAGAGAGGTCTTAGAGCCCTAGGCTTGGGGACAGGTAGGAAGAGAGGCCTAGAGGCTATCAGACCACAGCTATGGATCACATTAGGGAGATCCTAAAGCTTAGGCCAGACACAGTATTCTAGTGACATAGGAGGATTCCAAGTAGAGGCCTGGCTGGTTAGCTTGAGCGGTTGCTTCAAGTTGTGTCCTTGTTCTAGCAACATGAAAGCTCATGTTGCGATCCATCTACTGAAGGATGGAGCTGGAGTATGGTGGAGGACAGAGGAGCAGAAGCTCCATATAGATTCAGAGACAGTCACTTGGGAGCTGTTTGAGGAGAGATTCAGGAGTAGATACTTGCCACGGAGATTCATACAACAGAGGATCGATGAGTTCCACGACCTTCGACAGGCTTCCCTTATAGTGGCCGAGTATGAGAGTAGGTTCCTGGACCTACTTCAGTACGTTGATTACATGTAGGATGAGTAGGTGTGGATCCACAGGTTCATCCGGGGCCTTAATATAGAAATTGGAGGTGCAGTTCGGATCCACTGCCCACAACATTAGCAGAGGCCGTTGAGAAGGCCTACATTGTAGAGGAGACTCGGGGTAAAACCCAGCAGGCTAGAGACTAGGTCAGGAGCCGTATTTAGTTTGCAGGATAGTAGATCGAGGGGGTTAGCTCCTCCTCCTCATGGTGGTCAGCATTCTTCACAGTCATCTTTTAGATTACAATAGTAGTAGTAGTAGTACCAGTCCCGCCCACCTTTTAGGCCTCCTCAGAGAGTTGATGCACAAAGAGGTCGGAGCATGGGGCCTCCTAGGGGTCCCACCAGGACACAGGGTGGAGCTAGAGCTCAGTCAGCAGGAGCTCGACCACAGAGGCCACAACAGACTATGGTTAGATCATCAAGGTCCACAACACCTACCTCTAGGGCACCTTCTGGCGGTGCTGTAGTTTGGAGGACTTCAGGTGGTTGCTTCGGGTGTGGAGTAGCGGGACACTTTTGGAGAGACTGCCCCTAGAACCCTAATAAGGGTAAGGCACCCATCTCAGAGCCTACAGTCGAGAGACATGGGATAGAGTCACAGGATCTATGCAGTGGTTGAGAACCACCAGGCTGAGCACCAGAGCATGGTCATTGAGACTACAGGTAGCATTGGAGGTGTTCCTACTTCTATATTGTTTGATTCTGGTTCTTCTGATTCGTTTATTACACCATCCTTGGTAGAGCGATGCAGGCTGGTGGCTATTAGACAAGGTCATAGTTGGGATGTCGAGATGGCTTCGTGGAGCCAAAGTATCTCATGAGACTCCTTAGTAAAGGAGTGTGTTGTTAACTTGGGACCTTTCACCACCACTTCAGATCTCTCGCGTACTTCCTTTCGGCTCGTATGGAATCATTTTAGGCATGGATTGGTTATCTGCACATAGGGCCAGGATGGATTGCTATCATAAGACTATATCTTCTGTAGATAATCTTGGATTTGAGTCGGTGATTTCTGGGGTCAGGAGACTTGTTTCTATTCGCACTATCTCTGCTATGCAGCTCAAGCGATGTGTGCGACGGGGTTGTCAGATGTATGCGGTCACAGTCAAGTGACCGGATAGAGGATGGGTCTAGTGAGACATCACTAGATGACCATCCCATTTTGAGAGAGTATGCAGATGTTTTCCCAGGGGAGCTACCGGGGATGCCACCCCCACGTGAGATTGATTTCCATATTGATCTGGTTCCAGGAGTAGAGCCTATCTCACGAGCTCCTTATCGGATGACCACCCCAGAGCTCTGTGAGCTCAAGTTGCAGCTGGAAGGCCTTTTAGAGAAAGGCCTCATCCATCCTAGTGTATCCCCTTGGGGTGCACCAGGTTATATTTGTGAAGAAGAAGGATGGATCATTGCGGTTGTGCATCAACTACCACCAGCTGAATAAGGTAACGATCAAGAATCATTATCCCTTGCCTTGCATTGATGACTTGTTTGATCAAATGAAGGGAGCCACAGTGTTCTTTAAGATTGATCTCAAGTCTGGGTACCATTAGTTGAGGATTACGGAGGAAGACATCCATAAGACTACTTTTCGTACGAGGTATGGGCATTATGAGTTCACAATGGTGCTTTTCGGTTTAACGAATGCCCCGTAATGTTTATGAGTTTGATGAATGGGGTATTTAGGAACTTTTAGATCACTTCATGCTCATTTTCTTGATGAAATTTTGATTTACTCACGTACGCGTGAGGAGCACGAGGGGCACCTTCATCAGGTTCTTCAGTGTCTTTGCGAGTAACAGCTTTACGGGAACTTGGAGAAGTGTGCTTTCTTTCAGTCAGAGATTCAATACTTGGGTCATATCATCTCAGGTGAAGGTATCGTAGTTGATCCTTCCAAGATTAGAGCCATTATGGATTGGCCAGTACCCACTACAGTGACAGAGGTGCGCAACTTCATGGGGTTAGTAGGTTACTTATAGGAGATTTGTGCAGGAATTCTCTCGGATAGCACACCCCATCACTTCCCTTCAGCGGAAAGGGAAGAAATTTGTTTGGTCAGATAGGTGTGAGTAGGCCTTCAGGACACTGAAGGAATATCTCACTACAACACCCATTCTTGCAGTGCCAGATCCACATGGTGAGTTCTTTATATGCACAGATGCTTCGTTGGTAGGCCTTGGAGGTGTTCTTATGTAGGAGGGAAGAGTTGTAGCTTTTGAGTCTCGCAAACTCAAGGATCATGAGCTTAATTATCCTACCCATGATCTTGAGCTTGCGGTGGTTGTGCATGCTTTGGTTCGATGGAGACACTTTCTTCTTGGTCAGAGATTCACACTCAGGACAGATCATTTGAGTCTTCACCACCTTTTCATGCAGCCCAATCTAAACGCTCGTCAGAGATGTTGGATGGAGTTACTCTATGAGTATGACATGGAAATAGAGCATGTGAAAGGGAAGGAGAATGTCGTTGCAGATGCTCTTAGCAGACAAAGGCATTTGAGCATGGCTACTTTAGTGAGCATCAGATTTATGGAGCAGGATCCTTCAGCAGCTTCCTCTTGACAGTTTCTACATTGCAGCCCGAGCAGAGATTGAGTCCCAGAGACCCCTTGAGGGGAAATTTGATGGTTTCTCACTAGAGGTAAATGGTATTCTCAGGCATAGAGGTTGGATTTATGTTCTTAGAGATGGAGGCTTGAGGCAGGACATCTTGACAGAGGCACATCGTGCACCCTATTCAACCCATCCTGGGGTGAAGAAGATGCACGCCACCTTGAGACAGTTATATCACTAGAGAGGACTTCACAGGGACATGGCTCAGTTTGTGTCACGTTGTTTAGAGTGCCAGAAAGTGAAGGCCGAGCATCAACATCCAGCTAGTATTCTTTATCCTCATGCTATATCGGAGTGGAAATGGAACACCATTTCCATGGATTTCATTGTTGGGTTACCGATGTCGAGATATCACCACGATGTCATCATGGTCACGGTTGATAAATTGACAAAAGTAGCTCACTTTTCTCAGTAAAGACCACATATAAAGCTAGTGCAGTGGCATGTGTCTACTTGGATGAGATCGTCAGGTTACACGGGATCCCATGGAAGATCATTTGTGACCGTGATCCTTTATACACTTCACATTTCTGGACTACCATGCAGTATGTTCTCAGGATGAAGATTAACTTCAGCACAACTTATCACCCTGAGATGGATGGACAGACTGAGAGGGTGAATCAAATATTGGAGGATATGCTCAGGATGTACATGATGGATCAGCAGTCTAAGTGGGAGGAGTATCTATATCTTGTGGAATTTGCCTACAATAATAGTTTCCAGAGTTCTATAGGCATGGCTCCTTTTCAGGCCTTGTATGGTAGGGAGTGCAGGACACCCCTTAGCTGGGATAGATTGGAGGATAGAGTATCCTTAGGACCAACTCTTTTATAGGACATGGAGCAGCAGGTAGTGTTGATCAGGTAGAGATTACAGGAGGCACATGATAGACAGAAGAAGTACGCTGATTAGCATAGAACCGAGCATAATTTTGATGTGGGCATGAAGGTTTTCCTTCGTGTTAGGCCACATAAGATCCCGATCCGTTATGGAAAAGGTTCTAAGTTAGCTCCTCAATTCGTTGGACCTTTTGAGATCCTGGAGCATATCGTCCTATTAGCTTACCATCTAGCATTTCCACCCATCTTGTCTCGCGTACATGATGTGTTTCATGTTTCTGTTCTTAGGAGATACATCATAGATCCTTCTCATGTGCTGGATTGGACATCATTGCAGGTGCAGGATTAGGGGTAGGTGATGGTGGAGCCCATCCATATCATCGATCGCAGGACCCTGGGCCTTCGAGGCAAAGATATTGATCAAGTACGAGTGAAGTGGGATAGATATGATGAGACTGCAACCACTTGGGAGGATGCTACTACTTTACGAGTGCAGTTTCCACATTTGTTCCAGTGACTTCAGGAGGAAGTCGAGTCTAAGGGGAGGGGGATGTAGTGCCCACTTTCCTTGGACACTATTCAGATACTGATCTTGACACTATTGGTCACATTTTGGATATTATTATGTTTTGATGTAGTATGATGTATCAGGGATTATTATGGACATTATTATGTTTTGATTAGTATGATGGTTAGATGTTAGATCCTAGATTAATATTGATCTGGATTTAGATATTTTGCTTGAGGATCATTGAGACATTTTTATTATTATGTGGATGATGATATACTAGTTGACATGGACATGTTATTGATGTTAATTTTAGACATGTGACATTGATTATTATGAATAGCTCTAGTATAGAAATCTATTGGATGATGATATAGTTACAAATTGAATTTTAATGATAAATATTGAATCTTGATATTGTTGTGATTTGGATCTAATGTTTATATATCATTTGGATGTTTTGATATGGCCACGAGGCCGAATGAGGTATTTTGCATTTTTCAGGTTAAAATCACAACAATGTTAGGGGATTGGAGACTAACCATATTGGAATTCAGTGTGAAATCAACAAGGTCACCATGACAACTATGTTTGAGTTGTATGTTGTGTTTTGTTAGGATTTCCCATGGGGGGATTTCCATTATTGTGACCATGGGGTATATGTGTGCTTTATTTGTTGTGTCCCTTTTTAAAATTATTGTTGTATGTATTTTATTTGTAATGTGCTCTTTAGTTTAATTATTTTAATATGATAGTATAATGTGAGAATCTTATAGTTAAATTTTAATTAAATTAATTGGGATGTGGAATATAAATTAAATGTTATTGTCTTGGTTGAAAATGAAAATTGATTATATATATATATATATATATATATATATATTATAAACATGTAATAAATAAATGTCATAAATATAAATGCATGTGTAAGAAATTGTAAGAGGATGTAAAAGTTGTGTAAGTAAAATGATAGATTGTGTAAGGTAGATTTTAGAGTGTAGAACACTCCATCCTCTTTGAAACTCGGATTTGGTCTTGGGAGCCTAAATTGGAGGCTTGTGGGACAAGTTAAACTTGTCCCACACCTCTCAAAACCTCCACCAACCATGTTTATTAATTTGGAGTCAAAATCAAATTATTTTATTGAATTTTGACTTGATTTATTGTAAGAAGTGATTACACTTGTCTTACAAATTTTAAGTGCATTCCCTTTTTGGGTATGGGCTATTGTGTGTGTAAGTGATTTTGTCTTTTTTTTCATTAATGGTGATTTGTTGTTGATGTGGATTGCACTCTTGGGGAAGGAAGAAAAATTATGTGGCATCCCACTTGGAATCCACATCATCCTCTTCCACCCTCTCCTTTAAAATTTTATTTCCTCCTCATTTTGAGGTTGTTGAAAGTTTGAGATTTCACTCTTGGGTCAAATTTTCTCTTGCCTTTGGAGCTTGCTTTGTGGAAGAGCTTGGATTGATTCACATGCTTGTACATTGCTGTTTTGGGACTGTGTTTTGAGCATCAAAAGAACTGTTGTTTTGGAAACAAGTCTCCATTATGGAGAGGTAGGCTCTCACTCTTTTAAAATTGTTGTTTTTCCCTCTTTTAGCATGAATTTTTGAATGTGTTGTGTTTGCAATTCTTAGAGGGATGGGTAGAATGCTTAGGGCATGGTGTGGAGAGAAGACTATGAGGTTAATCAGAGGAGGGATAAGGGATTTTCCATTGGCACTTGTCTTGAGGAGGGAGTGTTGGTTGGAATCCACCTAGGAAAATAATATGCATGCATTTCTTACTTTGGGGGAGGTATAAGGGATAAATTTGGAGGAGGGATAAGGAGGGGTTGAGGAGGGATAAGGTTTATGGGATGGTTATGTTCTTGGTGGTTGTTGTAGGTGGATGTCCAATTTCAACATGGGAGGCATAAGGAGACCTCCATAGTTCTTGCTCTTGTTTGGCTTGCTTGCTCAAGCCTTTGTGATTGTATGACTATTTTCTAATGCAGTTGAGAACTGCTGCCTTGTTTTGATTTGTGTTTTCTTTGATTTTTGTGATACATGAGTGTTGCTTGCATGTGAAAGAAGTCCATGTTGCCATGAGTTGAATTATCATGCTCCATTTCAATATGGTTGGGGCTCGGGGGCCAATGGGGAAAGATGGCTTCTCTTTTCCCATTGGATGTCTTGGTTGGGTGGAGAGTGTTGCCTTTCCCCCTTCCTTGTTGTGATTAGAAGAATAAAGATGAAGAATTCAGCATGTTGCTGTTTGGAGTTTGGAGAAAGAAGAATACAATTTGACAGTCATCCTTTTTGAGAAAACTTTTATAATCCCTTCCCACATCGCGTGGATGAGTTGTATAATTTTTTAATGTGAAGCCATTATATGGTAAATGGAAGTCTGAAATTTAATTGAAATGTAAATATGGAATATTCTATTCTCTGTATTAGAAAATACTGTCATACAGTTGTAGATTTAACATTGAAATTCAAATGAAGAAATGATCTATTGATATAATGTTGAAAATAAATGAAAGAAATATATTCCTTCCTCAATTGCAGTGTTGGATTTAGATTTAATTGTAATTTTGCTTTAAATTGGAGTTACTGTTTTGAAATGTTATCTCTGTGTGAAAAGAAAATGTGTATGGAAGAGAAATACAACATTCTGTTCCTTGTAATTATTAAAATTTGAAATACCAAACATTGCCTTATTGTCTGAATGAGAAGATGGATAAATTAATTGTTTAGACAAGATTTGATAAGTTTACCGTGTTTTGGAAGTGGCAAATAAATCATTACAGTTGTTAATAAATGAACTCTGTTCCTTTTCTTTTCTAAATCTGGCAATTAAAATTTTATCTAATAAATGTGTAGTTCAGATCTGTAACTTAAATTAAGTATTGAAACAATGCAATTTAGATGAAATACGTTATAAGGAATTCAATTTGACCTCAACACCAGAGAAAGACATTTTAGAACTTTACAAAATCAATTTTTGAACTTGTTGGACCACTTTCCCGTCAAAGGATGTAAAATATATCAGTTGCAACTCAATCCATAAATTGAACCTTAAAACTAGTCTAAAATCCACCCAATAGCATTCCTCCATGTTCAATTACATGTTGAAGAGAAGAAATATCAAAATTGAATCAAACCTCCCAATTAGGAAAAATATAATCCCTGCAGGTCGATTTCTTAAAATTGACCCTCTAAAATTCACCAAATTCTAAAATTGATGATTTCTGTGTAAAGAGGACTCTGATAGCTTTCCGGAAAGTCCTTGTTTTCCTAAAATGGAGCTTCCTATCAAAAGTTATGGCCATTTGAAGTTTTACTTCAAAATGGCCATCCCAAACCAAAAATGAAATAATTCGACATTAGAAAATTTTATATTTTGAACTTTGGAAAAATTTCCTAAAAATTTCCGTGGCCCCGCCAACCTCTCATCCTATCAGAAGTTGCCATGTGGCAGCTTAGAGGGGCAGGCCCTTAATAAAAAATTTAACTTTTTTAAAATTTTGTCTTGGGAAATTTTTTCCAAATTTACCCGCAACCCCGCGGCCCCCAACCAATCACGTGTTGACACGTGGTAGAAGTGCATGGATCAAAACGGAAAACTTAACTTTTTGCCCTTTTGGAAAAATTTCACTTTTTCTTCTGCCGACCTGCATCCCCGCAGGCAATAGGATGTTTACACGTGTCCTCACGGGTGCATGGGTCCATGCAATTCTTTAGTCTTTTATCCCCTTGGGCGAAAAATCCAAATTTTCCCCCGCCGGTCCGCGACCAATCACAAAGCGCCACGTGGCAATTTGAGCAAGTGCGGAGGCACGGAGGAAAAGTTTCCTTTGGAAAATTGAGACTTTGGTTTTGGGAAAAATTTCAAATTTTTCCCCGTGACCCGCTCGCCCGCACCAATCACGTGATGACACATGGCATTTGGGAAAATTTTCCCAATTTTCTCCCTAACCCCATGGACCTCCAAGGGAAAATTTTCCCCTAAAACTCCGCCCGGCCATAACTTGAGTTTTACAAGGATTTAGGAGGACTTATTTATATGGTTGGAAAGGTGAGGAAATTTCCTATCCAATGAGCCTAGTTTAGGAAAGTTTTGATAACTCTAAGTGTGTGAAAAATCCAGTTGAAGTTTAGGGCTTGATAGAGAGCAGGCCTAGCGATAAATTTCTCCCTGAACCTTAGTAAAACTTGTAACCTCCAAATTGGAGCCTTGTAAACTTGTTATAAGATAAAAATAGAAATCTTGTTTTTGGTTAATCAGAATTTGTTCGGAACCTATTTAGTTTCAAACTAGTGTCTTGCAACTTGGTTGTAGACTCTTCTTATATAAAAAAATTATTCCATAATTTTCCTAGTTTGTTTCTTGGTCTCAAGTGGTAGTTGAAGCAGGCATCACAAAGCCTCTAATGATTATCAAACTACTGCCTACACTTATCCAATAGATAATAAACCATTTAACACCCCTATAGTTTATATCCATTCATCCGATGATAGGTTAATACCATTAGGATCTTAGAGAAGAGTTATGGTGTAGGTACATGATGGGATCATTTGGTAATACCAAATCCCCTACCCACGAAGGAAGCCTAGTATAATTTAATAGAAAAATTAGAGAAGACACCGACTAGAATCTCAATCCTAGATCTCCTTAAGATCTCTACTGCTCATAAGAACATATTGTATAAAACACTTTAAAGTTCAGGAGTCTCCACAGAAGTAGATCCCACACACTTGTAAGTAATGGTCACACACCTTCATGATAATGATCATATTACTTGTGAATGCACTATGATACCATGTAATAACCCAAAGCACAACTTAACCTTATACATAGAGGTCATCATTAATAATTGCAAGATCAAGAGAGTGCTTGTGGATGGCAGGTCCGGTCTAAATATCTGCACATTGAAATTAGTAAAACAACTAGGACATTCGGAAGCGAGACTTAGGTGACCAAACTATTACAATCATGGCCTATGATAATGAAGAAAAAGAATCAGCACGTACTATAGTAGTTCTATTGGAAGTAGGTCCAACTTATCACGATATAATATTCCATGTCCTTGACCGGATCTTCCTTACAACATACTTTTGGGATGCCCATGGATCCATGTCATGCAGACCATTCCCTCCACTTTCCATCAATGTATAAAGTTGTGCCATGGAGACTAGATAATCACCATCCTAGGTGATTCAGATCCATTCACACATTGTAGAGTGCTGCATAGCTTCTCACGTGTAGCATATGAATGTCCTTTGGTAGATATTGGTGTCCCTTACAAAAAGAGGATATGAAGGAACATGTAAATCCAAATACACTCACTCCTTATAATTATAATTTCCCATCATTGGTTAATCCCTTCACATCATGGGAAGCAACATCTACAAAGTATGGTCTAGATGATCAATTCACTCTTCAGAGGCCTTATTAATATCATACCTTTCAGTGTTTCCTAGGACACGTGGTAAACCATACTTCCAATTCAAGAGTACTAGAGATAGATGCCCTGAACCACTGGAGAAGTTTATTCCTAGTGGTCTCTTATATGAGGAAAATATGTTAGAAGATCCCACTAGGAGGGTACTTAAAGGTACCATGGCATCATGTCATCAAGCTCCACAATATATTAAAGGCCACCACATGATGTATGTCATGGGCTATAATGGGTTTAGATGTGGTATAAATGCACAAGGATAGAGCCTATTCCTATTCCTTATTTCAAATCTAACAAACATGAACCCGGAATCAAGACCCACGATGATCCACCTTCCGAGATAGATTCCACCTCTTTAGAACGTGAGGATGGCTCGTCTCACTCAAATAGTGATGTAGATTCCCAATGTAGCCTATACAAGGATCTTGCCTCCACTAACCTATTTCCTAATTCAGTTGTTTTTACCTTATCCGAATCCAATACCCCATTTAATTACCAAGTTACCCTCATATATCCCGAACTTATAGATTGGGATCAATAATTTCATGTGTCAATTGATTTCTTTGAGAATGATGAGGCATTTGCAAAATTCATGGGGCTCAGGGATTCTATTCGAATGGGGATCATAAGAAAGGTTTTTCCATCAAACTAGATGTTTGTGCATACTTTGGAGAAGAAGTAGAGATGTGTGGACGCCTGAAAAAAAAGGTCATAAGAAAGGGAAAGAATACTTTAGAAAAGCCTTGCAGAAAGAACAAACATAAGTCTCCCAGTGAAAAGCTATTTGAGGCACTAGTAGACAAAAAAATGAAGAAATCATAGACAAAGTGGAGTATCCTTATAAAGATGATGATGAGCCACCTAAGGAAGTTGATCTTACTCTTCCCCTAATCCTACATGGATGGAAGATGCTTCTAAGATTCTTGTTGAAGAGATGATTAGCATTAACATTGGTTCAAAAGAGGAGCCTCGAATGATAAAGTTGGGAGCTTCACTCTCAGCCCAAGAACATAAGGTTTTCATAGAATTTTTATGAGAATATGTGGATATATTTGTGTGGTCATACACATATATGCCAGTTTAGACCCATAATTGGTCATGCACAACCTTGTTGTGTACCCAGATGCTAAACCCATCAAGTAGAAATTGAGAAAGATGCATCCAAAGGTTGCACTACTTGTTAAAGATGAACTAGAAAAATTATTAGCAACAAACTTCATTAAACCCATCAACTATTTGGATTGGATATCCAATATAGTCCCAGTTCAAAAGAATCCGGTAGGTATTAGAATCTGCACCGAATTTCAAGATATCAACAAAGCATGTCCTAAAGACGACTTCCCTCTACCTAATATCAACATGATTATCGACTCCACTACTAGTTATGAGATGCTATCCTTAATGGATGGATTTTCAGGTTATAACCAAATCAAGATTGTAGAGGAAGATCAACACAAGATAGCTTTCATCACCCCATGGGGGACATTTTGCTACAAATTCATGCCTTTTGGACTCAAGAATGCTGGATCTACCTATCAATGCACAATGATGGTCATCTTCCATGACATGATGAATGACATCATGGAGGATTATGTTGATGATATCTTAGCAAAATCCAAAACCAGATGAGAACACCGTGAAGTGTATAGACATATTTTCCAGCGTCTTCGAGATTATAAGGTCCGTTTGAATCCCATAAAGTGTTTCTTTGGCATGATATCAAGAAAGCTCTTAGGTTTCATCATTTCACACATAGGAATAGAGGTGTACCCCACAAAGGTTAAAAATATCATAGAGATTCCTCCACCTAAAAATCTCAAACAACTATGAAGTTTACAAGGAAAAATTCAAGCAATCTGCCATTTTATTTCACAGCTTGCAGATAAGTGCCATCCATTCACACATCTACTAAAGAAAGATGTTACTTTCAACTGGGGACCATATTGTCAAAAGGCATTTGCATTTCTTAAACAATACCCGTCAACCCACCTATTCTCATGCCACCTACCCCAGGAAAACCCCTCCTACTATATATTTCAGCCACTTAGTTTTCTATTGGTGCATTGCTTTCCCAATATGACCTTGACCACAAAGAAAGGGTGGTTTATTATCTTAGTCACACCTTGATCGCCTATGAGTTGAATTATCCATAGATTGAAAATTCCTTCCGAAAATTGTCTTTACCTTTCAGAAACTTTTCCATTACCTCCTTAATAACAAAACCAAGTTGATATCCAAAGTTAACCCTCTCAAGTACCTTTTATCCAAACCCGCCCTTATGGGATGAATGGCTAATTGGATCATTCTCCTTAGTGAATTTGACATTGAGTTTGTTAATTAGAAATGATTGAAAGGACATGTATTAGCTGATTAGTTGGTAGAAGCTCCCCTATCAGGAATGGAACCATTGTTTTTGGATCTTCCACAAGCATCCATGATGTATATCGAAGAGTATATTGTGTGGCAAGTCCACTTCAACAGATCATTCACATTTCATGGGTCAGGAGTTGGAGTGGTGCTCATCACTCCCATAGGAGAGGTTATTCCACAAGCATTCCATTTGGGATTCCCATGTACTAATAACATTGTAGAATATGAGGTGCTCATCACCGGTCTTAAGTTAGCTATCAATTGGAATATCCAATAGCTATAAGTCATTAACAACTCCCAACTAATCATTAAACAAGTTAATGATGAGTATAAGGTCAAAGATGAGAAGCTCATTCTATATAAGAAATTATTTGAGATCTTGAAGGAATATTTTGTGTATGATGTTTTTGAACAACGACCAAGGTCACATAACAGGACTGTAAATGTTATGGCTACTATCAGATCCCTGTTACGCATTCTAACTTAGGCAAGTAAAATTTTGTTCTTTGTAGAGCATTTACGAGTGCCAACCTATGACATGCCATAGTATTTTTGGAATGTGAATTTTTGGTTGTAACACCCGTTAAAACAGCCCACTTGAGATCTAAGAACAACCTAGGATTAGTTAGGAAAAATTATGGAATAATTTTTTTATTAAAATAATCTACAACCATGTTACTAGAGACAAAAGCTGTCACTAATAGGTTCAGAACAATTATAATCTACTAGATTATAATTTATTTTATTAACAATTAGGAGAATTTATAAGGTCCAAATTTTAGGGTTATAAGTTTCAATTAGGTTCAGAGGAAAAATTCCTCACCATACCCACTCTCTTATAGGATTAAATTTTCAACTTGGTTTTTCTCATCCTTAAAAAATTCAAAAATTTCCTAAAATTACTTTCATTAGATAGGAAATTTCCTCACCTTTCCATTGATATAAAGAAGTCCTTCTAACTCCTTATATTTTTCAAGTTATTGGCCGGTGGGCCTTGGGGTGAAAAGTGCCCAAAGGGCGGGTTGGCGGGCCGCAGGGAGACCTTTGGAAAAAAAAAAATTCCCACGTGGGGAAAAAATAACATTTATGCCCATGCTCCTATGGGTCCAAAAGTCCACAAGGGACACATGGCACTCCCTAAGCCGGATCGGGAAAAAGCGAGGAAAGCTAGGGTGGTGGGAGATATTTACAAATTCTCTCACGCGAGGTGAAAAGTAGATTTTGCGTCACACTCCCGCGAGTCCGTAGGGGACATGGCATCACCTAAGCCAATGCAGGGAAAGTGGGGTGGTGGGGAGAAGATTGAATTAATATTCCAAAGGGCTAAGAGGGTACATAGACCTACACCTCCGCCGGCACCTTGCGATGCCACGTGGCAACCCCTGATTGGCTGCGGGCGGCGAGATAGCGAGGGAAAACTTGGAAAATTTTCCAAAAATTTTATGAGTCACAAAAGATAAAAAGGGACCCATTCCTCCATCGATGCCTCATGATGCCACGTGGCATCACTTGATTGGTTACAAGTTGGCGAGGAAAATTTGGAAAATTTTCCCAAAATTTTCCGAAAGCGCTAAGTTAAAAAGGGGATCCGCCCTTCGTTGACACCTCATGGTGCCATGTGGAAGCCTCTAATTGGATGTGGGCCAGTGGGGTAGTGGGGAAAATTTAGAAAATTTTCCCAAATTTGTTTTTCTAAGTGCTAAGGGAAAAATTTAGGTCGTGGGCCTGCCAAGGAAATTTTTCCCAAAATTTTAACGCCAAGTGAAGAAAACTTCAGAAGGCCATAAATTTTGATATAGAGATAAGTTTTGGGAAAAAAATAACTTTATGGAAATATCTCGATGTCCTCTTTGTAAGAGATCATTTATTTTAGGTTTTGATAATGTTTAAGGGGTTAATTTTAAGAAAACGACTGCAGCTTATACAAGTCAGGCGAATCGGTAAATTTTAACTTGATAGATTTATTCAATTTGATCTTTCTCCTCTCTCAACATGTCAAATAGACATGGAGGATTTTTCCTAAATGGATTTATGGAAGGATTCAAGGTTCAATTTTTCTGATTGACTTGCAAATTTGAGCATTTCCGTTTCTTGACAAAAATGACAGCAAAACGGTTTGAGCCCGATTTTGATAAGTTTTGAAATATTTCCTTAAGTGTTTTAGTCTATTTGAACTCGTTTACAGCCTACTACTTCAATTCAATCATTTAATTTGTCATTTTATTGTTGCAGGTTTGAACTATGCATTTTTGGTTTAATTAATTGCCAGTTTTAAAATTACAAATAATAGGGATCAAATTTTGATGGGTCTTGTTGGTACCCAAACTTAATCTCCTTCAAAACTCAAAGACATCATGGATTTGCAAAAGACACTCAGAGGCATATAAATGAGTTGTATGTCATTTGTAGCTGGGGAAAACATCCATCTGACTTGTTAGCACTCAAGACTTGAAGGAGTGGGTAACACCTCAAAAGGATTTTGATCTAATCCTCACTCTTCTAGGTTGTGCCTTTCAACCAAGGTAAGAGAACCTATATTGCAGCCTTTGTTTGATGAATAAGGTGGAGATATCCTTATGATTTGCACATTGTATGGAGATGACCTTGAGAAAACATGATCAATTATCCATTATTCAAACTCAAAAGAGTTTTCACCACTAAATGATGGAAATTCTTTCAAGACAAGGCTAAGGTCACTAGAGACATGATGAAATCTCGATGTGCTTTGTTTTTTTTTTTTTGTGAATGGATTGTATTCTTTTGTTGACACACAATGCAATGCAGGGGTAGTATGGGTAGGATGAGTTAGTTTGAATGAAATTTTTTGGGAGATGTTTAGACAAGACTAGATAGGAATTACCAACTTCTTTGAGAACCTTTGCAAGAGATTTGCAACACCTAAACAATAGAGATGTTTCAATGGGTTTAAAATACTCCTTCAACTAGGATATGTGCACCAAATGGAGGCCCAAATCTGCACTCTTCCACACAACCTTTGATAACCTACCACAAAATCTTGAAGCAAAATACCAACAAAGTATCCAGAATCCCTATTTGATCATGACCTAAGGTGCACCCAAAGGTTTACAAACAATCTCAATATTCAAGGACAGTAAAATGATTTTAAATCTGTTTATCTTCTATTAGATGAAGGCTCTTCTGAATATAAGATTACAAATGCCATTAAACCATCAACAAGAAATGAGACCCTATATAATCAAAGAGATCCTAAACATAAGATTGCAACATGAGTAAGAAACACAAATTGAAATCATTCTGAAACATAAGCATATGCAAATTTTGCCAAGAGATAACACCAAATAATCCAAAATTTGATCAAATACATCAGTAGGGGAGTGCTATAAGAACAATCTCAGAGCTTGTTGATGGCTTTACAACTGAAACCAACTCAACATGATGAAATTTGATACAAAAATGGAATTGAAAATGGCTCTCAGGTAGTTTTCTCAGAGAAAATGGGCTTCTTCCTATTTTTTCCTTGAAAAATTCTACGTCCTTTTTTTTTCTCTTCTTTCTCAAATTCTCCAAAAATATCATATATACTCAATGCCAGCTTGGAGTCTTGCCTCCCAAGTAAAGAATATGCTTGAGGGATCAAATTTGTTACAAAAACCCTTATCCTTTCATGAAAATGACATAAAACTGAAAACAACTCGCATATTGCCAGGGATGCACAAAAAGTTTAAAATATTACACAAATTTGGATCCTTATCCATCCCAGGGTCATGTTTTTGTCATTCAGGCATGCCAACATGTTTTACTTATCATTTTTTACCTTTTCCCCTCATCATTTCACCTCTGTAACTTTTGATTTTCATTTTTCACGTTTTTACATCGGGCCCAAGAAAAATGTATAAAAATTACCATAGATCACCAAATTAGGTCATAAAAATGTGACAAATGTTTGCACTCATAAGGTAGAGGTGACCCAAAATCATATAAGGTTCAATGCAATTTGATGAAGAAATGATGAATCTAAGCTTCTTGGAGCTCCCATGGTGGCCAAAATGAACAAATGCACAGTATCCATCGATTTTGATCAACTTTTAATATCAACCCTCCATGTGGACAATGTCATTTAAAAATATAAGCTTAGAGATACCTTTTTGACCTTTGAATGGGGTGGGACACGTGTCAAAACTCGATTGGATCAGACTCCCATCCTTTAGGAATGCATTTGCGACATTTTTTAATTTTGGAAAATTTTGCAAAAATTCCCCGCTTCTCCCCTAGACTCGCCACATGTCCATATAAGAGCCCCGTTAAAAACCACGGGCTGATTTTATGAATTTTTCCATTTTTTAGATTTTGGAAAAAAATACATTTTTTCCCCATGGGCCCACACCAGTTTTCCTCTTTGCCACGTGTCCATCCTCTATTTGCTGCGGGTTCAACCTTTCAAAATTTACCTTCAATCTTCCTGCCAAATTTGCCAAATTTCAAAATTTTCCCTAGGCCCGTGCTTCCCCATTTTTTCATTTGGGACACATGTTGGCTCTGGATTGGAGTGGCACAAATTTTGTAAAATTTTCCATCAGTCCCCCTGCTTGAATTTTTACATTTCCGGACACATGTCCACTTCTCATTAGTTTGGAACCTTTGGCCAAAACTTGACTTTATACCATTTGAAGTTAAAACTTCAAATCCATCACAAAACCCACCGACCCCTCATATTGATTCTTTTGGCCATGTGTCACCTCGTGATTTGTTTGGAGCTTTGGCTCAAATTTTAACTTTAAAGTTTTGAGTTAAAAACTTCAAATTCATCAAAACCTCCACCCTTCCATGCTGACTTCTCCAGGACACGTGTCCTCTTGCCATTCGCTATGGGCCTTCGGAAAAAAATTAACTTAGAAAATTTTGTAAAATGGAAGCAAAATTTCTAAGGCAAGCCCACCACCCGCCATTCCTCTAGCCAATCACAATGTGCCATGTAGGCACTTTACTGTAGCAAGCGGAGCTAGGGAACAAAATTTTCCTTTTGCCAAAATTTTAAAAATGAAAAGTTAGAAACATTTTCCCACATATCCCCGGCCAATAGAAACCTGCCACGTTACCATAATGTTGTGATGATGAATTTGATGGGTATAATACGCCTGTGTGACCGTCAAAATCGTCAAAAACACAGAGGATGCCCTAGAAATCAAATTTTTAGTAAGGAAGGCAGATTTCTTGATCTTAAACCAATTGAATCATGATTTAACATTATTTTCAACCTTGGGATTGGGAAAACACTTGCACAAACTTGGGATTTGATCAAACTCAAGTTTTTTCATGATTTGACAAAGGAAAATGACACATCCCGTAAAAATGAAGAAATTAGGGCACAAATGTGGGGGAAAATTTGGAAAATTATTTCAGAATAGGGAAAAACAATAACACCATGGGCACTTTTGTAGCATTTTGAAAGTACTCAACTGGATAAACTGAATTGCAGACCACCAAATCTCGAAAAATAAAACCATTTTGAGCAGAATTTGACATGAAAATTAAAGCACATTATGACAACTCAATAATGGGACCAACATTGGCTCTTGCTTGGGGATGGGCACTCCTGTGAGTGCCACAAGATCAAAACATAGACCAAGTGCCAAAAACCATTGGGCAAAGGAGTCAAAACACAAAGGAAGCCCAAAAATAGAATTACCATAAAAAATGGACCAGAAAACCACCCACAAAAATGGTTTCCAAGGACAAAAGGGAAAACCACACACCAACCAACAAGCAAAAAACAAAGCAAGAACAAAGACTATACAAATATACAACTTGTGCATACCTTACTTGGGGATTTAATCCAAGAAATGTTTTAAATGTCTACCATTAACAGGTAACTCCAGCAAATCCCCATCTAGATCCTTGAGAAAAAAGGTGTGCTCACCAATTCTGATGTCAATGGCATAAGGGCCCATCCATAATGCATCAAACTTGCCATGCTTTCCCTTGTCTTCATGCCTACTATCCCATAGCAAAACCAAATCTCCCACATTGAAGGCTCTAGGAGTGACCTTCTTATCAAACAACCTCTTCAATTTCTCTCTAAATCTGATATGCCTTTGATGAGAGGCTCTTCTTTCTTCATCCAACTCAATGATCTGATTGATTCTTGATTCATATGGGCCATGTTCTTGATCTTCTAACTGTTGAGAAAACTGAAATGAGGATAATTGCAGATGTAAGGGCAACAATGCTTGAGTTCCATACACCAATTCAAACGGGATTTTACCAGTTGCTCTTTTAGGAGTTATTCTATTAGCCCAAATTGCAAATTTCAATTGCTCTCCCCACTTCTTCTTGTTCATTTCCAAGGTCCTCTAATGATCTTGAGCAAGTTCTTATTACTGGACTCAACTTGTCCATTGCCTTATGGATTGTAGTTTGAAGAATAAGTCAGATTTATCCCATATTCATTGCACATTGCCATTAAAGGTTTGGCTCTAAAGCACATGGCATTATCAGATACAATCTTAATTGGAACCCAAATCTACATATGATATGATTCAACAAGAAATCCATTACCACTTGGTGTGTTGCCTTTCTAGATGGAATTGCTTCAACCCACTTTGTAAAATAATCAATTGCTACAAGGATCCATTTATGACCAGCACTAGAAGGATTTGAAATCTCACCAATGAAGTCCATTCCCCATTGTTTGAAAGGGGCTTCAATTGATATAGGCTACAAAGGAAGGGAGCCTAAAGCTTTCAGTCTTCCAGAGAAATGTTGGCAACTATCACACTTTCTAACCAGCTGGGTTACATCTTTAAAAGAGTAGGCCACCAATAACAACTCTTAAAATCTTATGTGCCTAGAAAATTTCCTCCACAAACTCCCCCATGGAAATCAGCAATCAACTTGGGAGCTTCATCTTTAGTTATGCATTTCAAGAGGACACCTTCAGGGTTCTTCCAAGCCAGCCCAAGGTCTGTTATGATATATTTTTGAGAAGCCAACTTGAGGGCTCTTTTCTAATTTTTATTTAAATGACTAGGACAACATAGGTGTCTGAGGTAGAAGATCACATCCTTGTACCATTCAGAACTCATCAATCTCTCAAGAAGATCTGCCCTTTCTTCCTCTAGCTGATTCACTTCTACATTTTGCAAATTGCTCTCAGCCATGAGCTTGGCAAGACCCAAACCTCTTACTAGCTTTGTTGTTTGGATATCCATATCATATTCTTGTAATTTGTTGACCCATCTACATCTCTTGCTTGATATCTCCATGTCTGATAAGATGTCTTTAACCATGGTGTGGGGAACATAGGCAACAACTTTTGAACTCAATATATAAGGCCTGAAAATCTTTGTTGCTTTCACCAAGGCAAATGCTTGTTTTTCCATGATTGTATACTTCAACTCAGCTACTTGTAAAGCCTTGCTAAAGAAGGCAATAGGCCTCTCAGCTCCATTCTCATCCTTTTGTAACAAAACTGAAGCAATAGTAAATTTAGAGGAAAAAGAAAAGATTTGGAAAGGCCTTTTATAGTTTGGAGCTGCCAAAACAGGTGCATGCTTAAGTGCATCCTTTATTCCTTCAAAATCTTGAATGGCAGCCTCCTCCCACCTGATAACTTGATCCTTTTTAACATGCTTGTGATTGGAAGAGTCAGCTCAACAAAATTGGAAACAAACCTTCTAATAAAATTGATTTGGCCAAAGAAAGATTGGATACCTTTCTTGGTTCTTGGGATAGGTACTTTGTTGATTGCCTCCACTCTTTTAGGGTCTATCATGACACCATCCTTAGACACAATATGTCCCAGCAACTTGGCCTTTTGCACACCAAAATGACACTTCTTTGGATTAAGAGAAATTCCATACTCCCTACATCTGATCAGCATTATTTCTAAGTGCTGCAAATGATCACCTCGCTGCCTTGAAAATATAGTCACATCATCTTGGTAAACTACAATAAACTCATTGATGTAACCAAAAAAGCAACATCCATTTCCCTTTGAAAAGTGGCACCAACATTCATCAATCCAAAGGGCATCCTTACAAAAACATAAGTTCCCCAAGGAGTAGTGAAGGCTATCTTAAGTCTTTCTAATTCTTTAACAACCACTTGATTGTATCCAGAGAAACCATCCAAAGTAGAAAGTATTTCTGACCTTGTCACAAGTTGCAACATATTTTCCATGTTTGGAAAGGGGTAGTTTTCCTTCATGGATGCTTTTTTTAGATTCCTAAAATCCACACAAATTTTGATGTCTCCATTCTTCTTTCTAACTAGCACAAGGTTTACAACCCAAGATGAATACCTAGTGGGCTGAATGATACCACCATCTCTCAATTTCTTTAATTCCTCTTGCATTTTCATGGAGAGAAGTGGATTAATTGGCCTTTGCCTCTGTCTAAATGGTTTGGAATTTTCTTCAAGAGGGATCTCATGCTGAAATAAATCTTCTCTATATGCTTTCAGCTCTGAATAGGACCAAGCAAGGTAGTCTTGATATTTCTTCAAGAGTTGGGCATAGGACTATTTTCTTCCTTACTTAAATTTCTGCCCAACCAAACCTTCCTTGGTTTTCCTTTGTTCCCAAGTCATGCTCTTCCACATCCCTTGAAGTAGACATCTTTCTATTTATGATGCAATCAACATTGTTAAAATTTGCCTCAAGTGCCATAAGACCTCTAGGAATGGTGTTTGTTTTCAATTGGATGATATATTTTCCAAACAAAGTTTCTCTTCCTTCATTCATACACACCATTGGTTCCCAATCAATATTCTAATTTTCAAACTCACCTTGGCATTGTAAGAACCTCAACACTTGTGCATCATCATCAAAAATTTGCCAATGTTTCACATTATCCGGGACAACTGGCCTTGTTAGCACTTCAATGTTATATTCACAAAAAGGTGAAACAAGTACAATTGTCAAATCTATAGCCAAGTAAAACCAACTTATCAATAGTAACATTAAGACTTCTATCATGGTAAACAATGTTAAAGGAATCAAACATTTCAATCAAGTCCCAAACAACATGCTTATATTGTTTCATATGCTGATTTTTTGTGGCATATAACTTCCTTACTTTCTTGACAACCAGCTCTGAATCCCCCTTGGCAACAATATCCTTCACTCCATACTTCCATGCAATCCTTAACCCCAACAACAATGCCTCATACTCAGTAATATTGTTAGTGCATTCAAAATTAAGTTTGAAGGAAAAAGGAAACTCTTCCAAACTAGGAGAAAGAAAAACTATACCAGCACCATTTCCAAATTTGGAGCAAGCTCCATCAAATAGCAAGGTCCAAGGAGAACCTACCATATCAAGGAACTTTGATTTTCCATCTTGTGTTCTTTTCCATCAACAAAGCCAATGAAATTTTCAGCATCTACATCAGCAAATAACACTTCATAGGAAGCATTGTTGGGATCTTCAATCAAGTGCAACATTTTCTTCTCACCATAGAGTTTGACAAGGCTGCCCTCAATGGGAATGGTGGAAAAAGACATGTCCATCTGAACACTACCACCAACACTTGCAGCCCATTTTCTTGACAAAATCATACCCCATTTGGTAGGGCAATCAACAATTACAACATCAAGTTTCAAGTTCTTACCCGGATAGGCTGCAAGTTGCACTACTAAACCCTTCACACAACCAACAACCGACACTTCCCTTGAATCCATGGATAGTACACTTCCCATAGGCAGCTGTCACTTTGATATCCAACTCATTCATGACTTCTAGAGGCATGACATTACATGATGCACTAGAATCAAACATACAATTGTGAAGTAACCTATCTTTTATGAGAAAAGTTGTAAAGAATGGATCAACATTCAATTGGGAATCAACCAAGGATGTCCCCAAATATACTTCAGGTGCCTCTCCAAGATCTTCCACTGCTGGTGGTGTTTCAAGGCCAACAATGATTTGAAGAGGAGTCTCAACAACATTTACATTTCTACTTGGTATACTCTTTTCTTCCTTCAATCCCAAGTATTCAAATGCTCTCTTCTTGTGCTCGGGTATTCTAAGCAACTCAATGATGGGAACACTCACTTTGATTTGACTCAATACTTGGGCAATATCATATGGAACACTCTTTGGTAGGACAACATTGGGAGGGACACAAGTAGATTCATTAGATGGAGAAGGATTCTTGGTAGCCTGGGCATGAAGAGGACTGATATTTTTGCATGGGACAAGTAGGGTTCTTGGCAAGTGTTTCTTTTCTAGGATTGTCTTTTGGAATGCTTGTGAGCAAGGGTGTCTTTGGCTTGGCTTGAGGACCAGCTCCTCTAACAACTTTACTTCTAGTATTATACTCTTTCTCTTGACCAACCACAACATTCATTAACAATTGTCTATCTTCCTCCGAGGGAATACCACCATCATACTTCTTGATCATTAAAGCCCTTAGATATTCAAAGTCATTATTAGGAATTTCAAAAGCTTGAACAACATCTACCTCATGAGTTTGAGAGGAGGAAAGAATTGGTACCCTCTTTATGCAATCCCAAAAGGTTGCAACAGTCCTTGCACTTATCACATCTGTTGATGTTGTTGCTTGTTGTGAGCTTGAAGAGCTGCCCATCATACAAATGTCATCATCCATTTCATCTTCATTATCATCTTCAACAACTTGTTGGTCCACTTCACATGGAGGATGAGGAAGAAAACATCTATCACACCAATCCATATCAGCAATTTCTTGAACAACAGCAACTCTTGTAGTTAGAGGGTCAGGCACCACTCTATTTTCATGTGCTTGGGGTTGTCTATTTCCCCCACCAACAAGCCCTTTACCTCTATCATCTTGTCTTTGATCACCCCTAGGATGATTGCCAAATCTATCATGGTTTTGAGTTCTTTTACTGTCCTTGTGAACTTTTCCCAATTCCTTTCTCAACTATTGCCAACTTGTATGATATTTCTTTGACAACCCCTACCAAAGTCTTCACAACCTCTTCTAAATCAGCACCTTTGCTAGCTTGAGGTTTTTCAGGGTTTATCAATTTTACACCATCTCTCTTAAGAGGTTTCCCAACAGCCTTGATATTGTTCTCAATTTGAAGTGCCATGGTGAAATCTTGTCTTATATTGGTTGGGTTCTTGTCTCTTAGGTAGTAGGCTACCTTTTTATCAAATGCATCTGTATATTTGATTAAACAAGATTCATCACAAGGCCTCAAACCAATAGAAAACCTTCTCAAAGTTTTGTTAAACCTTGTGTTGAAGTCATGGACTGATTCATTAGGTTCTTCTTGATATTCTCAAACTTAGAAAAAATAAATCTAGGATCAATCCTGTCACCATATTGCAACCTAAATGCATTTTTCATTTTAGTCCATGAATCAATAGAGTTATCAGGTAGAGCCTTGTACCAATCCCTAGCATCTTCTTCTAGTGTATGAATAAACAACTTAATATACACATCCTCAAACTCTATCTCAAAATCTTCCATCATATTATCAAAAAGTTTGAGATGTTGATCACCAGTGATGGCATTGTTACCTTGGAATTTTGGCAACCTATTTCTGACATCTTGTGGGACAGCATTTGGGTAACCATCCATTCCTCTAAAATTTATAGGACCAAAGGTGTTAACAAAAATGGAGGTCTAGGCTGAGCCATATTGTTTGGTGGGGTGATCTTGGAGGTGAGGTGAGATGATGATGAGTGCAATATCTTTAGGGCTCAAGAATGTGATTCACAAGACTGGTATCCTCTAAGTGCTGATTTTCTTGGAAAGTTTAATTCAAATTAAAACACAAAGGTGTAGATTGGAGAAGGAACTTACCAAGTACAGCAGAAGGACCTTCACTAGCTGAGGTAAACAAGTTTATGAGAGGATTTCTGAATCAGAATCACTTGAAGAAGAATGATAGTCCTCTACCAAAGGTTGATCTCTCTCACTAATGACTATATCTTGCTTGATGTCTGACCTTTAACCACCTTCCAAACTCTTCTCCCTTCCAACTCTGAATTTTTAAATCTGAGAACAATTTCTTAGCAGAGTCTTTAAGGAAGAGAGATCTTCTTCCCTCTAGTTTTGTAGAGATCAATAGCACAAAAATAAATGACAAAAAGCTTAAGACACTGGTATTTCTAAATTCAAATCAGCATGGAGTCGCCACTAAGGAATTTCACCTCAGTTGTGCAAGAATGCACTTAAAGTAATTTTGTCAAATGTTTGCTAATAATGATAAATTTTCATAGCCTCATAAATCAGACCTTCTTCTTCTTGAATCAACCAAACATAATGCAACAAAGAGTGCCTAAACTACTAGGAAATGAAAAAGGGTAGGCTGAGCTTGAAAATTTTGCTTTTAAACTTGTAGATCTGAAGTATAAAATGATATTTCAAGAAAACATCTCAGAAAACATATCAAATACTCAAACCCTTAAACACACTCAAAAACACCAAAAATTCCAAGAATTCCTTGGTAATGATGCCAATCTGGTGTTGGTACCCAAACTTAATCTCCTTCACAACTCAAGCAACATCATGGATTTGCACAAGACACTTAGGGACACATAAATGATTTATATGTCATTTTGTAGCTAGGGAACACATCTATCTAACTTGTTAGCACTCAAGATTTGAAGGAGTGGGTAGCACCTCAAAAGGATTTTGATCTAATCCTCACTATTCTAGGTTGTGCCTTTCAACCAAGGTAAGAGAACCTATATTGCAGCCTTTGTTTGATGAAGGAGGTGGAGATATCCTTATGCTTTGCACATTGTATGGAGATGGCCTTGGGAAAACATGATCAATTATCCATTATTCAAACTCAAAAGAGTTGTCACTACTAAATGATGGAAATGATTTCAAGACAAGGCTAAGGCTGCTAGAGACATGATAAAATCTGATATGCTTTGTGCATTTTTGTGAATGGATTGTATTCTTTTGTTGACACACAATGCAATGCAGGGGTAGTATGGGTAGGATGAGTTAGTTTGAATGAAATTTTGTTGGGAGATGTTTAGACAAGACTAGCTAGGAATTACCAACTTCTTTGAGAACCTTTGCAAGAGATTTGCAACACCTAAACAATAGAGATGTTTCAATGGGTTTAAAATACTCCTTCAACTAGGATATGTGCACCAAATGGAGGCCCAGATCTGCACTCTTCCACACAACCTTTGATAACCTGCCACAAAATCTTGAAGAAAAATACCAACAAAGTATCAGGAATCCCTATTTGATCATGACCTAAGGTGCACCCAAAGGTTTACAAACAATCTCAATATTCAAGGACAATAAAATGATTTTAAATCTATTTATCTTCTATCAAATGAAGGCTCTTCTAAATATAAGATTGCAAATGCCATTAAACCATCAACAAGAAATGAGACCCTGTATAATCAAAGAGATCCTAAACATAAGATTGCAACATGAGTAAGAAACACAAATTGAAATCATTATGAAACATAAGCATATGCAAATTTTGCCAAGAGATAACACCAAATAATAAATTTTTTGATCAAATACATCAGCAGGGGAGTGCTATAAGAACAATCTCAGAGCTTGTTGATGGATTTACAACTGAAACCAACTCAACATGATGAAATTTGATACAAAAATGGAATTGAAAATGGCTCTCAGGTGGTTTTCTCAGAGAAAATTGGGATTCTTCATGCTTCTTTCTTGAAAAATTCTACGTCCCCTTTTTTTCTTCTTTCTCAAATTCTCCAAAAATATCATATATACTCAATGCCAACTTGGAGTCTTTCCTCCCAAGTAAAGAATATTCTTCAGGGATTAAATTTGTTACAAAAACCCTTATCCTTTCATGAAAATGACATAAAACTGAAAAAAACTCACATATTGCTAGGGATGCACAAAAAGTTTAAAATATTACACAAATTCGGATCCTTATCCATCCTAGGGTCACGTTTTTGTCATTCAGGCATGCCAACATGTTTTACTTATCATTTTTTACCTTTTCCCCTCATCATTTCACCTCTGCAACTTTTGATTTTCATTTTTCACATTTTTTACATCGGGCCCAAGCAAAAATGTATAAAAAAACCACAGATCACCGAATTAGGTCATAAAAATGTCACCAATGTTCTTAGAAGGCCAAGGTGACCCAAAATCATATAAGGTTTGATGCAATTTGATGAAGAAATGATGAATCCAAGCTTCTTGGAGCTCCCATGGTGGCCAAAATGAACAAATGCACAATATCCGTTGATTTTGATCAACTTTTAATATCATCCCTCCATGTGGACAATGTCATTTAAAAATATAAGCTCAAAGATACCTTTTTGACCTTTGAATGGGGCGGGACACATGTCAAAATGTGATTGGATCAGACTCCCATCCTTTAGGAATGCATTTGTGACCTTTTTTAATTTTGGAAAATTTTTGCAAAATTCCCACTTCTCCCCTAGACCCACCACATGTCCATATGTGGGCCCCATTAAAAATCGAGGGCCAATTTTATGTTCTTTTCCAGTTTTTAGATTTTTGGATTTTTTTTATGTTTTTCCCGCTGGCCCACACTCCAATTTTCCACTTTGCCACGTGTCCATCCTCTATTTGTTGCAGATTCAACCTTTCAAATTTTGCCTTCAATCCTTCCGCCAAATTTGCAAAATTTCAAAATTTTCCCGGCCCGCGCTTCCCCATTTTGCCATTTGGGACATGTGTTGGCTCTGGATTGGAGCGGCACAAATTTCATAAAATTTTCCATCAGTCCCCCTGCTTGACTTTTTTACAAATGACACATGTCCATTGCTCATCAATGGGACCTTGCCCAAAACTTGACTTTATACCATTTGAAGTTAAAAATTCAAAACCATCACAAAACCCACCGACCCCTCATATTGACTTCTTCTAGCCACGTGTCACCTTGTGATTTGTTGTAGAGCTTCGGCTCAAATTTTAACTTTAAAGTTTTGAAGTTAAAAACTTCAAATTCATTAAAACCTCCGACACCCTTCCATGATTTGACTTCTCTAGGACATGTGTCCACTTACCATTCGCTGTGGGCCTTTGGGAAAAAATTTAACTTAGAAAATTTTGCAAAATGGAAGCAAAATTTCTAAGGCAAGCCCACCACCCGCCATTCCTCTAGCCAATCACAATGTGCCACGTAGGCACTTTATCTGAAGAAGCGGAGCTAGGGAAAAAAATTTTCCTTTTGCCAAAATTTTAAAAATGACAAGTTAGAAACATTTTCCTACATATCCCCGGCCAATAGGAACCCACCACATTAACATAATGTTGTGATGATGAATTTGATGGGTATACTATGCCTTTGTGACTGTCAAAACATCAAAAACAAAGAGGATGCTCTAGAAATCAAATTTTTTAGTAAGGAAGGTAGATTTCTTGATCTTAAACCAATTGAATCATGATTTAACATTATTTTCGACCTTGGGATGGGAAAACACTCACACAAACTCAGGATTTGATCAAACTCAAGTTTTTTCATGATTTGACAAAGGAAAATGACATAGCCCATAAAAATGAAGAAATTAGGGCACAAATGTGGACAAATTTGGAAAATTATTTCAGAATAGGGCAAAACAATAACACCATGGGCACTTTACCCTTTTTCAAACAGAGATTTCATAAAGTGCATGTCAAACACATATTTCCAAAGGAATAACATCATATGGACAAGAAAAACCATTTCCATTAATTCAAGTCGATCTCTTACAACTTCCTTTCCATTGATTACAAAATACAAGTATACCAAACACATACTATTCTTTCACATTCTTTCTAAATGAATACGAGTATAACTCTTTTACATTTCAAATTTTCACTTGTAATCGTACAACATCTTTCTATTATAACATTTACAAGATCATCCACCTCAAGTGGGAAGGTTACAATGAAATTTTATTTCACAAGGGATCACAAACCTGTCTTTCCTTAGCTCCAGAGCAACCATATACATTCTTCTCATTCATCCAATTTGATCACAACAGGAGTAAGGGAAAGGAAACGCTCTCCACCCAACCAAGACATCCAATGAAGAGGAGAAGCCATCCTTCTTCATTGGCCCCGAGCCCCAACCACAATGCAATAAGAAATGTATTTCAACTCATGGCAACAACATGCTTCCACATCACAATGCAATCTTTCAACATGCACATTTCAAATTAAAAACACAGTCCAAAACAAAACAACAGTTTTACAACCACATGAAAGACATCACACAAAACTTAGGCTTCACCATGCAAGCCAAAGGAGCAAGAACTATGGGGGATGCTTCTTATGCCTCCCAATTGGGGAAATGGGTATCACCACCTGAGTTACAAACCACCAAAAAGATAGTATATCAAAGCCCTGACATTCCTTATGCCTCCCCAAGTACCCCCTTATTCCTCACATTTCCTTATGTCTCCCCAACCTTTTATGGCACCCCATAATGAGTAACGAAATGCAAGATATTTCTTTGTAAGGTGGAACCCAAATCCCAACTCCCTCCACCCTTATACCTCCCTAAAACACACTTGTGCCTCCCACAAAATAAACCCCATAGTCTTCTCCTACACCATTCCTAGGCCATCTACCCACAGCCCACAACAATAACAAACATACCAACATTTACATATTCATAAAAGGGAAAAGAAGAGTATTTCCAAGAGCCAAGCTCTTACCTCTCCATGATGGAGTTTATTCCAAGTTCAAAATAGCAAGCTCTTTCCAATGTAAGTAATCCAAAAACAACCCAACACAAGCATGCAACAATCTTCCAAAAACTTCTCCAAGTAAGAGCTCCCAAAACAACAAGGAAATTTTCCCAAAAGAAGTCTCCCAAAAGTGAAGCAACCCAAAACAAGACAAGAAATTTGAATTTTATAGAAGAGGGAAGAGAAGAGGATGAGGTGGATCCATGTAGGATGCCACATCACACATCCTCAACCCCAAACACAAAGTCAAATTCATTCTCCAATGCATAATAAATAGGTGGGTGAATAATATGACAGTTTACTTATACACTCAAATCCAACCCACACCCCAAAGGACTGAAATTAAATCATGTAAAAAAGTGCGGTTAAAATCTACAATGTGTCTTCCCAAAATGTATTATAAAATCCTAAATTTAACCCTCCAACCATAGTAAAGGTTGGTATGTAATAGAGGCATGGGACAAATTTAACTTGTCACACAAGCCTCCAAAATAAGCCTCTAACAAAAATTCAAATTTCAAGGTGGAGTGTTTCACACTCAAAATTTATCTTACACATCACTTACATATTCTTACAACACTTTAATTCAAGGCCGAAACTCTATTAATTACATTCTTATGACATATTTTAATAAAATAACTAAACAACATGATTACTCACAATATTAACACCACATTAATTAAATAATGAAAGGGTAAGTGCACCACAAAAATAAACACATGCAAACATTAAACTAAAAGGGACCAAATAAAAGAAAAACATAAAATCCCTTGGTCACATTTAAAGGTGATCCCCATGGGAATCCCTAACACTAACAAAAAAAAACACAAACAAAACTAGTTGCCATCGTGACTTTGTTGAATTCATCTAGAATTCCAATGTGGTTGGTCTCCAATCCCCGATGTTTTTGTGATATTTTAACATGTAAAACACAAATACCTCCTTCGGCCTGTGGCCATGTCATAACATCCAAAATAATATAAATATAATTAAATTTCCAAAATCATCTAGATATATGAATCACAACAACATCGAAGAAATCTAACAATATCATTATAGTTTTATCAACAACTATATCATCCTCCAATAATTTTTCCATTTCTAGGGCTACTCACAATACCCAAATATCACAAGTTCGAACAACATCCATCATATAACCATGTCCAACAAGATAACATTATCAACATATAAAGTGTCTCTAATAATCATCATGCATCATATAAGAATCAAAGTCAGTAATAATCCATGATCAAATATCTAACATCATACTAAAACAAAACTATAATAATATACATAATATAGTTGACATTGTCATGATTAGTATCAAAAGGTGTCAAGGGGAAGTGGGCACTACATTGGTCCTTTCTCACCTTGGTATGATCCCATATTTAACTACCTAAAAAATGGCACGTTTCCCCAAACATTACCCATACTAAGAATAAATCCCTTATCCATTGTATATCCTGTTACACCCTCTTAGGAGGCATCCTCTATTGTCATGGCTATGACGGGAATATGCTACATTGTTTGGATGTTACCGAGTTAGTCCATGTTATTAAAGAAGTGCATGGTGGCATTTGTGGAGCGCACACTAGTGGTATGGTTCTAGCTAAGAAACTCTTGAGAGTGGGCTATTATTGGCCTACCATAGAAGTAGACTATTGTAACTTTGTCAAGAAGTGTGAAATCAGACAAAATATGGTAAATTGATACTCACACCAAGACAAGTGTTGCAACCCATTTCAACTCCTTGGCAATTTTATAAATGGGGACTAGATCTCATAGGGAAGCTCCATCCTACTTCTTCATATGGTCATACCCACATTATCACCACCACCGAGTATTTTAATAAATGGGTAGAGGTTGTGCCTCTCACTTATATAACTGGTGCACAAATCTCTAAATTTATTATGAATCACCTCATTTGTAGTTACAGATGCCTCCTCCATTATCATATATAATGGTTTGTATTTCATAAAAAAATAGTCAAAGTGTTATGTCAACAATTTTATATCCAACTCAAGTGGTCCACCCCTATTACCCTCAAGGTAATGGAAAATCTAAAGCCACCAATAAAACTCTTGTACAAATCATGGAGAAAATGGTTAGTAAGACTGGCCATAATTGACACTTACAAATACATCCCACCCTTTGGGCCTATCGAACCTCCATCCACACTCCTACTAGTGTGACCCCATATTCCTTAGTCTGAAATTGAAGCCATCATACCCTTGGAAGTGGAGCTTCCTTCCCTGAGAATATCTCTCTAGGACTATCTTGATAAAGATGAAGACTATAGAGTTGCTCGATTGGAAAAGTTAGAGTTGTTGGATGAAAAGTGCATGAGAGTGCTCAATCACCTGAAATTTTATCGAAACCAAGTGTTAAGAGGATATAAAAACAGATCATTCATCACGAGTTTGATGTTTGTGATCTTGTTCTAAAATAAAATAAGTTAAACAATGTCAAGGACGAATAAAAGAAAGATAAATTTGAGGCTAAATGGTTAGGACCTTATGTTGTCATTGCTAAATATGGATTAGGAGTGTATAAACTTACACATTCGATGGGGAGTAACTTCAAGAGACCATGAACACCTGTAGTCACTTTTATGCCTTCTCAAAGAACAAGGAAATCCCATGCACATCAGTCTATCACCCGGTGGGCACTGGCACTCACCGAGGCATGCACGGGCATCGAGTACCTCCCTTATTTGAATTATGTGAGATTGAATTATTTATGATAGAAACTTAAGTGAATAGATTAGAAAGGAACTATACATTCATTTAAGACCTCAGAACGAATTCTACACCAATGTGTTCATTCATATAAGAAAAACATTACAGAACATAGATATGAATCATAATAGAAAAGAAATGCACAAGGGTTTACACCTACTCATATGAAATGTATATATAACCAATCCATGCATATGTAAGTAGAACTGGAACCACACATATATTCATATTAAGCATGTTGATAACCATATTACATTAATTGAGACAATCACAGATCCATATGATAGTGCAGACCAATGTCATGCATCGGAACTGGACTTAGGCCCTTCCTAGTACAAAGAAAAATTGTTTAGACCCATCCCCTTGATACAACATACTCCTATAGATCCTCTAAACCCAGCCTATGGAGCTCTCACAATATTCCTGCATGGCTTTGCCTCTCTTCAATTCTCACCTCTCCATGTGTCTCTTTTTCTTCCTCCTGGGCACTCATATATATATCCTTATTAAGTATCGCCATGCATTTATGAAGTTCAGCAGATTGCTTGCCATGTGTCCAAGTGGTCCTCCATGGGAGCATACCTCCTTAGATGCGAGATCTCCATCCTTTGCCATGATGACCTTCTGGAATCTTCTATTGCAAGGTATATTCCTTTTGTGGGCACCAAGTTTCCAGGCTGGCACCTTATCCACTTTGCATGCACATTCAGGTCATGCTTTCCTCATGTCCTGCCCGATATGCCAAATATGGCTAAGTCCTAAGATCTTTACTCTACTGTGTGCATGCCATTGGTTATATTAAAACCCTCCTAAAACCCCCGTCTTGTGCACTTTATCCTTGTGTGTTCTTATTCAAATAGGCCTTGCATGCCCACGCGCCTTCTTGTACTTAGCCAATATTTTAGGGACCCAACATCACCCCACACTACGCCTGTTCTCCTCCCTTGGGAACACCTTCTCAAAGAATAAAGAATGAATTTCCTAAAATAGTTTGGAGAAAGAATAAAGGAATGAATAATTTAGGTAAGAATGAAAGAATGGGGAAACTATGATTATTTCTACAAGAGGAGAGGGAAATATTTTGTCAAGTCCCTCTTAACTTATTTCAAGTATTAATCTTGCTCTATGCCTATTGATAGAGGTCTCCGACTAAGGTACTCACCTCCTCAAAGCTTAGCCCTTCTCCTTAGGTATTCATCATTTCCACGATCCCCTCCAACTATTTTCCAAAATCCTCAAGCGTGTTCATCCTTCGAGTGATTTGGGGATACAACTCTTTCGAGATGGTTTTTATTGAACCCCGCAAGGTCTCAATAGCCTCTAATTTCTTCTCAACCTCGAATAGAATTTTTTCATGTTCCACCCTATTCCCCTTGTTCTTCTCCTAGAAATCCTTGAGCTCGCTTCATGGGTGGTGACTATAATTCTCGTCACTCTATCTCTATCGGTTTAGTTATCATAAGCATCCTCAATGACTTGGATGACGAATTTCAATCTCTGCAAGAAATTTCTTGTATTGGGAAATAATTGCCACAACCTCCATCTTGTCCTCCATTTATTTGTGTGCCGATGCCTCTCTCTGAGACTCCAAGGCTAGTGGTCATATTTCCATTATGAGGATGTGGGTCAAGTCCTCTAGACACTCCATAGTGGATCCATACTTCTGCGCTAGTGGCGTTTGATCTGGATGCTTCAAGAAAATGGTATCTATGATCATCTCTGATTTCTTGTAGACCTCACACACCCTTGCCTTCTCATCTTTCAACTCATGCCTTAGCTACGTGCTGATTAGCTCCTCCCGATTTAAGTGCTTAGTTCTTTTCTCAGGCTCTTCTTCCCTTTTCTCAAGTTAGACCTCTAGGAACTTCACCATGTCGTTCCTCCCGAAGAGTCTCACCTCTACTTCAACTAAAACCTTGTTTAGCACGTTAAAAATTTGCTCGTCTGATAACCCATTTGAGTTTTTTCCAAGGGGTTGTCACCTTTTGACTACTGAGTACCTTAATTATTATCCCTTGGCTTACTTTGAATTCTAGTTCATGTATGTGGGACTCAAATGCCCAAGAAATAATTTTCCTCATCCGAGGGTATGCACCTTCCTCCTAAAATGATGTCATAACCAAGAGTTGCTCCATTGGTATGATGCTTTGAAAAACATGCACAACACCTGTTTAGATCATATATATAGCACATCCTTTGAAACTATGATCCTTTTGTGCTCTTTATCCCCATGTACGCAGCCTTAGGAAAGCTCATAGCCAAACCGGGATATCCTCCCATGCTGCCATATTACTTTTCTATGATCTCCTCCTCTCGTTTCCTTCATCACTGTGTCCACGTGTTTCATTTCTTTCTCTACTAGGTCTTCGATGATCTTGGCTACTTATTTCTCCGTGGCCTCATCTATCTATTCCTTATTGGGACTTGGGGTTCTTTGTTCTTTTTAACTTCCTCACTTAGCCCCTTGTCCCGAGTATCCTCCTCTTTCTTTCCATTCTTCCCTTTAACAAAGATGTCTCATTATATTCTTCCTCTCCTTCCTCCTCCGAGTCATGTACCTCATAGATAGGATGTTCCTTGCCTCCTAGTTCATCTTCATCATCATCATCTCTCTCACCTCTATAGGCCTCCAATCTCTCTGTATCCTCTGAATCATTTTCTTCTATCACCTTCGCTTCTTCCCGTCGGGAGATTCTACTTCCTTCCTCCTCCTCCTCGGTGACCTCTTCTAGGTGATGGGTTCTTTGTGCTCTGGTTCTTCTTCCTCTAGAGTTTATTCTTTCACCAAGGACTTCTTTCTCCGTATGTAAGTACTAGGCTTAGCACTTGTCTCGCACGTGCTTACCGCTTGTGTAGCCTAAAAACTTAGTGAATTCTCGCACCTCTTCCCTTTCCCTTTTCTTTTCATGGGATTCCTTCTTCCCGTGGGGTTCTTAGGGACAGATACATCATTTTCCAAGTATGCTCCCTTTTTAAATTTTGGCATGATGCAAAGGTATATCCTTGATGCATCCCTTCCAGTGATTGGCAATGTTACTAGATTCATCATCTGTATCTTCGTGGGAGACATATCTCTCCACGTATGCGCACTTCTTGGGGTAAACCAAATTTTTGCGCAGCTCTCTATGGTCTTGATCCACCTCACTAAGGTCAAACCTTAGTCTGTTAGCCTCTTTGAATCTATTCACCTTCGCTTGGAAGTATTGTGTGGTGAAGGATAAGGGAATCTTGCACCATGGGCTCATTGTTTCATCTTTCAACCTAAATATGCTAATGCAGAAGTGTTGATATACCAAAAAATTTTCTTCTCCTTGCATGAGTGCGGGTAATTTCTCTAGAATTATCCATTCCACCCCGAATGCATCCCTCATGTACTTGTACAATTTTTCTAAATGTGCCTTGTGAGTGGTTGTCATGGTCTCACAAGTATATTTTGTGAATCATTTTACAAAGCGAGGGTTCTTGTTCTGGGTAAACCCAAACAAACCTTTCCCACCCATTGGGTACTCCAATCTCTGAGAAGACAATGATGAGGAGGACATTACCAAATAGTATCTTCTCGCCTTCTTACGTGCTACTAATGATTTCTTCCGCAATGAAAGCGAACAAGTTGTAGATGGTCCCCTAAAATATTTTCCAACATACGTTCAGCCATGCCTTGTTCACTTGAGTCCATCTCTCTTAGTCATTGAGCTTGGTTACCAAGTGCGTGGCCATCCTCATCATGGGGTTTGGGATCTCTATGATGTCAAAGTATGGCAATCCTTTCTTATATTCATATGCAACAACTATTTCCTTGATGGCCTCCTTGTCACTTAGGTCATAATCAGTGATATCCCCTTCATAGATAAGGCTTGTGAATTTGGAAATTAATTGGGGAGTTATGTGCATCTTGTTCCCCACGAAATAAAAATGGTCTTCATGAATGTGCACCATTAGCCACTGGTAGAGGCGCTTAGGTTTACCAAAGTAGGGTAATTCATAAAGTTGTAGTAATCCTGCCTTCTCTAATTTAACCTTTACTTTGTCACTATAGATGGGCATGCCCTCTAGTGTCCTCTTGTTTGTTGGGAGAACCAACTCCAAAGCCATTTATTTTTCTATCATGTTAGTGCAGTGATTATAGTCACTTACATTCATCTTCCGTAAATGAGATTCCCATTCTTTTCCTAGCAATACCCCATCTAGGTATTGCATCTCCGTGTACCACTCTTCATTTGTGCTTTCGACGGTAGCCATTTGCTTCCCCTTGCCCTTGCCCTTCTACTTTTTAGGTGAGATGGTTACTTTCTTTAGTGCCATCCTTCTGGTTAGGCTATCACTTCAAGTGTCTTTTCCTTGCTCTACTCTACCACTTTATCCAACCCTAATGCACAACCTTGCGAAGAAACCCTCCTACACCATGCTTTAGCCTCCAAACCCTAATTGGAACAATTATTCCACAAAACGACACTTCTCAACAACTTTCTCCATGCTCGTGTACTCCTTTCCTACTAGTTTATAGATTTTCTCTAGTCACGTCCTCTCAAATTTCTTAAATTTTCTTTGGACAAACCGCCTTTGGGTGCCCTAGTTTACGAGAGTTATTTTCTCTTTGTAAATTCAAGGTAAATAGTGAAGTTTCCGACTTATTATTTATATCTTTTCCTTATTTCCAACATTAAATGTTATTTTACCTACCACCTTACTTAGTACTAAATGTGACTTTTTCCAGCAAGCCGACCTTACGCGCCTTCACTTACATGCCTAATCTTGCATGAAAAAATTCTACAACCTTCGGCATGAAAAAATACATCCTAATAGAATATTCTTATGCATGTGTTAACAACGTCGAAGGCACTTATTCTCGCTGCCGTTCACCCGATTTTTACTTTCACCTATCTCGTGTTGTTCCTTCACTTCTTCCTCTATACGTGGTTTCTCTCAAGTATTATCCCGATACCAACATTTTTGTCCACCTCTTCTTCTATGCGCTTCCCTCATCCTTGTGCACTTTATATCCATCAACCGTGTAATTCACCTCAACTTCTACTACCAGATCAACTTGTATTACGGACCTATACTTCACATTACTCCACCCCACACTAAAATAAATGGTCCTCTGCGCATGCAAAACCTTCAAAAGGTAATGTGGTTACCGGTACCCAAGGCACAAAACAAATGACGAGAAAAGGAAACAAAAAAGAAATTGCATAAAAGGAAACTTATACTAAATGTAAAAATTGCCTTATTATAAACACCAAGAAGACTTATTTATAGTAGGGCTTTAGCCTACTCTCATTGAAATGGCCTGGTAATATTGTTCCATCCACCACTCTCAACTGACACATGCCTAAATTAAGGATGTCTGAGATGATATAGGGACCCATCCAATGGAATTTCAGCTTTCTGGGATGGTGTAGAAACTTAGAATCATATAACAATACCATCTGCCCAATCTCAAATTATTTATTTCTGATGTGGTGATCATGCCATGCTTTTTGTTTAGCCTTTTCAACCTTTTGACTCCACTTGGCCTATGGTCGTATCTCATCCAATTTCATCAATTTCTCAATCCTTTCCTCCAACGCTTGTTCATCGACCAATCTCCCTACATGTGCTATATGCAGAGAAGGTAACATAAATTCAACAGGTAAGATAACCTCTGTGCCAAACACCAATTGGAATGGTGTGGCTTTATTCAACCTATTGTAGGTTGTCCTATATGCCCATAGAACTACCGATACTTTATCATCCCAATCTTGTCTACCAACGTCACAAATTTTGGTCAGGGTATGAGTAAGTATTTTATTAAATGCTTCAGAAGTTCCATTTGCTTATGAATGGTAATTCTTATGATGAGACACTATGAACTCTACTAGAAGAATCTGGATGGTCTCATTTAGGAAATGTGTACCTCTATGACTAGTTAAGCTCAATGGGCATCCATAGTGTGTAATAATATTTTCCCAAAGAAACTTAGTCAAGTTATAGCCATTTGACAATCCTTGGTAGGAACTGCTTCTTCCCATCTTGTCAAATAATTTGTGGAAGTGATTACATAGCATGATCTTGTCCTACGCATGGCTAGTGAAATGGGGCCTAAAAATATATGGCCTACTTTTCAAATGGATCTATACTTGAAATAGGGTGCAAATGCATTTAATCCCTCCACCCAGTTTTCCAAGGCGTTGACAATGATCACATGCCTCACAATACTCTTTGAAATCTTGATATAAGGTTTTCCACCATAACCCACCTTATAATATCTTGCGCGCAGTGGCACCCCCTACATAGTATCCACCTACACTTCCTCCATGCACCTCCTTCATAATAGTCGTGCACTTGTGTTCTAGCAAGCAGCGACGTAACACTTCATCATGTCCTAGTTTGTACAAATCACCACTAACCAACATGTAGGGTGTGACGCGTATGGCTAACTACTTCCTCTCTAATGCTTTCATCCCTTCTAGCACCATACCTATTTTGAGAAATACCGCAATATCCTCTAAGTCTGAGGGCATGCGCTACAACCTAAATAGGAATGCATCCGGTATGGTCTCCTCTATGCTTTTCATGTCCTCTCCTAAGTAAATTCTATACAAGTGATCGTGCCCAATATTACTCTTTCCTTACTTAACATTCACTGTGAACTCAAATGATTGGAATAGCAGGACCCATTGACATATGCACCCTTGTAGAATGACTTTGTTTACCAAGTATTTTAATGCCATGTGGTTCGTGTAAAATACAAATGGTATCTCCAGAGATATTTCCTGAACTTGTGCATCATGTAGATCATGGATAATGCTTCATGCTTAGTAGTGGTGTAATTTTGTTTTGCTGATGTTATCTTTCTACTTGCAAAGCACAAGGGATGGTCAACAATCCCTTCACCAAAGTTGTGCAAGATTGCTCCAAAGGTTGTACTAGAGGCATCCAAATGAACATGGACAGACTTATCCCAAATGGGGAAATGAATAATGGGTGGTGTGACAATCCTATCCTTCAAAGTGTCAAATGCCCGCTGATATTCCTCGCCCAATGAAAGGCACTCTTGTGTCTAAGTAATTCCTCCAAGGGCATGAAGATCTTGACATATCCCTTGATGAACTTCCTATAGTAACCCATAAGCCCAAGGAATCCACGCATGACGCTTTGGCTAGTAGGCTCCCCTAAACCCACAATGACTGCAACCTTGGTGTGATCTACTAGTAGGTCTTCCTTACATATGATATGTCATAATAAGGTTCCAAATGGGGTAGGAAAGATACATTTCTTGATGTTGAGGGATATCCTCAATCGCTGATACCTTTCAAACATTAGTCTTAAGTTATCACAATGGTCCTTGACTAGACCATACACAAGGCAATCATCCAAATAGACTTGAATAAATGTATGGATGAAGTATTGAAAGGATTACACTACAATGTGTGAGAAAACAATAGGTGCATTCTTAAATCCAAATGGCATGACCGTAAAGGAAAACTTCCCCACTCAAAGTGGTGAAAGTTGTCTTTCTCTCGGTCTTCCTTTGTAATCCTCACTGGTGCTACCCTCGCGAACCCATCCTGAAGGATTAGAATTCACGCTAGGCCACTCCCTCTAGGATTCTTTAGTAAATGGGTTAGAGAAGGGATCAATGACACATATTGCATTCAAGTCCCTGTAAAAAATACAAATTCCGATCCCTCCATCCCTTTTGATGTTGATGACCATTGGGCTTATCCATTATGATTCTTCCACAACTTCAATGATACCCGATGCTATCATTTTATCTATCTCCTCCTTGACTTGTATGCACAAATTTGGATTCATCCAAGATAGAATCTTTTGGATTGAGTGTGCACCTTCCTTCAGTTTTATCTTCATCTCTCGTAAGGAATGGTGGACGCCTTTGAATTCATGATACCCGTGAGGGAATAAATCCCGAACTCGTGTAACAAATCAACGATCTTTGAGACCTCCTTTTCTAACCAATATTCTCCAATGATTTATTTCTTGGGTTCTTCCTATGACCCAATGTTAACCTTCTTCATTTTAAAGGGCTCATGGTAAGCATGCATCCTTTCATCAATGTTATCTATAACATCACGTGTACCTATAGAGTGGTTAACATCTAGAATCTCCATTTCCTCTCCATCTATGACATAAACCATCTTTCCTTTTTCCATTTCTATTTAGGCTCGTTCAAAATACATCTCCTCTAACTCATCCTCATCGAAACGTGCCTCTAAACTAGGCTCACCTAGTAAATCTAGTAGCCTATCTTTCGTCATGGCACTATCCCCCATCGTAAGGTGCTTGATCACTTGCAATGCCTTATCCACTGATGGCTTTGTGCTCGATATTCAAAAGCTTGGATGAGATCAGTTGTCATATCCTACCAATTTCCTGTCTGTTGTGTGTTTTTGAATGGATATACCACACACGCGCACAACCTTGTAGTGTGGAATACAACTTATGCACCCATAATGATGGTGGTAAGGATTTTACACCTCCTATCTAGACCTGCTCACATGTTTGGATATAAAATGAAGTGGTCTCTTTACCATGGTAGTATTGAATGATCATGGGTGCGTTGCTCCTAGAAAACTTATAGAGAATGTGATTCTTACCTCACACCACTTTAGGAGGCTCTACCGCTATGTATCCCACCAAAGACACACTTTAGTCCCAATTAGGCTATAACTCGAGCATTTGTCTTCTTTCGTCCTCATTTTTCCACTGAGTTTCCATGTCCCGTAAGAAAATTTTAGGGTATGCCCCTCCAGAGTAACTTGGTAACTTATTTCCTCTTAGGCACTTGAACGAGTGTTCCTTAGTCACTTTTGTTATAGACCCCCTCAGATATCACCTAATTAACTCATAGGTCCGAGTGCCCAATTTTCACATGCCATGCTTGTGGTATCACTCATAGACTAGGCATCCTCAAATTGGATAACTCCTTCTATAGGGTGAATTATCTCCGGGTCTCTGATGGAGCGCACATAAATTATATCAAGGACCTCTTCTCCCAAAGGTGCAAGTGTAAGGCACCGAATTCCCATCTGCTATACGGGGATGATGACCCTTATTCCTTGTTCTTGAAACTGATATATCTTTTGTTGAACCTCAAGTCAGCATTGTTCTTATAGCACCATGGGTGCCCAAGAAATGCTAGAAAATTATCCACCTCAATGAGCACCAAGACTTCAAAGTCTCCAGTAAACTTGGCCCCCTTAATGGTAATCACTTCATCCTTTAATACTCCAATGAGAATTGCCTTAGTTTTTTTTTTTTTTTTTTTTTTTTTTTTCAATATACAACACATTTGAATATGGTTGCAATGTAGGCCTTCCCATTTAATGCCAGCAATTTAATGTAAGAACATTGACTTCTTCTCCCATGTCAATTAATATGTTGCTTAGAAGCCAACCACCCACAATTTCATTCAGTGTGATTTCTTTGTCATAGTCAAGGCTATGGGGAGGGAGGTTTGCATGAAACACTTATCTTTCATGCTTTGCTCGGTGCATCACATATTCTTCCATAGCCATTCTCCTAGGAAGGGAATAATATTCTCTTGCCTTATTATTTTGCACACTTTCTTGACCTCATCCAGGTCCTTTTGTGGAGACTCATTCTTCATTCTTTGCTCTTCGCCTAGGCTTCTCTTTTAGAAACCGGATCTCTCCTGGAAACTATGAATGACATCTATTTTCTCTTGATATAATTCCTTCGGTGGGGTGGTCCAGATACTTCCCATACACTACTTCTTCTCTTGAGACTAGAGTCTTTTGTGTTGTTATTAGAACAGTTCTAATCCTGACTCACGCACCACTCTAGGCATCCACTGTGTGTCGACCTTCTTTATACTCACCATCCTAACACCCTTGTCCTTTCGGTGCTGCTATCTCATATGCTCAAACAACTCAGGGAACTCCTTATACTTATGATTTTTCCCTCACAATGAGAAATTCAATAAATTTGGACACTTGTGCCTCTAATGTTCTCAGTAGATCCACGGTTGTAGCAGGTTCCTCATGGGAACACACTTCTTCCTCCATTGTGGTTGTTGTGACCACAAAATCCTCTCGTGAGAACCTCTCCCATGCACCCCTCCATCTATGCGTCCTTCATAACGGTGATCATATTCTTTGGAAACAATGACAAGGCTAGTATGGCGCACACCATGATCAATGGCCTCATGGACCTAGTTAATAAGCCTACAATCCTTAGTATCATGGTCATAAATGTGAAAATATTACAGTAATAAGATAGATTATTTATAATTATGCACTACAACAAGGGGCATCTACTCACATCATTGTCCCCGTGACAAATTTCACAATCTACCACTATGACATGTACCGACTTTCGGTGGGGCATCTATCCTTGGCATGCCCCTCTACTTTACAATCCATGACCCAAAATCCACTACAATTATCATGTGCAGCTCTTGTATACAACTTCTCTAACTATTTGGCCATGGCTGCGATTTGAGCCTCTAAAAAGGGCTCACACCAGATCAACGCTCCCAATCGCCTTCAAAGGTCGTAAGGAAACCTCTAGAGCCTCACGTGGGTTAGTATATGTTTTATGGGACAATGCCCTCCTAAATGGAGTGATCAAACCTCCAAAAAACCATTGAGCATGTTGTGAAGGGTGAATGTCATATGAAAATTTTGACAGAGAGTCTCGAAATCATGCATCATACTCCCGCACACTCTTTTTCATTCCCTACCTGGATCTCCTTCAAAGAACTAATACTCTTCTACTCAAACTTTGGTATATGAAACTCTTTTAGGAAGGAATTAATTTAATGTGGTGTAGTCTACCACCATTTGATAGGGTTTGTACTTCCTATACTAACTATACATGTGTCCTTACAATGTTGTTGCAAACTGAGTTGCCTTTCACTCGGGGTAGTGATCCCCTTTGCGCGCCATAGCAATTCACACTTGTGCACATGTTCTGCAACATCCTCTATACCTTGGTAATCTAATAAGTGTAAAGACATTTCAAAGAAATCCTAAGGAGGTGATTAAGGCCCATGTTCTTTTGATCTAGATCCTTGGTTCCCTTCGGTGCTCCCTCCACCAAATCCACTGGATCCATAAGGTCCCGTGCCTCTAGATCCACCAGTTCCACCTCCAGATCCTCCTATAACTATAAATGGGCTTTAAGTGGTCATGTATAGGTCCCCAATGTCCCACCGAACTACATGCTAATGGTTTGTAAGGTTGCTCCACCTGTGCCGAAGTGTATCCCGCACCACTTCTAGATGCGTTGTCTAAACCTTGCGTAATTGTACTTTACCCAAAAATTCCTCCAAACACCAGAATGGTATGTGTAGCCATGGACATCCCAAACAAAAAATTATACCTCCAAGGTGCCGATCGGTCACTCCCACTGATAGAAATTGGGTTATTAATACTCCTTTGATTTGGGAAACTAAGCACCAGGGGTTGGGTCAGTCGAGGTTGGTACAGATGTGCGCCGACGGCTCTCCTTTCTCCATACGACAAAATCTCATCGAAGCTAAAGGGGCCTCTCTCCCGTAATTGCCAAGATGGGGTAGCACAAACCGCTTAGGATTCATGTCCTCCATGTGAACTTCAACAACTTCTCACAATGTCTGTCTCCATAGATCCATCACACTTGTAACCTCGCATTGTCTCGTCATCTCCCTTTCACGAGCTTCACTATAATTGAGCTATCTCTCCTCTCTTTACTTTTTATCCATAATGTACGCCATATTGATTAGTTAGAAAATTATGGAATAATTTTTTTATTTATGAAGTGTCCACAACCAAGTTGCAAGACAACAATTGACCCTATTAGGTTCTAGAATAATTCTAAAATTACTAGATCATATTTTTCCTTCATTAACAAATATCAAGTTCACATGGTTCTAATTTTAGGGTTAGAAGTTTTAGTTAGGTTTAGGGAGTAATTTACCCCATACCCACTCTCTAACAGGATCAGAGTTTCAACTTGATTTTTCTCATACTTAACACTTCCAAAATTTCCCTAAATCATTTCCATTGGATAGGAAATTTTCTCACCTTTTCGGTGATATAAAGAAGTCCTCCTAACTCCTTCAGAAACTCAAGATATGGACAGGCGGAGTTTAGGGGTCAAATTTTCCCCAAAGGGGACACGTGTCAAGCAGGGGTGAAAGGAAAATTTTGGGTCATGGGTGGGTGGGGGGCATTTGAAATTTTTTTTCTTATAGGAGAAATTTCCCAGTCGCACCCATGCCTCGTGGGTCCTCCAAGGACATGTGGTGGCCTCTGAGTCATCGCCGGCAACAAGGAAAGGAAGGGGGGAGGGTGGGGAGAATTTGGGGCATTTCACCCAAAGGGAGAGAAAAGCCAAAAAAATGCCCATGCACCCTGGGTCCACCAAGGACATGTGGCACTCCACAAATTCCATGGGGAGAAGAGAGAGAGGGAGAGGGGGTGGGGGAGTTTATTGGTGAATTTTCCGAAGGGGGGAGAAAGGGGAAAGTTGGGCGCGCATGGGTCCGCGCGTGCCCGTGCCCATGGGATGGATTTCCCAAGGCGAGGGTGGAAGGGGATGGGGGCCACGGGAAAGGGTTCAAAAAATTTTCCAAAAAAATTTAAAAAAAAAAAGGTTGCATAGGGTTTCCCCCCCGCCACACCCAAATCGCCACGTGGCGCCGTGATAGGTCGCGGCGGGGGATGGGGAGAAATGGAAATTTTTCCAAAATTTTCAAAAAGTTCTAAGGAAGAAAAATGTCCATGCCTCCGCCACTACCCCATGAGGACACGTGGCAGCCTCGATTGATTGGCTTGGGCCAGAGGAGAGAAAATTCAAAATTTTCCCGAGCAAATTTTTTTCAAAATTTTTCTAAGGATTTCGATGGGAAATTTTTGGGGCCAGCAGCCCACAGGAAAATTTTTCCAAATTTTCCCGCCAAGGCAGAAAAACTTCAAAGTGCCATAACTTGAGCTAGAAAGCTGTTTTTGGGAAAACGAGGACTTTATGGAAATATCTCGATGCCCTCTTTGCATAGAAATCATAAATTTTACTTTTTGATAAAGTTTAAAGGGTTCAATTTTACAAAAATGATCTACAGGATTTTAAAAGCCAACTGGTAATTTCCAACTTTAAATTTGATTAAATTGGATCTCCTCCTTCACTCAACATGCCAAACAGACATGGAGGATTTCTCTAGGAAGGATTTAAAGTGTTTTAGGAAGTAAATTTGTTCAATTGATTTCAAGTTTGAATTTTTCCAACAATTGATAGAAAAACGGTTGTTAGAGGGATTGGATTCGATTTTGCATTAATTTAAATTGTTTTCTTAAGTTTTCTTTGTCAATTTGAGTTCATTTATGAAACAACATACTAAATTTTAACATCTCCAAGTTGATTAATGTGTGCAGGTCTGAACTATACATTTTTATTAAAATTAAATTGCCAGTTTTAAGTTTTAATGTAAATCCATTTCTAGAAATTTGTTTATCAAATTCATCCTTCAAATGTGGCATTTCATTTCTAAACTAATCAATACATTTAATTGTTTATAAACAAACCATTTCAAAGCTAAATTACAAATCTGATTTCCACTTTAATATATTTCATCAAAAGAAACAAGCAATATAATTCCTCATACATATTTTTCTTCTTTCAATTTTCAAAAAAGATTCCAATCACAATTTAACATTCCAAATTTCAACCCAACAATGCAAATGAGAGAAAACTTCAATTCTTTATTAACTTCAAAAGAGAATACATCTTTACATATTCCATTCCTTGAATGCAATTAACAGAATTCTATTTCTTTCCAATAACAACAAAATGTAAATGTCTTTCACAATTCAAATATCTAACTTCATAATCAAATTACATACATCTTTCTTCACAAAATACATATTACAATTTCATCCACAACAAGTGGGAAAGGATTACAAAATAAATATGTTTTCACAAGGGACTATCAAACGTATTTTTCCTTTGCTCCAGGACAACAACATGCACATTTTCTCTTTCTCCAAGTTGATCACAACAAAAAGAGGGGGAAAGGCAATGCTCTCCACCCAACCAAGACATCCAATGAAAGGAGAAGCCTTCCTTCATCATTGGCCCCGAGCCCCAACCAAAATACAATAATAGATGCAATTCAACCCATGGAAACAACTGGCTTCCACAACACACAACATTCTTTCAAACATGCACATTTCAATATAAAACATAGTTCAACACAAAACAATAGTTTACAACTGCAATTAAAAAAACATTCAATCAAAACTCAGGCTTGATCATGCAAGCCAAAGGAGCAAGGTCTATGGGGAAGCTACTTATGCCTCCCAATTGGGAATTGGGCATCCACCAAAACAAACCACCAATAAATTTCACCACACATATCCTATGCCCCCCCAAAATCCCTCCTTATGCCCCCATAGATTTCCTTATGCCCCCACAAAGTAAGAAATGCAAGCTATTTCTTTTCCATGGTGGATCCCAAACCCAAACTCCCTCCACAAAATCTGATGCCAATGGCATTCCTTATGCCCCCCCCCACATGGATTCCCCATAGCCTTCTCCTACACCTTCCCTAAGGAAGTCTACCCAACCAGCCAACAAATAAAACAAAACATGCACCATTCACACAACACAACAAGAAAATAACAACATAAAAAGGAGAGTTAAATTCCTACCTCTCCATGGTTACTTTTTTTCCAAACAACAAGCTTCAAATGCCAAAACATAGTCCAAAAAAAAAATGCCAAGTATGAAATTATCTCCAAATTCCTCCACAATCCACAAGAGCTCCAAAACAGAAAAAATGTGCCCCAAGGAAGAATGCAAAAAGGTTCAACAACCCAAAACAAGCAAGAGTTTGAATTATATAGAAGAGGGAAGAAGAGAGGATGATGTGGATCCATGTAGGATGCCACATCACACATCCTCAAATTCAAACACAAAAGACAAAATCCATTCTCCCAAGCACAATAAAGAGGTGGGTGAAAAATGACAAGTTACTTGCACACTCCAAAAAGCCCACACCTCAAGGGACAAAAAAATAAATAAAATGTAAGAAAGTGCAACCCAAAACAAGCAACATGATTAATAAAATTCATTATAAAAGTCACAAATCACTTCTCCAACCATAAGTATGGTTGGTAAATTAAATTTAGAGGCATGGGACAAGTTTTACTTGTCCCACAAGCCTCCAAAAATAGCCCCCAAGGACAAATTGAATTTTTCATGGAGGTGGAGTATTTCATACTCCAAAATCTGACTTACACAAGCTCTTACACAACTTACACATCCCTTACAAATTTAATACAAAAACCAACAACTCTTATAATTACTTTCCCATATCCCAATTTAATTTATTTAAATTTTAATCATATGATTCTCACATTAATTCTATCACAATTTAATTAATTAAAAGAAAGGAACACATTACTAATAAAATACATACAACAATAATAAAATAAAATAAACACATTAATTAAAATACACAAACCCATGGTCACATATAAAGGAAATCCCCCATGGGAATCCCTAACAAAAAACAACACACACACAAAAACAAGTTGCCATGGTGACCTTGTTGAATTCACCTAGAATTCCATTTTGGTTGGTCTCGATCCCCCGATGTTTTGTTGTGATATTTTTAACCTACAAAATACAAATACCTCCTTCAGCCTCATGGCCATATCAGAACATCCAATATGATATAAATAAAATCACAAAATCAATCTAAGTAAATGAATCACAACAACATCGAAGTAACAACTACATCATTTGCATTTTTAATCAACAACTATATCATCATCAAATAATATCCATTTTCTAGATCAACTCATAATATCCAAATCACATGTCTGAACAACATCCATAAAACATCCATGTCAAATAATATATCATCATCCACATATAAGGTGTCTCTAATAATCATCATGCATCATAATCAAATCAAGATCAACAATAATCCATGATCAAATGTCTAACAACATACTAAATCAAAACATAATAATGTCTATAATGTAATCATAATATCAAAATAAGTATCAAAAGGTGTCAAAGGGAAGTGGGCACTACATCCCCTCCCTTAGACTCGACTTCCTCCTGGAAGTCACTGGAACAAATGTGGAAACTGAACTCGTAATGAAGTAGCATCCTCCCATGTAGCTGCAGTCTCATCATATCTATCCCACTGCACCCGAACCTGATCAACCTCTCTACCTCGAAGGCCCAGGGTCCTATGATCTAAGATGTGAATGGGCTCCACCATCACCTACCCCCTGATCCTGCACCTACAATGATGTCCAATCTAACACATGAGAAGGATCCGTAATATATCTCCTGAGAACTGAAACATGAAAAACATCATGTATGAGACAAGCTGGGTGGAAATGCTAGATGGTAGGCCAAAGGGCCGATACACTCCAAGATCTCAAAAGGACCAAATGAATCTAGGAGCTAACTTAGAACCTTTTCCATAATGGATAGGGCTCTTGTGTGGCCTGACATGAAGGAACACCTTCATGCCCACATCAAAACTATGATCGATCCTATGCTGATCCACATACTTCTTCTTCCTATCTGTGTGCCTCCTCTGCAATCTCTCTTCCCCGATCAACACTACCTACTGCTCCATGTCCTATGTAAAAGATGGTCCAAGAGATACTCTATCCTCTAACTTGTCCCAGCTAAGAGGTGTCCTGCACTCTCTACCATACAAATCCTGAAAAGGAGCCATGCCTATAGAACTCTGGAAAACTATTATTGTAGGAAAAACTCCACTAAGTACAAGTACTCCTCCCATTTAGACTATTGATCCATCACATACATCCTGAGCATATCCTCTAAAATCTGATTCACCCACTTGGTCTATCCATCTGTCTCAAGGTGGTGATATGTGCTGAAGTTGATTCTCATCCCGAGGACATACTGCATGGTAGTCCAGAAATGTGAAGTGTACAAAGGATCACGGTCACAAATGATCTTCCGTGGAATCCCGTGTAACCTAAAAATCTCATCCAAATATACTGCCACTACTCTAGCTGTATAAGTGGTCTTCACCGGAGAAAAGTGAGCCACTTTTGTCAATTTATCAACCATGACCATAATGGCGTCGTGGTGATATCTCGACATCGGTAGCCCAACAATGAAATCCATGGAAATGGTGTCCCACTTCCATTTCGATATAGCATGAGGATAAAGAAGGCCTATTAGATGTTGATGCTTGGCCTTAACTCTCTGGCACTCTAAACATCATGACACAAACTGGGCCACGTCTCGATGAAGTCCTCTCCAATGATACAACTATCTCAAGGTGGTGTGCATCTTCTTCACCCCGGGATGGGCTGAATAGGGTGCATGATGTGCCTCTACCAAGATGTCCTACCTCAAGCCTCCATCTCTGGGAACATATATCCTAGCCTCTGTGCCTGAGAAGACCATCTGTCTCTAAGGAAAAACCATCAAACTTCCCCTCAAGGGGTCTCTGTGACTCGATCTGCTCACTGCAATGTAGAAGTTGTCAAGAGGAAGCTACTGAAGAATCCTGCTCCACAAATATGTGCTCACTGTAAGTGGCCATAGCCACATGTCTCCATCTACTGAGAGAGCATCTACTACCACATTCTCCTTCCCCTTCACATGCTCTATCTCCATGTCATACTCACAAAGTAACTCCATCCAACGCCCACTGACGAGCATTGAGATTGGGCTGCGTGAAGAGGTGGCAAAGACTCAAATGATCTATCCTGAGTGTGAATCTCTGCCAAGAAGAAAATTCCTCCATCTAACCAAAGCATGCACAACTACCGCAAGCTCAAGATCATGGGTCGGATAATTAAGCTTGTGATCTTTGAGTTTGTGAGACTCAAAAGCCACTACTCTGCCCTCCTACATCAACACACCTCCAAGGCCTACCAATGAAGCATGTGCAAACAAAGAACTCACCCTGTGGATCCGGCACTGCAAGAATAGGTGTTGTGGTGAGGCACTCCTTCAAGTGTCTAAAGGCCTACTCACATCTATCTGACCAAAAAACTTCTTCCCTTTCCTCGAAGGGAAGTGATAGGGTGCGTAATCCGAGAGAAGTCCTGAACAAATATCCGGTAGTAACCTGCTAATCCCATGAAGTTGCACACCTTGGTCACTATAGTGGGTGTTGGCCAATCCATAATGGCTCTAATCTTGGAAGGATCGATTGTGATACCTTCCCTAGAAATGATATGACCCAAATACTACACCTCTGTCTAAAAGAAAGCACACTTCTCCAAGTTCCCGTAAATTTGTTACTCACAAAGACATTGAAGAACCGGTGAAGGTGCCCCTCATGCTCCTCACATATGTGAGTATATCAAAATGTCATCTAGGAAGATGAGCATGAAGTGATCTAAGAAGGTCTGAATACCCCATTCATCAAACTCATGAACACTGCAGGGGGCATTAGTCAAACCAAAAGGCACCATTGTGAACTCATAGTGCCCATATCTCATGTGGAAGGTGGTCTTATGAATGTCCACCTCCGAAATCCTCAATTGATGGTAGCCTGACTTAAGATCAATCTTAGAGAAAACTGTGGCTCCCTTCATCTGATCAAACAAGTCATCAATATGAGGAAGAGGATAATGATTCTTGATCGTTACCTTGTTCAAGCTGGTGGTAATCAATACACAACCACAAGGATCCATCCTTCTTCTTCACAAAGATCATCGGTGCACCCCAAGGGGATACACTAGGATGGATAAGGCCTTTCTCCAAAAGGCCCTCAAGCTGCAACTTGAGCTCATAGAGCTCGGGGTGGTCATCCGATAAGGTGCCCATGAGATAGGCTCTGCTCCAGAACTAGATCTATATGAAAATCAATCTCACGTGGGGGTGGTAACCCTGGTAGCTCCCCTAGAAAGACATTAAAAACTCTCTCAAAATGGGATGATCATCTAGTGATGGTCCACTAGACCCATCCTCTGATCTATCACTAATTGTAACAACATACATCTGACAACCCCATCACACACACCGCTTAAGCTGCATAGTGGAGATGGTGTGAATAGAAATGGGTCTCCTGACCCCCGAAATCACTAACTCAACTCCCAAATCATCTACACAAGATATAGTCTTGTGATAACAATCCATCCTAGGCCCTGTGTGTAGATAACCAATCCATACCCAAAATGACTCCATATGAGCCCAAAGGAAGGATACAGAGATCTGAGGTAGTGGTGAAAGGTCCCAAATCCACTACACACTCCTTAACTAAGGAGTCTATAGAGATCTTGGCTCTAGAAGCCATCTCGACATCCCAACTAAGACCCTACCTAACTACCACTAGCCTGCATCGCTCTACTAAAGATGGTGCAATGAAAGAATCAGAAGAACCAGAATCAAACAATATAGAGGTAGGAATACCACCAATGCTACTGTGGTCTCAATGACTATGCTCTGGTGCGATGCTCTCCTGGTGGTTCTCAACCACTACATAAATCTCTGTGGCTACATCCCATGTCACCAATAGTTCGGCTCTGAAATATGTGCCTTACCCTTGTTGTTAGGGTTCTATGGGAAATCTCTCCAAAAGTGTCCAGTAACTCCACAACCAAAACATCCTCCGATCCTCCCCAATGAGTAGCACCTCCAGTAGGTGCCCTAGAATCCTGTGGTGTGGACCCTGATGATCCAGCTGTGGTCTGTTGAGGTCTCTAATGGTGAGCTCCCACTGATTGAGCTCTAGGTCCACCCTGTGTCCTGATGGGACCCCTAAGAGGAGGCCCCATACTCCGACCTCTCTATGCATCAACTCTCTGTGGAGGTCTATGAGGTGGGCGGGACTACTGCTTTCTACTACTACTATTATGGCCTAAAGGATGACTATGTTATACCCTAGCCACCATGAGGAAGGGGTACTGGACCCCTCGATCTACCATCATCCGCATCTATCATGTATGGGCTCCGACTCTGGTCTCTAGCCTGCTGGGTCTTTCCCCGAGTCTCCTCTGTAATATAGGCCTTCTCGATGACCTCTAACTAATGTCTGTGGGTAGTGGATCCACAAGCACCTCCAATATCTAAATTTAGGCCCCAGATGAACCTGTGAATCACACTACTGCTCATCCTGCATATACTCTACATACTGGAGTAGATCTAGAAATCTACTCTCATACTCTACTACTAGAAAGAGATGCCTATCGCAGAGGTCATGGAACTCATCGATCCTCTGTTGTATGAACCTCATGATAAATACCTACTCCTGAATCTCTCCTCAAATAGCTCCTAGGTCACTGTCTCTAGAATCTACATGGAGCTTCTGCTCCTCTGTCCTCCACCATACTCCTACTCCATCCCTCAAGTAGATGGATCGCAACATGAGCTTTCGTGTTGCTAGAACAAGGAAAAGCTTGAAGCAACCACTCAAGCTCACTAGCCAGGCCTCTACCTAAAATCCACCCATGTCACCTGAGTAATGTGATGGCTAAAGCTTTAGGATCTCCCTGATGTGATCTCATCACTATGGGTCTGATGGCCTCTAGGTCTCTCTACATGCTCATCCCTAAGCCTAGGGCTCGAGACCTCTCTCTATGCTCTGGAACTCTGTCACCTTGTCTCCTAGGTGGTGACTCTACTCTGGCTGACTCCACATGGGATTTCTCTCCTCTATGCTCCTCATTGAGTCGAGGAGATACCTGACCCTCGATGGAAGGGGCTCTATCATGACTAGCTGCATGTCCTCCTCCTAATCCTCCACGTAGAGTGGCATTAACATCCTGAAGGGTCTGTAGAATTATGAGGTAGGATAGCTGCTACACCCTGATCCGGTGGTGGTGGTGGTGGTGGTGAGTCTGAGTCTCTGTGAAGGTTCCTCTCACTCTCTGTCTCGAGCCTCCTCCTACAGACCAAAGTGAGAGTTAGTTTATTTTTCTAAGTTTTACACAACTTCCATGTAAAATATACAAATTCTAGCTAAGTTGTTTTCTAGGTTTAAAAGTGTGCTAGGTTTAAGTTTCATGTCTCAAGTTTTCTAGTGTGCCCAATGATCCAAGATTTTGAACCACTACTCTGATACCAAGTGTGATGCCCATTAAAACAACCCACTTGAGACCCAAGAAACAACCTAGGGTTAGAAAATTATGGAATAATTTTTTTTTTATTAGAAGTGTCCACAACCAAGTTGCAAGACAAAAATTGACCCTATTAGGTTCTAGAACAAATCTAAATTACTAGAACATATTTTTCCTTCATTAACAAATATCAAGTTCACATGGTTCAAATTTTAGGGTTAGAAGTTTAGTTAGGTTCAGGAGTAATTTACCCCCATACCCACTCTCTAACAAAGCTCAGAGTTTCAACTTGATTTTTCTCATACTTAATGCATTCCAAAATTTCCTAAATCATTCCCATTGGATAGGAAATTTTCTCACCTTTCAGTGATATAAATAAGTCCTCCTAACTCCTTCAGAAACTCAAGATATGGAGCCAAGTGGACTTTAGGGGTCAAATTTTCCCCAAGGGGACAGGTGTCAAGTAGGGGTGAAAGAAAATTTTGGGTGGTGGGGGTCACGGGGGGTGTTTGGAAATTTTTCCCATGCATGGGGAGAAATTTCCCATTTGTGCCCATGCCTCCATGGGTCCTCCAAGGACACATGTGGCGGCCTCGAGTCATCGTCGCAAAGGCAAAAGGAAAGGAAGGAAGGGGGGCGGTGGGAGAGTTTGGGGCATTTCACCAAAGGGAAGAAAAAAAAAAAAGTGCCCCATGTGCCCATGGGTCCCAGGGACATGTGGCACTCCTCCAATTCACCATGGGGAGAAGAGGAGAGGGGAGGGGGTGGTGGAGTTGATTTTGAATTTTCCAAAGGGGAGGAAAAGGGGAAAGTTGGACATGCGGGTCCATGCGCACCCAGAAGAATTTCCCAAGGTGAGGGTGGGAGTGTGGGGCCATGGGGAAATTTTTCAAAATTTTCCAAAAAAAATTTAAAAAAAAAAAGGGGTCAAGGGTCCTCCCCGCTAGCACCCAAAGCTGCCACGTGGCAGCCTGTGATAGGCACGGGCTGGCGGGGAGAAATGGAAATTTTTTCCAAAATTTTAAAAAAGGTCTAAAGGAAAAAAAAAAATGCCGCGCCTCCGCCGCTACCCCCGTGAGGACATGTGGCAGCCTCTGATTGGCTATGGGCTAGTGGAGGAAAATTCAAAAATTTTCCCAAGCCAAATTTTTTTCAAAATTTTTTTCTAAGGTTTTTTTCGATGGGAAATTTTTTGGGCGCGTGGGCCGCCAGGAAAATTTTCCCAAATTTTCCCGCCAAGGTAAAAAACTTCAAAGTGCCATAACTTGAGCTAGAAAGCTTGGTTTTGGGAAAATGAGGACTTTTGGAAATCTCTCGATGCCCTCTTTGCACAAGAATCATAAATTTTACTTTTTGATAAATTTTAAGGGTCAATTTTACAAAAATGATCTACGAGGCTTTTTTAAAAGCCAACCGGTAATTTCCAACTTCTAAATTTGATTAAATGGATCTCCTCCTTCACTCAACATGCCAAAAAGACATGGAGGATTTTTCTAGGAAGGATTTAAATGTTTTCGGAAGTAAATTTGTTCAATTTTTCAAGTTTGAATTTTTCCAACAATTGACAAAAAAAATTGTTGAGGAAGGATTGGATTCGATTTTGCAATGTTTAAATTGTTTTCTTAAGTTTTCTTTGTCAATTTGAGTTCATTTATGATTAACATACTAAATTTTATCATTCCAAGTTGATTATTAATGTGTGGTCTGAACTATACATTTTTATTAAAATTAATTATTAGTTTTAAAGTTTATAAAGAAATCATTTCTAGAAATTTGTTTATCAAATTTTCATCCTTCAAATGTGGCATTTCATTTCTAAACTAATCAATACATTTATTTTTTATAAACAAACCATTTCAAAGCTAAATTGCAAATCTAATTTCCATTTTAATATATTTCAAAAAAAACAAACAACAATATTTTCCTCATACGTATTTCTTCTTTTTCAATTTTAAAATCTAGAGATTCCAATCACAAATTGATATTCCAACTCAACCCAACAATGCAATGAGAGATGAACTTGCAATTCTTTATTAATTCAAAAGGAATACATCTCTACATCTTTCCATTTTGAATGCAATAACAAAATTCTATTTTTTTTTTCCAACAAAATGAATAGTAAAATATACATGTCTTTCACAATTCAAATATCTAACTTCATAATCAAATTACATACATCTTTCTTCACAAAATACATATTACAATTTCATCCACAACAAGTGGGAAAGGATTACAATAAATATGTTTTCACAAGGGACTATCAAACTGTATTTTTCCTTTGCTCCAGACAACAACATGCACATTTTCTCTTTCTCCAAGTTGATCACAACAAAAGAGGGGGAAAGGCAAATGCTCTCCACCCAACCAAGACATCCAATGAAAGGAGAAGCCTTCCTTCATCATTGGCCCCGAGCCCCAACCAAAATACAATAAAAGATGTAATTCAACCCATGGAAACAACTGGCTTCCACAACACACAACATTCTTTCAAACATGCACATTTCAATATAAAACATAGTTCAACACAAAAAACAATAGTTTACAATTGCAATTGAAAACATTCCAATCAAAACTCAGGCTTGATCATGCAAGCCAAAGGAGCAAGGTCTATGGGGGAAGCTACTTATGCCTCCCAATTGGGAATTGGGCATCCACCAAAAAAAACCACCAATAAATTTCACCACACATATCCTTATGCCCCCCCAAATCCCTCCTTATGCCCCCCCACAGATTCCTTATGCCCCCCACAAAGTAAGAAATGCAAGCTATTTCTTTTCCATGGTGGATCCCAAACCCAAACTCCCTCCACAAAATCTGATGCCAATGGCATTCCTTATGCCCCCCACATGGATTCCCCATAGCCTTCTCCTACACCTTCCCTAAGGTAGTCTACCCAACCAGCCAACAAATAAAACAAAACATGCACCATTCACACAACACAACAAGAAAATGACAACATAAAAAGGAGAGTTAAATTCCTACCTCTCCATGGTTACTTTTGTTTCCAACAACAAGCTTCAAATGCCAAGAACACAGTTCAAAACAACAATGCCAAGTATGAAGTTATCTCCAAATTCCTCCACAATCCACAAGAGCTCCAAAACAAAAAAAATGTGCCCAAGGAAGAATGCAAAAAGGTTCAACAACCCCAAAACAAGCAAGAGTTTGAATTATATAGAAGAGGGAGAGAAGAGGATGATGTGGATCCATGTAGGATGCCACATCACACATCCTCCAATTCAAACACAAAAGACAAAATCCATTCTCCCAAGCACAATAAAGAGGTGGGTGAAAATATGACAAGTTACTTGCACACTCCAAAAAGCCCACACCTCAAGGACAACAAAATAAATAAAATGTAAGAAAGTGCAATTAAAAACATGCAACATGATTAATAAAATTCATTATAAAAGTCACAAATCACTTCTCCAACCATAAGTATGGTTGGTAAATTAAATTTAGAGGCATGGGACAAGTTTTACTTGTCCCACAAGCCTCAAAAACAGCCCCCAAGGACAAATTTGAATTTTTCATGGAGGTGGAGTATTTCATACTCCAAAACTGACTTACACAAGCTCTTACACAACTTACACATCCCTTACAAATTTAATACAAACAACCAACAACTCTTATAATTACTTTCCCATATCCCAATTTAATTTATTTAAATTTTAATCATATGATTCTCACATTAATTCTATCACAATTTTAATTAATTAAAAGAAAGGAACACATTACTAATAAAATACATACAACAATAATAATAAAAATTAACACATTAATAAAATACACAAACCCATGGTCACATATAAAGGAAATCCCCCATGGGAATCCCTAACAAAACAACACACAACACAATAAAACAAGTTGCCATGGTGACCTTGTCGAATTCACCTAGAATTCCATTGTGGTTGGTCTCCGATCCCCCGATGTTTTGTTGTGATATTTTTAACCTGCAAAATACAAATACCTCCTTCGGCCTCATGGCCATATCAGAACATCCAATATGATATAAATAAAATCACAAAATCATCTAATAAATGAATCACAACAACATCGAAGTAACAACTACATCATTTGCATTTTTAATCAACAACTATATCATCATCAATATAATATCCATTTTCTAGATCAACTCATAATATCCAAATCACATGTCTAAACAACATCCATAAAACATCCATGTCAAATAATATATCATCATCCACATATAAGGTGTCTCTAATAATCATCATGCATCATAATCAAATCAAGATCAACAATAATCCATGATCAATGTCTAACAACATACTAAATCAAAACATAATAATGTCTATAATGTAATCATAGTATCAAAATAAGTATCAAAAGGTGTCAAAGGGAAGTGGGCACTACATCCCCTCCCCTTAGACTGACTTCCTCCTGGAAGTCACTGGAAAAAATGGAAACTGAACTCGTAATGAAGTAAAGCATCCTCCCATGTATGTAGCTGCTCTCAGTCTCATCATATCTTGTCCCCACCGCACAAACCTGATCAACCTCTCTACCTCGAAGGCCCAAGGTCCTATGATCTAAGATGTGAATGGGCTCCACCATCACCTGCCCCTGATCCTACACCTACAATGATGTCCAATCTAACACATGAGAAGGATCTGTAATATATCTCCTGAGAACTAAAACATGAAAAACATCATGTATGCGAGACAAGATGGGTGGCAATGCTAGATGGTAGGCCAAAGGGCCGATACGCTCCAAGATCTCAAAAGGACCAATGAATCTAGGAGCTAACTTAGAACCTTTTCCATAATGGATAGGGCTCTTGTGTGGCCTGACACGAAGGAACACCTTCATGCCCACATCAAAACTACGATCGATCCTATGTTGATCGCATACTTCTTCTATCCTTGTCCTGTGCCTCCTACAATCTCTGCCTGATCAACACCACCTGCTGCTCCATGTCCTGTAAAAGAGCTGGTCCAAGAGATACTCTTGTCCTCTAACCTATCCCAGCTAAGAGGTGTCTCTGCACTCTCTACCATACAAATCCTGAAAAGGAGCCATGCCTATAGAACTCTAAAAACTATTATTGTAGGAAAACTCCACTAAGTACAATGTACTCCTCCCATTTAGACTTGTTGATCCATCACATACATCCTGAGCATATCCTCTAAAATCTGATTCACCCACTCAGTTTTTCTATCCATCTATCTTAGGGTGATATGTTGTGCTGAAGTTGATCCTCATCCCGAGGACATACTGCATGGTAGTCCAGAAATGTGAAGTGTACAAAGGATCGCGGTCACAAATGATCTTCATGGAATCTCATGCAACCGAAAATCTCATCCAAATATACTTGTGCCACTACTCTAGCTATATAAGTGGTCTTCACTAGAGAAAAGTGAGCCACTTTTGTCAATTTATCAACCGTGACCATAATGGCGTCATGGTGATATCTCGACATCGGTAGCCCAACAATGAAATCCATGGAAATGGTGTCCCACTTCCATTCCGGTATAGCATGAGGATAAAGAAGGCCTATGGATGCTGATGCTTGGCCTTAACTCTCTAGCACTCTAAACATCATGACACAACTGGGCCATGTCTCGATGAAGTCCTCTCCAATGATACAACTGTCGCAAGGTGGCATGCATCTTCTTCACCCGGGATGGGCTGAATAGGGTGCACGATGTGCCTCTACCAAGATGTCCTGCCTCAAGCCTCCATCTCTGGGAACATATATCCAGCCTCTGTGCCTGAGAAGACCATCTGTCTCTAAAAAACCATCAAACTTCCCCTCAAGGGGTCTCTGTGACTCGATCTCTGCTCATACTGCAATGTAGAAGCTGTCAAGAGGAAGCTATTGAAGAATCCTACTCCACAAATCTGTGCTCACTGATAGTGGCCATAGCCACATGTCTCCATCTACTGAGAGCATCTACTACCACATTCTCCTTCCCCTTCACATGCTCTATCTCCATGTCATACTCACAAAGAAACTCCATCCAACGCCACTGATGAGTGTTGAGATTGGGCTGCGTGAAGAGGTGGTGAAGACTCAAATGATCTATCCTGAGTGTGAATCTCTGCCAAGAAGAAAATGCCTCCATCTAACCAAAGCATGCACAACTACCACAAGCTCAAGATCATGGGTTGGATAATTAAGCTCGTGATCTTTGAGTTTGTGAGACTCAAAAGCCACTACTCTTCCCTCCTGCATCAACACACCTCCAAGCCCTACTAAAGAAGCATCCGTGCAAACAAAGAACTCACCCTGTGGATCCGCACTGCAAGAATAGGTGTTGTAGTGAGGCATTCCTTAGTGTCCTGAAGGCCTGCTCACATCTGTCTGACCAAAACAAACTTCTTCCCTTTCCTCTGAAGGGAAGTGATAGGGTGTGTAATCCGAGAGAAGTCCTAAACAAATCTCGGTAGTATCCTACTAATCCCATGAAGCTACGCACCTCGGTCACTATAGTGGGTGTTGGCCAATCCATAATGGCTCTAATCTTGGAAGGATCGATATGTGATACCTTCCCCAGAAATAATATGACCCAAATACTACACCTCTGTCTGAAAGAAAGCACACTTCTCCAAGTTCCCATAAAGTTGTTACTCACGAAGACATTGAAGAACCTAGTGAAGGTGCCCCTCATGCTCCTCACGTGTATGTGAGTATATCAAAATGTCATCTAGGAAGATGAGCATGAAGTGATCTAAAAGGTCTGAATACCCCATTCATCAAACTCATGAACACTATGGGGCATTAGTCAAACCAAAAGGCACCACTGTGAACTCATAGTGCCCATATCTCGTGTGGAAGGTGGTCTTATGAATGTCCACCTCCGAAATCCTCAGCTGATGGTACCCGACTTAAGATCAATCTTAGAGAAAACTATGGCTCCCTTCATCTGATCAAACAAGTCATCAATACGAGGAAGAGGATAACGATTCTTGATCATTACCTTGTTTAGCTGGTGGTAATCAATACACAACCACAAGGATCCATCCTTCTTCTTCACAAAGATCACCGGTGCACCCCAAGGGGATACACTAGGATGGATAAGGCCTTTCTCCAAAAGGCCCTCAAGCTGCAACTTGAGCTCATAGAGCTCTGGGGTGGTCATCCGATAAGGTGCTCGTGAGATAGGCTCTACTCCAGAACTAGATCTATATGAAAATCAATCTCACGTGGGGGTGGTAACCCTGGTAGCTCCCCTGGAAAGACATCTAAAACTCTCTCAAAATGGGATGATCATCTAGTGATGGTCCACTAGACCCATCCTCTGATCTATCACTAATGTAACAACATACATCTGACAACCCCATCACACACACCACTTAAGCTGCATAGCGAGATGGTGTGAATAGAAATGGGTCTCTTGACCCCGAAATCACCGACTCAACTCCCAAATCATCTACACAAGATATAGTCTTGTGATAACAATCCATCCTAGCCCTATGTGTAGATAACCAATCCATACCCAAAATGACTCCATACGAGCCCAAAGGAAGGATACGGAGATCTGAGGTAGTGGTGAAAGGTCCCAAATCCACTACACACTCCTTAACTAAGGAGTCTATAGAGATCTTGGCTCTAGAAGCCATCTCGACATCCCAACTAAGACCCTACCTAACTACCACCTAGCCTGCATCACTCTACTAAAGATGGTGCAATGAAAGAATAGAAGAACCACTAGAATCAAACAATACAAGAGGTAGGAATACCACCAATGCTACTGTGGTCTCAATGACTGTGCTCTGATGCTCTACCTGGTGGTTCTCAACCACTACATAAATCTGTGGCTATGTCCCATGTCACCAAATGGCTCTAAAATTTGTGCCTTACCCTTGTTGTTAGGGTTCTGTGGGAAATCTCTCCAAAAGTGTCTAGTAACTCCACAACCAAAACATCCTCCTGATCCTCCCCAATGAGTAACACCTCCAGTAGGTGCCCTAAAAGCCTGTGGTGTGGACCCCTGATGATCTAGTTGTAGTCTATGGTCTTGAGGTCTCTAATGGTGAGCTCTCCCGTGACCTAAGCTCTAGGTCCACCCCGTGTCCCGATGGATGGGACCCTAGGAGGAGGCCCCATACTCCGACCTCTCTCATGCATCGGCTCTAAAGGATGGAGGTCTATGAGGTGGGTGGGACTTCTACCAGCTACTGCTATTGTTGTGGCCTAAAGGATGACTATGTTGTACCCTAGCCACCATGAGGAAGGGGTACTGACCCCTCGATCTACCATCCCTGCATCTATCCGTATGTGGCTCCGACTGGTCTCTAGCCGCTGGGTCTTTCTCGAGTCTCCTCTATATAGGCCTCTCTCGATGGCCTCTGCTAATTTCGTGGGTAGTGGATCCACACACACCTCCAATATCTAAATTCAGGCCCTGGATGAACCTGTGAATCCACACCTACTCATCCTGCATATACTCAATATACTGGAGTAGATCAGAAATCTACTCTCATACTCTACTACTGAAAGAGATGCCTGTCGGAGGTCATGGAACTCATCGATCCTCTACTAGATGAACCTCCGTGATAAATACCTACTCTCTGAATCTCTCCTCAAATAGCTCCCAGGTCACTGTCTCTGAATCTACATGGAGCTTCTGCTCCTCTATCCTCCACCATACTCCTGCTCCATCCCTCAAGTAGATGGATCACAACATGAGCTTTCGTGTTGCTAGAACAAGGAAAAGCTTGAAGCAACCACTCAAGCTCACTAGCCAGGCCTCTACCTGAAATCCACCCATGTCACCTGAGTAATGTGATGGCCAAAGCTTTAGGATCTCCCTGATGTGATCCATTACTGTGGTCTAATGGCCTCTAGGTCTCTCTGCATGCTCATCCCTAAGCCTAGGGCTCCGAGACCTCTCTCTATGCTCTAGAACTCTGTCACCCTGTCTCCTAGGTGGTGACTCTACTCTAGCTGACTCCACATGGGAGTTCTCTCCTCTATGCTCCTCACTGGGTCGAGGAGATACCTGACCCTCGATGGAAGGGGCTCTATCATGACTAGCTACATGTCCTCCTCCTAATCCTCCGCGTAGAGTGGCATTAACATCCTGAAGGGTCTGTAGAATCTGAGGTAGAATAGTTGCTACACCCTGATCTGGTGGTGGTGGTGGTGGTGGTGAGTCTGAGTCTCTGTGAAGGTTCCTCTCACTCCATTTGAGCCTCCTGCACAGACCAAAGTGAGAGTTAGTTTATTTTGCTAAGTTTTACACAACTTCCATGTTTACTAAAATATACAAATTCTAGCTAAGTTGTTTTCTAGGTTTAAAAGTGTGCTAGGTTTAAGTTTCATGTCTCAAGTTTTCTAGTGTGCCCAATGGTCCAAGATTTTGAACCACTACTCTGATACCAAGTGTGATGCCCATTAAAACAACCCACTTGAGACCCAAGAAACAACCTAGGGTTAGTTAGAAAATTATGGAATAATTTTTTTTTTTATTAGAAGTGTCCACAACCAAGTTGTAAGACAACAGTTGACCCTATTAGGTTTATGGAACAAATCTAAATTACTAGAACATATTTTTCCTTCATTAACAAATATCAAGTTCACATGGTTCAAATTTTAGGGTTAGAAGTTTCAGTTAGGTTCAGGGAGTAATTTACCCCCATACCCACTCTCTAACAGGCTCAGAGTTTCAACTTGATTTTTCTCATACTTAACACTTCAAAATTTCCTAAATCATTCCCATTGGATAGGAAATTTTCTCACCTTTTCGGTGATATAAAGAAGTCCTCCTAACTCCTTCAGAAACTCAAGATATGCAAGCGGACTTTAGGGGTCAAATTTTCCCCAAGGGACACATGTGTCAAGTAGGGGTGAAAGGAAAATTTTGGGTTGGTGGGTCATGGGGTGGTGTTTGGAATTTTTTTCCTCACATGGGAGAAATTTCCCAATTTGTGCTCACACCTCCATGGGTCCTCCAAGGACACGTGGCGGCCTCTAGAGTCATCGCCGACAACAAGGAAAGGAAGGGCGGGGTGGCGGGAGAGTTTGGGGCATTTCACCCAAAGGGAAGAAAAAAAACAATGCCCACGTGCCCGCGGGTCCACTAGGGCACATGTGGCACTCCAATGATTCACCATGTGGGGGAGAAGGGAGAGAGGGAGAGGGGGGGGGAGTTATTGACAAATTTCACCGAAGGGAGGACAAAGGGGAAGTTGGACGCGTGGGTCCGCGCACCCGCGAGAAGAATTTCCCAAGGCGAGGGGGAGTGTGGGGCACGTGGAATTTTTCAAAAATTTTCCAAAAAAAAATTTCAAAAAAAGGGTCGTGGGTCTTCCCCCCCTACTCACCCCAAAGCTGCCACATGTGCACTCTGTGATAGGTCGCGGGCCGGCGGGGAGAAATGGAAAATTTTTCCAAAATTTTCAAAAAGGTCTAAGGGAAAAAATGATGTCGCGCCTCCACCGCTACCCCGTGAGGACATGTGGTAGCCTTTGATTGGCTATGGGCTGGGTGGAGGAAAAGATGAAAATTTTCCCAAGCCAAAATTTTCAAAAATTTTCTAAGGATTTTCCGAATGGGAATTTTTCAGGCCATGGGCCCGCTAAGGAAAATTTTCCCAAATTTTCCCGCCAAGGTAAAAAAAAACTTCAAAGTGCCATAACTTGAGCTAGAAAGCTTTTTTGGGAAAACAAGGACTTTTGGAAAGCTCTCGATGCCCTCTTTGCACAAGAATCATAAATTTTACTTTTTGATAAATTTTAAAGGGTCAATTTTACAAAAATGATCTATGTAGGATTTTAAAAGCAAACTAGTAATTTCCAACTTCTAAATTTGATTAAATTGGATCTCCTCCTTCACTCAACATGTCAAAAAGACATGGAGGATTTCTCTAGGAAGGATTTAGAATGTTTTAGGGAAGTAAATTTGTTCAATTTCTTCAAGTTTGAATTTTTCCAACAATTGACAGAAAAATGACTATTAGAGGAATTGGATTCGATTTTGCAATGTTTAAATTGTTTTCTTAAGTTTTCTTTGTCAATTTGAGTTCATTTATGATACAACATACTAAATTTTAACATCTCCAAGTTGATTAATGTGTGCAGGTCCGAACTGTACATTTTTATTAAAATTAATTGCCAGTTTTAAGTTTGTAATAGAAATCCCATTTCTAGAAATTTGTTTATCAAATTCATCCTTCAAATGTGGCATTTCATTCCTAAACTAGTCCAATACATTTAGTTGTTTATAAACAAACCATTTCAAAGCTAAATTGCAAATCTGATTTCCAACTTTAATATATTTCAAAAAGAAAAACAATGCAATATAATTCCCTCATACGTATTTCTTTTCTTTAAATTCAAAACAGAGATTCCAATCACAATTTAACATTCCAACTCAACCCAACAATGCAATGAGAAGTAAACTTGCAATTCTTTATTAACTCCAAAGAGAATACATCTTTACATGTTCCATTCCTTGAATGCAATTAATAAAATTCTTTTTATTTCTTTCCAATAACAACATAGAATGTAAATGTCTTTCACAATTCAAATATCTAACTTCATAATCAAATTACATACATCTTTCTTCACAAAATACATATTACAATTTCATCCACTTCAAGTGGGAAAGGATTACAAATAAATATGTTTTCACAAGGGACTGTCAAACTATATTTTTCCTTTGCTCCAGGACAACAACATGCACATTTTCTCTTTCTCCAAGTTGATCACAACAAAAGAGGGGAAAGGCAATGCTCTCCACCCAACCAAGACATCCAATGAAAGGAGAAGCCTTCCTTCATCATTGGCCCCGAGCCCCAACCAAAATACAATAAAGATGTAATTCAACCCATGGACAACAACTGGCTTCCACAACACACAACATTCTTTCAAACATGCACATTTCAATATAAAACATAGTTCAATACAAAACAATAGTTTACAACTGCAATTGAAAACATACCAATCAAAACTCAAGCTTGATCATGCAAGCCAAAGGAGCAAGGTCTATGGGGGAAGCTACTTATGCCTCCCAATTGGGAATTGGGCATCCACAAAAAAAACCACCAATAAATTTCACCACACATATCCTTATGCCCCCCACAAATCCCTCCTTATGCCCCCCCAGATTTCCTTATGCCCCCACAAAGTAAGAAATGCAAGCTATTTCTTTTCCATGGTGGATCCCAAACCCAAACTCCCTCCACAAAATCTGATGCCAATGGCATTCCTTATGCCCCCCACATGGATTCCCCATAGCCTTCTCCTACACCTTCCCTAAGGTAGTCTACCCAACCAGCCAACAAATAAAACTAAACATGCACCATTCACACAACACAACAAGATAATAACAACATAAAAGGAGAGTTAAATTCCTACCTCTCCATGGTTACTTTGCTTCCAAACAACAAGCTTTCCAAGACAATAACACAAGTTCCAAACAACAATGCCAAGTATGAAGATATCTCCAAATTCCTCCACAATCCACAAGAGCTCCAAAACAACAAAAAATGTGCCCCCAAAGGAAGAATGCAAAAAGGTTCAACAACCCAAAACAAGCAAGGAGTTTGAATTATATAGAAGAGGGAAGAAAGAGGATGATGTGGATCCATGTAGGATGCCACATCACACATCCTCCAATTCAAACACAAAAGACAAAATCCATTCTCCCAAGCACAATAAAGAGGTGGGTGAAAATATGACAAGTTACTTGCACACTCCAAAAGCCCACACCTCAAGGGACAACAAAATAAATAAAATGTAAGAAAGTGCAATTAAAAACATGCAACATGACTTAATAAAATGCATTATAAAAGTCACAAATCACTTCTCCAACCATAAGTATGGTTGGTAAATTAAATTTAGAGGCATGGGACAAGTTTTACTTGTCCCACAAGCCTCCAAAAACAGCCCCCAAGGACAAATTCGAATTTTTCATGGAGGTGGAGTATTTCATACTCCAAAACTGACTTACACAAGCTCTTACACAACTTACACATCCCTTACAAATTTAATACAAACAACCAACAAATCTTATAATTACTTTCCATATCCCAATTTAATTTATTTAAATTTTAATCATATGATTCTCACATTAATTCTATCACAATTTTAATTAATTAAAAGAAAGGAACACATTACTAATAAAATACATACAACAATAATAAAAAAAACACATTAATAAAATACACAAACCCATGGTCACATGTAAAGGTAATCCCCCATGGGAATCCCTAAAAAAACAACACACAACACAATAAAACAAGTTGCCATGGTGACCTTGTCGAATTCACCTAGAATTCCATTGTGGTTGGTCTCCGATCCCCGATGTTTTGTTGTGATATTTTTAACCTACAAAAACAAAAATACCTCCTTCGGCCTCATGGCCATATCAGAACATCCAATATGATATAAATAAAATCACAAAATCATCTAAGTAAGTGAATCACAACAACATCAAAGTAACAACTACATCATTTGCATTTTTAATCAACAACTATATCATCATCAATATAATATCCATTTTCTAGATCAACTCATAATATCCAAATCACATGTTTGAACAACATCCATAAAACATCCATGTCAAATAATATATCATCATCCACATATAAGGTGTCTCTAATAATCATCAAGCATCATAATCAAATCAAGATCAACAATAATCCATGATCAATGTCTAACAACATACTAAATCAAAACATAATAATGTCTATAGTAGAAAAGAAATGCATAGGGTTTACACCCACTCATATGAAATGTATATATAACCAATCCATACAGATGTAAGTAGAACTGAAACCGCACATACATTCATATCAAGAATGTTGATAAGCATGTTACATTAATCGAGACAATCATATATCCATATGATAGTGCGGACTCAATGTCATGCATCGAACTGGACTTAGGCCCTTCCTAGTAAAACTAAAAATTGTTTAGACCCATCCCCTTGATAAAACATACTCCTAAATATCCTCTAATCCCATCCTATGGAACTCTCATAGTATTCCTACATGGCTTCACCTCTCTTCAATTCTTGCCTCTCCATGTGTCCAATTTTCTTCTATCGGGCGTGCATATATATAGCCTTATCAAGCACTTACATGCCTTTCTCGAAGTTGTAGATTGTTTTCCATGTGTCCAAGTGTTCCTCCATGGGAGCATACCTCCTTAGATGTGGGCTCTCCATCATTTTCCGTGATGACCTTCTCGGAATCTTCTATCGCAAGGTATATTCCTTCTATGGGCACCAAGTTGTTAGGCTAGCACCTTATCCACTTTGCATGCATAGTCAAGTCATGCTTTCCTCGTGTTCTTCTCAATATGCCAATCATGGATAAATACCAAGATATTTTCTCTTCTTATGCGTATGTTAATGGTTCTACTAAAACCCTCCTAAAACCATATCTTGTGTGCTTTCTCCTTGCATGATCTTCTTTAAATAGGCCTTGTGTGCCAACATGCCTTCTTGTAATTAGCCAATATTTTAGGGCCCAAAACACCCTACACCTTAATTGGTTCTACGATTAAGCATGGGGTGGATGTCATAAAATACCTTAAAAATTAGAAGAGAAAAAAAAAAAGAAAAAAAAATAAAAATCAAGAAAACAAGAAAAGAGAATAGGTCATCCAAATCGATAACCACACAATTATGGTGCATTAGGTAGGTCCTTGGGTGAAAAATATTTCCAGCACTCAAGGAGGATTCGTTGTTCACAGGATACCCTTACATCTAGAAGGGTAAATCTCACCTCTATCTAGGATTGATTTCCCTTGTTAGGTCTAGGAACCCTACCAAATTTGTCTTGCCAAGTCGTGATATGGCTCATTTGTTCTTATATCTAAGTGAAGGAATCATCATTGTATATTCCCATGTAACACTGTGGGTACCTTCACATTTCAACTTTTTTACATACACGCATGAGATATTACCTTTTTATATTCCCACATCACGCTGGGCATCCACGTTGATTTGTCACTTTGTACATTTCTTTCAAAATAGGACCTTAAGAAATTACAAATACATTCAGAAAAAGATACAAAAAAATAATAACATTTAAGAAACCCCCTTTTAGGAATGAAGATGCATGAACTTCATAACATAATTATCTTAAGGAAACCCAAAATAAAATGTGAACAATATCCTTGAAAACTTATCTTTTGAGATAACACCAAAAACATTAGATAATACATCAATGTTGTCCCACAAAAACAAAGTAAAGATTAAATTGCTTTTAGTTGTCGGTTTGTATAGTTTTGGTTGTAGTATCTTTTTGCATTGTATGATTTAAAGTATGGTTCATTTTCTTACCTCGGATTGAATCTTGTTTGATTTAATTATGTGTCACATTGAGTTCATTTTTAAACTTTCATACTTGTAAAATATTGATATGTTTTCATCATCGGCTATATGCATCTATTAGGATTCATTTTAATTACTTAGATTGGATACCAATTTAATTTGTTATTAAGGTTTACATGAGTTCATTTCTATTTGTGTATTGTTGTGTTGTTTTGTATGTGTATATTTGTTTAGTTTTTTTAACTTTTTCTTGTGTGTTTTTTTATTTCATGCACATTTGTTTGTTATCACATCTATCATCTATCATTCATCACATATAACATCATCTAATACATCATATATACAAAAATGCTAAGTTTTACATCAAGCATGTATACTAAGCTAATCATCACATATCGTATCATCAATGGGGCAAGAGGGATTGTGCATGATCACAAATCTATCCCCTTGACACCAATATCATCCCATATACTAATCTACTAAGTATCTCATGTAAAAACATATGATATCATCTAAGGATATATCATCAATCTAAAACATGTGGTACATCATCAACATCTATCATGATACATACATGTGAAATCAAAATCATACAACATCATGATATATTCAACACATCCATAAACATGAGTCATCATCATAAAGACATTAAAAATGACAAAATTAACAAGAAAGGATAGGGAACTCATGAAGGGTCCATTGCCATCCTCCCGTAGGTACTCTTGGATGCGGTCTTCTCATCTCCTCCTCCTCTAAAGCCTCACCATCTCTCTCTCAGCTCATAAAGTCACTCATGGTGATAATTGGCAAGAGATCCGCAACAAATGAACTATCTGTGATGGTTTACCCCCTCCCAAGTGGGTATATTAAGCTATCACGATGCCCCTGGGGCATGTTTTGGCCACTTGTGATCATTCTAACACTTCTTCTACTCACCAAAATAATTATTTTTACTAATTTTCACTATGTTGGAGCACTAAGTTCTACCTAGAGATCCTTTCTTCTTCCCGAGGAGTTTCCAAATATTCCAAGCACTTTTTTTCGTTATTTTCTTCTATTTTATCTGTCGCGATAATTATTTTTATTAAATAATTATTTTTGGCTCATTCTTCTTCTCACCAAGGCATTTTACTTGCTATATGATGCCCTTTTCTTCGCCCTGGAAAATTTTCACGTGATTTTAGGTGATCTTCCATTTCTTAAATTCTTCTAACCAATCAAAAATTTAAAAATTATAAAATCATTCAAAAATCCAAAACATCGTCAAACTTCAAAAATGGACTAAAATTGGTAACAAGCTCATTTTGCATAGCTAAAATTTATGTCTCTCACATGACACTCATCTCGTATCTTGCTGACATTTTCACATGTTTTGAAACAATGACTTATGGATCATCGACTCTATAATCATTTACAAGAGCTATGTTGCTTACTTCAATTATACTCTAGGTCACAATGAGTTGCCTAGTACTATTTCGTTGTGCACACTTTGATTTATCATTGGGCCCAAGTGTCTTGCATTCTTTCCCTTGCATGTACAATTTACTTGGGGCATCATTTCTACCCTTTTCATTTATCAAAAACATTTGGGACTAAATCTTGATAACAAAATATTTGTGTAACTCTCTTAAACGTTGTTGGTTTGAGTGTGTGTGTTTGTACTTATTTCCTTGTTAGATTAGCTTGTTTACTTCTCGTATTGCATTGCATTTTGTATGTTGCATGGAGTTGGAAATTTCAACAATGGATAATTATTTGTATTATGGATTTTCATGTCATTCTATACTTTTATTGTATGCTTATATTTTAATAAGGACCGATGATGAATATTCTTAGCAATATGATGTAATCAATATTATCTTGTACACAACAAAGTTGTTAATAGCTCAATATCCCCCTTGATTTTTTTCTTCTCTTTCACACTATTCTTTCTTCTATTCTCTTTATTTCATCTTTTTGATCATTGATCAACCTCTTGCATCACCCTATCGACACTTGAGGGGGCATCCTCCACCCTACTAATTTTTCTTCCACCCCTTCAAAAAAAATTCAGTTGTTTGTGTTTGTCTACTTTCTTTGAAGTGACGTAGCTTACACCACCCCAAAGAGGGGAAAATGTAGACACTGTAGTTTTATCGAACCGATATTATTCTTAATATTGCACTTCGACTATTCTAATCCTTGCAAATTGAGAATACACCGTCGTTAGACCCATCTAACTCTTCTCTTATGACACTCTTTTAGTTGTATTCCTCTTGTAAACCAATTAAACATGTTATTATAGCCTTGGTTCTACTAAACCCTCTTCTAATCCTATTCTAGACCACTTCTACTAGTTTCTTAGGTAATCAATCCATTTTATTAGATTGATTAAACCTCTCATAACCCTCTCATAACCCTAATTTCTCACTAATTGTGATTAATTAGCCTAAACCATGATTAACCTCTCCTAATCCTAGTCAAATATTACTTTGACTCACTAAAGTGATTTTTGGCTTATTCATTTGTCCCACATGCACCCAAAGTATCCCATTTTTGGAAACCAAAAACTATAAATAGAACTAGACCCCCCTCTCATTTCCTAATACCATTTCCCTTTATAGGCTAAACCATAATATTATTGCTAGGAATAGAGCTTCTATTCATTTTTCATATTGAGCTAATATTAATTTTTCTTTTTTATTGCACTACACTCACAAGTTTGAGTAAATGGAAGGAACCATGTGGCTCTTTAGCCATTAATAGAGATCTTCTAATCTCATAATCACAAAACTGATTGCTTAGAATCTACCTAGGTTAATTCGTAAAACTTTCAAGAGTAGAGGATAACTAGATATGTTAGATTTACTTGTTTATTTAAATGTTAATGTAAGAAAAAGTAATGAATCATTGTTCATCTCTTATCTGATGGTCCATTGAATTGTTTGTTTGAAGCTTTGGGGATTCTTGCCCCATTTCATAGCTTCTAAAAATTGTTTCCTTGTTCACAATCAACATGTCACCATTAACCCATAATTTTTCATTTCTAATTATAGCTCCATCACCTACTAGTTCTTTGCTTTCCAGTTTAAGGTACTCAATTTAATATGAACATGTCTTTTCTTAAGACATGTTAGCACCATCAAGCTTACTATCAAGGTTTGGAACATCATGTCATATCTTCCAAGAGTGCTCTACTAGGTCAAGTGGTGGAAGATGAATTTTTTTATTCTTCACACCACCTCTTTCCTTAGCCAATATGATAAAATTGTTGCATGGATCCACATAAGATATCTTAAGGCCTTAGATAAATAATTATAAAAATTCACTCTATAACTCTATTTTGATGCCTTCAATCCTCACTTAGAGGTATTATTGATGGATCTCAAACATAAGCTTAATATCATAGACATGCATGAAAATTTGGGGTCTCAAATTCATGCTCACCTTCATTGTCTCAAAGTAAAAGGTCATGATTCAATTTTTTTTCAAATATGTTAGACTCAAACAAGAAAAGGAGAAAATTAAGTCTATTTAAACTACTCATGCATGTCTCATTGATCTCCTTAAAATATTTTTTTCCTTTTTTGATCACTATAAATTAGTATTAAAGGTACAATATTTCATAGCTAAGAGATCCCAAGATTTACAATAATTCCATGATGTTATTTTATGCAAGATTATCCCCGTCCCTATAATGTAGTGTTATGCCCCTCTTAATCTTGATGAACATTAAAGTGTCATTCACAATGTGTCTAATGACAAGTCTCCAGTGTATTGAAGCTTTCACCTATGATTTTTATAAAGCTACATGGGATTTAATCCTCGATATCTTACACATTTAAAATGAATTCCTTAGATATAAAACACTTGGGAATATCACTAACAAAGTAAATATCAAGTTTATTCCCAAAGCAAGGGATCACTAATTTCTTACCAATTGGTGCCCATGAATGATCTTAAATGCATCACTTGAGTGTGGATACCAATATGAGTCTACCATCCTTATATGTTCCATCTACCATGGATAACCTATTTCTCTATCTCTTTATGTCCTAGTTGTTAATGCCTTTGGTTACCTACTTGCTAATTTGGGTAGGGAAGGGTTTGGTTTGTGAAACTTATCTCCCGATTAATAGAGAAAACTTATTAATAGATATTTTTATATGAGTTATTTTACACTCTTTGTGAGAAAGTTTCATCCATTAAATAAAATCTTAATTGATTGGAAATTTTATTCCATTCAATGGGTTCCTCTATTTAGTAGGTGAAGACTCGATATCTTCATCATAGTCTTCCTCCATTTCCATACTATCTTAAAAACTACCAATGTAAATGGGTAGCCTGTGGAGAGATTCAAATTCTTATACATAATTTTTTCCTTTGACTCTTCTCACTCAAATTTATGATAGCACATGATTGATTGAGTGGAAAATAAAATATTTTATTAGATTTCCAAGTCCTTGTCACTTGCATGCGAATTCAAGGTATATAGAAAAAGAATTACTACTAACACATATATTATTCCTCATGTTGGGATCCTTTGAATTCCTATGATAACAAGATCTCCAAGTTGTTGTGTAATTTCTTATGGACCAATTCTAAACACGATTAGGGATTCCACATGGCCTTTTGGGATTATTATTTCTTACCATGAGACAAAAAGGGTATGGTTATCAGTGATATCCATCATCAAAACATGGTTATCTATAACTAATGGGTGGTGAAAGTGATAAATGGATAGGAATCCTAGAAAATTTTTGTACATTCTTGTATTTCATTTGGTAAATAATATGGAAAACCTTACCGAAGGATATTTATTTTCATAAACTCTTAATTATATACACCTCATTTTTTGTGCTTGTTAACCTTTTCTCTTCTAAAAGGGTTATTTATGCATTATCCTGATGAGCATGTTCCTTAATGGGCATGCTACGATTGGGGATGATCACACTTGGTAACATAAACTAGACCATAACGTTTGGAGAGATATCACTATGTTGTCCTTTATTTCCTCATGTAGACACTCAAATTTAGTAATTATTCTCTTTAATGGTGTCAGTCTTAACATTACTCTCTTCCTCAAATAACTAAACTTTTCCCATTCTCATCCAAAGACATCTTTAGGAATCTTGTCTATCTTGTTTGATGATACATGATCATCTATTAATAAATTTTAAGGATTGAATGTATGTGTGGGGAAACCCCCATATTTGGAGATGAACATAAGCTCAGTAATAAATCAATTCAACACCACTAATAATGTAAACATTAGAAATATACAGGAGATCTATTGTAACTCCTATAACCACTCCAAAACTACTAACAACCAAATTTGTCTCACCTAAAACTCTACATGATTTGTTCCCGTAATTCACTCCACAATATTATTTCTCACATAAATAAAAATATACTAACTATCCTAATATTATTGCTAACTATATGCTAACAAAAACACAATTATACCTAGCATTCCCCCCCTTAGTGCTAACATAGGGAGATAGTTTCCCCCCTGAGATAACTAAATCTTGGATTTCAGATTACGATCGAAAATGCACCCAATACGATTTAATTCTCTTTAATATTTTTGAAATTGAATTATATCTCTTCCCCTCTTTTTGAAAAAGTATAAAATATAAAGGTTTTTCAAGATGGTTCAAACTTTCTACCCCGCACTCCTCATATGCCTTTGTGAAAACAAGAGTTTACCACCAATAATAGATTCTTGAAGAGTAACTTGAATCATCCAACGTGGAAAGCTTCTAATGAGGATATTTTAGTTGGAGGATTTTAATGCCTGACATGAGATTTAAGTGAATTTGTTGTGCATGTTTATCATTTCCTTGGGGGAAAAGCTTCTTCCTCTTCCTCGAGATAGAGTTTGATAGAATGGATTTTTTTCTCCATTCATGTCACCATGGAATCCATATATGTGCTGGTATAACTTGTAATTGTGCAACTCAAAATAGATATTCACATCACATATATAGTCCCTAGAGGATCACATGGTTCTGATCTAAGAGAACATTCCTAATGCTTGATTTGTGTTAAGGAGAGGACCGAGATATTGAAACTTGGAGATAAAAATTATAAATGGATAATGAGCTTAGCAAGAAGTAAATTTACCAATCAGAAGAAGGATAAATTTTTCATTAAAACACCAAGAACCACTGATACATTTAACTTTCCAAATTTTTGTGTGAAGTAGAACTGTATCAAAATTGTTATGTAGGGATTCTTGACAGATTAGTGGGGAGATCAAAACAAGATTACTATGTTTGAAGAAAAAATTAATCTAAATGCAGTCAAGTGCGTGAAATGGAAGTCTCTAGGATCCAAGCTCCAACATTTTAGATTGGGTCAACTCGTATCAATGCGAGTTATAACAATTCATCAAGAGATAGATTTCACATCTTGAGAAATCATTAACTAAGCAATAATACCCATCATTGTATGAACTCGCTCGATCTACAAGGTAGACTGTTGATGTAGACCCCAATGTAGGGAATGTGTTATATATATGCATAAAATCCTAAAACCTTGTGTAATGCCCATTCGGTGATAAAAAAATATATGAGAAAACTAAAAATAGATTTATCTATTTTACTTTATTTTTGAGGTATGCAAACAATGAACACAATGGATGAATTACCGTGAATAGAGTGAACAAGATGGAAGGAGAAAGATGATGCAAATGAATGCTAGATTTCAATGGGTTTGTTGTGAGGTCTGTGGTATCCTCTAGTACCGATGATAAGTATGAAATAAGGGTGGACACTACAAACTCCAGATTTCACATGAGGTATGTGGTATCTGATATTCCTTTGTTTGCACTACTTGACTTTACAAAAAATGAATGCTACATATACAATGGAAAATGGGTTTGCACAATGTCCACTCTACTCACCTATTTCCATTACCTAACTTGAAAAATGAACCATGAGTGGGGTAAAATTCAGAGAGGCCTAATACAAAAACAACTCGATACTGATGTGGGGAAACCCCATATTTGGAGATGGGTATAAGCTCAATAATAAATCAATTGAACATAACTAACAATGTAAACATTACAAACATATAGGAGATCTATTGTAACAAAATTTTAATTACACATTATTTTGGGGTCACTTAATCCTCCTCAATCATCCTTTGTAACTTAAATCACCTTTAGAAGCATATATAAGTAAGTGAAACTCACCTCATTTATAACCTAACACTCTTATGGAATTCTATTGCAAAATATAGCACAAAAGGCACCAAAGGAGCCATTCAATCTGAAAATACATCTGTATATGCATTAAGGAAGCACCATCTATGAGTTTGAAGCTTCCTGCTACATCTAAGGGATTACTTCCTAATGAGCTCATTGAATTCCCTAATGATGACATGTTTATCTTCCCCCTTTTTGAATATGTGTACATTCTATAACTTTTTACTAATCCATCATAGAAAATATATGCATTTTACTAGATTTGTGTGTGTGTGTGTGTATTCCACCATTGTATTCTAAATAAAAATCATGAAAATATTTAATTTTGTGTATACAGATCAATAAAAATATGATTTTTTCAAATATGCAGCGTTTTAGGCCTAGAAATCCAAGTCTACTAAGTTTCAAAGTCTCCTCAAGTGGTTTTAGAGTCTCTTTGATGGATTCAAAGTCTCCAACTATGGATTTTGAGTCTCTACCTATAGATTTAGAGTTTGACCCCTTTGCTTTAGAGTTTACTTAGCGACTTCAAGATCTTATCAGCTAACATAGACAAAATTTGAGATAAAGGATCTTGTTAGTTTGGAATGTGCGTCCATGTAAAAATGACACCACTAAAATTAGGAAATACTAGTAATAGAATGGATCATGTAATTTATTTTCATATATGTTTTGTTATAACTAAATAATATAAATTCAATTGGTTCTCTAGTCCTCTCTATTATTTCATCGTAAAACATAAAGATAGTGTGGAACCTCCTTACCAATTATCTAAATAAAGTAAATTCTAGGATTTACTTAGTTATTTTGTAGGCGTTATTTGATGGAGCAAGATAATATAATCCACACTCACTGAATGTAAAAAGGATGCCAATAATCTAATTTTTTTTAATCAACCTATTGGATGATCTAAAATTATTAAAGTAAGAAAAAAAATTGTTTTGGTTATCTAGTGTGCACACTGTAATTAAGATCAAAGGGAGATCAAGGGCACAATCACCCCAATATCTAGAGATTTTGGTATTTCTATATAAGTTATTTTACTTTTGTTAATATATATGAATAGGCTTATCTATTTTTATTCAAATTTAGTCCTTATTATTTGTTTTATTTGGATGATTAAACTCTTTTAATAGAGCTTAGAACTTGGGAATTTATGGGATCCCACCCAAATACAAACATGAAAGATGCTCTAATTAAACATAAAAGCCACTAAATGAAGCCACAAAGGAAAATATTACTAGCAAAAACCAAAACTGAACAAGAGAAAAATAAGGTGCTAAGAAGTTACCGCTCTTCATATGAAGAGTAGTAACCATGAAGATTCACAAATCACCCCTTTTTTTCATTTTTATTTTTGACCTCATGCCATTGATTTTGATCCATAGCTACCACCAACATAAGATCCTTGGAAGGATCAAGATTAAGTTCTTGATGAAAGTATGATTTATCATATTCATGATCCCTCTTTACTCCTCCACCGTTGACTTATCCTCTTCTTCCTTAATCTAGGGGATTTGTTCACCGGACTTTGAACTTCCTTGAAAACACCAAAAATATTTGGTTTCTAGCTTGAGTTCAAGGAAGAATTTTTCATCCTCCTTTGTTCAAAGATACTCTTCTTTCATTGGTTCCTCTTTCCCTAAGGGTAGTCTATATGTAAATGACTGGAGCTTTGCATTTTCTACATATGAATGTTGTGTTCTCGTAATTTAGATTTTAAATGTGCTTAAAATTCCCTAGTTTTAGTAGTATTTTATTAGGAAAACCCTTAAATCAATTTATGTACAAAATATTATGTATGTTTGAAGACCCGCCGCTTGTCAAGATCCACTTTCAAAAATATTCCTAAAGCATTACCAATATCCTCAAAGGCATACCGAGAAATGTAATGGAAGATTTAGAAGGCACACCCACACAAGCATTTTAGTAATGGAAAAGGAGTGTGAATCAAACTCGGGAACCACGATGATAGGAAAATATAACATTATCCCAGAACCAAGGTCCATCGAGATAGGCATTTATGATAATCTACTGCTTCCTTAAACTACACCACAAAAAAAAATTTAGAGCGAAGGATACTTAATAATTCATGAGACCAATTTTTAGAAATCTAGAGGGAGAGATCGGAAGAGAATGACTAGATGTCATTAAATCTTCCGATCACCACATGTTGGGAAAAGGATTGCATTTGAGCCAACACCTTGAGGATTTCAAAATTTAGAAATGGAATTTCCTTTTCCGGTCCACAATATAAGTCATAGAAATAGGTGGACATGTTTCAAACTTCATTGAATGGCCTCCTTGAATGAAATATTACCTTGCGTATCACCAATTTGGGGGACCTCCCTATCTATTGTATTTCCCATAGATGCATCACCCCCTTTAGCAAAATCCCCATTCGACTCTTATTTCGCCGAGATTGGCATCATGTAATATCTAACCCGAGATCTGTCATGTGAAGGATCCTAGGGCACCCATAACAAGGCCTTGGTATGAATCCTAAATAGGCATTCCTTTCTCTCCATATCATTGAATTCCAAGAAATTTTTATGGTTGTCGGATCTTTGTTGAAACTAACATTTTCATTTACCCTTAATTTATTTTCTATTACCCAGCTACCTATGCCGCATCTCAAAACATTACCAGTAGGGTTAGGGTTTCCCCCTTCACTCTTCTCTATCCCTCTACCACCTAGTCCATATTATTTGTTGTTGTATCTTTTATTCCTAATTAATCTATGTCACATTTATTAGATATTAATTTCCATTTAATAAAATTTCTTTCCGTTATAATTTTAAATTCATTTGTAGTGTATGATTTAATTATCAACATTTAAATTCTTTTATTATTCTATATCCAGAAATTTATAAATTTTAAAGTGTTTCTTTACTTCAAGCATTGTGAGTTTTTAATTCAAGTATTGTGTGTTTCAATTCTGCAAGATTAATTTTATTGTGTAATTTTTCTGTATAATTTTCAATTCTTGATTAGGCTTCCTTATTTGTATTTAATACTTAGGAAACCCCCCTAAACAGATAGTCATGCCAAGCAATTGTTAATTACATAAAGGAATCTTATTGTATACATCCTTGGACACTTCCTTGGTCAAAATGACATCAACAATTAAGTTGATTAAATGAGGAGTTAACAATGAGACTCATCATTTTTGGCATCTTTTCGGGAAAATTATATTATTATTAATAATCATTAAATTAACAATTTCTCATGAGAATATACCTAGTTACAACAATATATGAGTAGACCCAAAGAATCAAAGGGTATATTTTTCCCAAAAAATCCTCAAGCACAAATATTTCATTCACCTGAAAAATATTTTGATCAATTTGAACAGCTTGGAAAAAGAATTTGATTCAACTACTAAAGAGAAAACAAGTCTTACCCTACCACAACATTCAGAATATTCCTCTAGGGTAGGGCCATTATATCTAAGAAAATCTAGATAAGAGGATCTAGTTAATCTGAGTTATCAATCTCATATTAGTAGCCTTCCACCCACACCATATTTTTCACCTAAGTGGAAAAACATTCTTTACAAAGTCAATTGGGAAAGAATGGTAGATAAATAACCAAGAGTTCAAAACAACCCTCACAATGAGGAAGTCTTTGTTCATGAAAGAACATTTACTTATACCATTTTCATTGATGAAGAAGATGATACCCCCATGAAGAAAATATCCCCATATGTGTTACCCACATTTTGAGGTATGACATCGAAGATCCAGATCAATTATTATTTGAGTTCAAAATAATATGCCAAACTTATGACTATAGGACTGATAATAAAAAGTTAAAATTGTTTCCTTCTACATTGAAAGATTCAACCATGAGATGGTTTATGAGTTTACCAACAAAATCTATCCACTATTGGATAGAAATGGAAGAACTCTCCAATTTCAAAACAAACATCGTAATACACCGAACACTACATTAGAGGGTATACAAGCCCAAGCTAGAGTCAACACTAAGTCATAAAAATTTATTTTCCAAGATGTAGACAAAAACATGCTCTCATAGATTTTACCCTTGAAAAAATAGAAATATGTGGGATATGTGACAAATATCATGATACTAAGGAGTATTGTTTCCTACCAGTCCTTAAAAATCAGCTCAAACAAACACCATATAAAGATCTCAATTTTATACAAAAACATGGAAATCAACCTTCACAGATGCAACCCTACTTTATGTCATGAAATAATTATAATCTATGGATGATTCCATGGGCTAAAAATATGTATCCACCAACTAGAGCACCAACACTTTGGGATCCATTAGAATGGAAATCCAAACCATGGATGCCTAACCAATCTCAACAATGGACAATCTAACAATGGATATCATAGCCATATCATCATCTATGGATCAATCCATAATGGACACAATATGCCAACTAACATAATAGTTATCCACAATAAAGAAGGTTTCCAGCCCAAAAACAAAAAATACCAATAGAAAACATCAATGCCACCCCTATTGTTCAACCTCAACAAACAAAATCAGTATTTTAACCTCAAATGATTGCACAACCTTTGTCAAATCCAAAGACTAGGAAAGTGATCCTTGTATTTAGAGCTGAACAAGAATCCATGGGAGTAAATTCCATGGATTGTAAATACATTCAATTAAGATCAAATAAATTTACATACAAACGACTAGTTTTCATCACCAAAACACCAAATGAAAAACTATCACTTAACAAAGGAAAAGAAGAGGAACATGAGGAGATAACAAAATTCAATCAGGAACAATTGACATTTTCTCCATCAGTTCGATTTCCAAAAAGACTCAAAGAAATCATCAACAAAGAATCTAATTTTCCCTAAGAAATAAATAAATTAAACATTGAAATTCCATTGTAATAAGTAATTAAATACATTCCATAATTGAATAGGCTAATCAAAATATTTTTCATTAAGACTCCATGAAGAAATATAAAATACCCCAAAACTATATAGGTAGATGGAAAAATTACTCGCGTGTTATAAGTAGAATTAGAGATTCCTAAGTATGGTAACCTTGGAAGTCTTGTTATTATTGAATAATCAGAAAAAGGAAATACAAAATGTGTTGGTTGATCTATTAGCTTTTATTAATGTTATGAAAAATGATACTTTGTGATTTAACAAAATATTGAAATATTATGTTAAATTCTAATTGTAGAGTCACAACGAAATGATATAGCAAGAAAGTAAAGATCTGACCTAACTAATAAGCAATTAAATTTGAAACCCTAAGTGCAAGAGAAATTATAAAGTACTTAGCTGATTTTATAAATAATCATGGACTTTTCCAAACTAAAGAAATGCTAAATATGAGGAGGACAAAGTGTCACAAATGAACCCAAAAAATTATGTGATATCGGATTTTTCTAGACTCGGGTCGGGGGCACCTAGGTTCTAGAGATTGCTCCTAGACATCTATAAGCTGCAAAAGCGGTCGAATATAAATTTTACAATGTCACAAGATGTTTTCTAAATGTCACCTTTATTCACTTATAGGTCACTAGTTGATCACCATGTTCTCTTGAAACCTACAAAGAGAAAGAGCACCTGTAAAACCCCAAAACACATCAAATCCTAAAAAAAAAAAAAAAATGGGAAGTCAGACTTAAATCAAAAGTCACCCGACCGAGTGAACTCACTATTTGGGAGATGCACTACATTTCATACTCCATGTAGTTCTACGTGTGTGTGAAGAATTGTGCCCTAGGTGGCTCTTGTGCAAGATGCACTTGAATAGTGAGAAATAGATAGATGTATAAGATGTAAATAGATGTGTGCATGGAAAAATTAACTTCCCCTCCTATGAAGTGTATGAAAAAGAATTCAGTCCCTTGTCCCTTGAATGGATGTTAGATTAATAGTTTGATGCTCTTGAAATGATTTTAGATGTAACCTTAGGTGATAGTAATAGAGGATTATAGATTTGTCCTTTATTATGGTAACATAGCTTTGTTTTTATATAATTAACTTGTTTAAATTTCATATTTACCCACTAAAATGTCAACTTTGTAGGAAATCAAGATTCCCAACATCTAGAAGATGCCCAAAATAGGTGATTATGATACAAATAGGTTAGGGACACCCAAAGGGGATGAGGGCACCTCCATTCGGCATCTTGGTGGGTGTTGGTCTCCAAAATCAGAAAACATGAAGGTTAGACTAGGTAGTGGGGTGTGTAATACCAAGGAGGAAACCAAAAGAAATAAAAGAGGCCAAAGACAATGATCAATTAGTATTTTTCTCACTTATAAATCATATTAATGAAAGTATGAGATTAAGACCTAGAAATGTACCCAAAGTGCATGATTTAGTGTTTACATTCACCCCAACTTTATTTTATTGATTGAATACTTGATAACCTAAAGTAGATAATATATGCATACACGATAAACATGTAGATTGATGGAAAATGCGTCTTGGGGAAACAAGAAAAAGTGTGGAGTGAATAATATGAAGTGTGGAAGATAAAGAAGAGGAAGTGACCCTAGGGGTGAAAAGTGTATGTGTATATGTCACATTGTACTTGTTATCAATGTCTCTTGATGTTGTATGATGTGATTACTTCCTCCCATAAGGAAGGACCTACAAAAGAGAAGAGAAAAAGAGTATTCAAATCTGTGTATATGAAACATTCAATCAAACATGTAAAAAGTATGCAAAAATGTGAAAAGGAACATGTACACTGTATCGTTGATGAGTAAAAAGATACAAAGGATTCTAAAAATGTTGTAGAAGAAAGATTTTTGGGAAATCTCACACCAAGTGCAAGTTTTTGGGGCGATCACACACCATGATAAAAGAATTGTAAGGAGAAAGACCTCTAGTGTTATTATCCATCCTTTGTCGATTCTCAATGATTTATACACCACTTGTAGATGGTGTGATCAAATTAGATCCACTTCGATCCAACACAAAAATAAAAAAGAGGTGAAAGTATACATGATGATTTCTGAAGGACTGTGCCTATACTGTGAAAACTATTGTGTAGACTACTGACAACTATGCCAATCTAATAATAATTGTGTAACTACCCCTAGTCACTGGTACCCAAACACTTATATCCGTAGTTGGGTGTTGGCGTTTTTGTTGTACATCGAGGACCCAAGTCATATTCGAGCCCTGTTTGAGACCGTAAACTATGCTAATTTTATGGTGAACTATGTTGTCTGTAACTATGAACTATTGTATGAAGTGAGTGATTTACCCAATTTATTCCTTCCTCATTTAGGGTACATGCAACGTCCCTAGGAGAATGCATCCCAAAGGAGGACTCGATGTACATATGAAATTGAAACCTGTAGGGGAGGGAATGTGTTTGGTAAAAATTAAGGTGTTTAGAGATTTTTTTACCTTTCTACTTGAATTAACAAAGTGAAATAATAAAAACAAAACTAACCTCGAAGATGTGGGGTTTAACGATACCCATAGATGATGGTTATTGATGCTTGACATTGATAGAAGTTGTGCTCCATCCAAAAGTGTGTACAAGCTCTTGTCCTGCAAAGAAACCTGCACTCAAAGACACTAAACAAAATGGATTAGATAGATAGATAGGTGAGATGCTTGGTAAAGGCCAATTCTAGGAATCTAAAGGGATTCCTCGAAGGATGTCAGCTCATTTTGTAAATAATCAAGTGAATTGTAATGGATAAGTGATAAATGATAAATGGATACAAGAAATATTAATACAAAAATAGTATGAAAAGATGACTAGAACTCAAGATTGAATGGTAGGTCATGTCCAACTTTGAATGTGGCCTAAGAAAGTGTGGATGTAATTTGTATGCATTTGAAGTAATCATACCATAATTCATCAACTTCTAATTCAATCTCATGTAAGAATTCAATCTGGTCTTTGATGTCCTGTTCGGTTTCAACAAATCAGATTACACACAGATTCAATTCATGGATGATGTCAAATTGTTCCCAATAGAAAGGTTATTTGACTATTGGCAGTGAGTGAATGCTTGTGATTTCATGTGATTGACCACTAATTTCCATCTAATAATGATCCATGCTTAAAAACATGTTAGAAGCAACATGTTTGATAAAATAGATAGGAAATATAGGATAAAAATTGAAAAAAGTTGACGAAGGATAAATTTGATAGAATCCTTGGTGATTAAGCTAATCACTGGCGATTCAAGTGATTTTTGATAGTTTAATAAAATTGAATGTTTATTGTTTCTGATTGATATTCGATGATTTAAAAGATAGGTATGGATAATAAAGGAAAATTGAAAATTGAAAAAGTACCTTGAATCGAAATGAAACTAAAAGATGCCTCAAACCTTTCTTGAATATGATATGGATGGTTGATGCAATTTGTAGGTTGGATGGTGAAAAGATGGTCCACAAAAGTTTTGAAATGACTTGAGAACACTTAGTGATGATTCAAAATAATTCTTGATGATAACTTGGATGTCTTGGAGCTAAATGATGTTGTGCAGGATGCTGGAAAGTAATACTGAAAATGAGAGCTCGAGGTTTGAAATTGAGGATCCTAGAAAGAGGTGAAAAACTTGTATTTATAATCACCTGGGATCACCGAATCTCTCGGTTATTCATTTTTTCATATATTGTGAGGAAAAGTGGTTAAAACCACTTCCAAATGAATTTGTTTTGGTTTGTGTTTGGGTAAATGGTTTTGCTAAGTTGTTAAGGATGAATTGGGATGGTTAAGGGGGTTATAAAAATGGTTTGTTTTTATTTAATTTTGATTTTAAGGTAGTTTTAGATGGTTGAATGGGATTTAACAGTTGTAGAAGGGATATTTACGTGCGGTAAATATAATAAGGGGTTATGACTTAGGATAAGGTATTTTATGAGTGTTAAATGATGAATTGGATTAATAAATGATGAAGGGGATGAAGGGTGCAAATTTTTGGTGTCTACATTTTCCCCTTTTTGTCTAGTAGTTTAACATCGACAAAGTGCTCGACAAAAATAATGACGAGTTGATTTGTATGGGTGATCCCCCTCAAAATGGGGTGAGCTGCGGTGCAGTGTAAGGAAAACTATTTTGACAGTTTGATTATGACATATGTTTCATTAAAATAGAAGATTTCCCGATCGAAGGGGTGCCAAAGCGAGGTATGCTACCATGGGACAAAGTGATAGGGTTCGATGCCTATAGACATATGATCCACGAAGGTAGGCTAAAATGACAGGGGAAGTCAAGTAATTGGGGGATAAAAGGCTCACATCCCTTAGGCGTTTGACATATCCAGAGATTGATTTGATTATGTGAAGCTTAATATTTTGAGGATTGGTTTCATTCAAGGAGGTAACATGCTTTAAAAAATGTGTGAATATTGATAAGTGTTTAAAGCAAGATGAATTTCTAGTGATTACATGAATTATGGGTGATTATGGACAAATCACCAATGATTAAGTGAATCATTAACAATCAAGGAAAAATTGATTTGGGGCACATAAAATGTGAATGATATGGTGAAAAATTCAATTGTAGAAAATGAACCCGCATGACCGTGAGAGCGATAGCGAAGAAAATGTGATGGCATCCTCCAAAAATATAGGAAACCTACATTGGCAGAGGTAAGTTTAATTATGTTTGTTTTTTTGAATTTTGATTAAATTTTGGTTATTCGAAGTAGATTTTAGGATTTTCATAGAATATGATAACATATGGATAAAATGAAGGGAATCATAGGAATCACTTTGGTAATTGAGATGAATCATCGGTAATTTGAATGTTTTAGTTGCATTTGGTTTTTTTAGTGGTGGTCTTAAATTCTCATGGAGTTTTTGATGACGATATGTATTCTAAGGTTTGTTTGTGTGTTTGTGTATGTAGGTGGACACAAAGTTGACAATCTATGATTAGATCCCTATTATTTTGAATGAGGTACGGGATGATATGTCAGATAAGGATTGGGAGCATGTGGAGGAAGTTATTTTTGAGGGATGAGATGCTACATGAGGGTTCATGGGTGTTGGGGTTTGATTTTAGCATTGATGGAGACATGGAATCCTTCCACTAGCACTTTTTGGTTACCCACAGGGAGATGACTATTACGTTGGAGGATGTACACCAGATCATGAGATTGCTAATCCGAGGAGAGGGTATATACACTATTAAGGAGTCTGAGAGACTAGATGTTATGAGGATGTTATATGGGGATGAGGAAGATGATGTGAAGTATGTTTCGGGGGGATTTTCTTATCAGAATTTATATTTTCTCGTCAAGAGATGGATGTATGAGGATGACTTTGATGATGATGGCTATTTCATGTTTTTCCCTACCGATTTCAAAGGAGGTAGGTTTCCTTGGATGATGACTGGGGTTGTAGCAAAGATGATGGAGCTTGAACAATGTTTGAGTGGGAACCTACTTTACTTTATCAAACATACAAAGAGGTTTGGCCTGGAAGGCTCATAAGAGGTATGAAGTTAAAATTTATTTCCTATTATAGTGATAGGCATACAAGCACATATCCATTGCTTGACCATAGGGTTTGCCATGGGGGATAGGATATGGGCATGAAGGTTTCATGAGATGGAGGTAGGATATGGTTAGATCAAAGAGGAAGAGGAAGGTGAGTTATTACAGAGATATGTTGAGTGGATTACAGATTGGAGATATCATACGGAGACCACATGTAGAATTTCATGAGTGGCTTAGGTGTGAGAATGAGCTTGTTGGTACACATAAAGACATATGGGTGTAGGAAATAAGAGGGGTGAGTATGAGATGGTTTGATTTAGTCACGTCAGATGACAATTTGGGTTGGTACAAGATGTTCCTAAGGAGCCCATACAATATAGATGGGATGAGGGAGACATAGATACTCCGAAGGTAGTTGTGGGTAGACCTTTTATTATTATTGACGAGTGTGGGCCCAAATGATGATGGATATATATTACCGATAGATGATGTAGGAGTTACACCTGAGTACGTACCTTGGTGGACTAAAAAATTTAGAGTGTTTGATATGAATTGAGTGGTATAGCGAGTGAGGAGGGTGCATGCTTGAGTTGAGGGAGCACAGGAACTTATTCAGATTAGTGATGATGATGGTGAGGATGAGAAGGATGTAGATGGATATTTAGTAGTTGGAATGGCAAAGTTAATAGCTAAAAAGGCTGCAACGGAGGTAGAGAGATAGTGCTATGAGAGAGAGATGACTTGGTGGGGATTCAAGATGCATTGATTATGGAGTGAGACATTGTGGTGAATGAGCGGGATGGGCTTAGGATTGAGATAACTTAAGATATAGTAGTTAGGAAAGGTACCATTAGTATAAGGATGCCTTGAATAAGGCCTTAGGTATCTTTGGGTCTTCGTATTAGGTGCAAAGTTGACATCTCATGTACGGGCTAGTAGCTTGAGGATGGGAGCATAGGGTATGATCGGTGCTATTGATTATCAATCTTTGAGGGAAGAGTTGGCATATTATGAGGACATGGTGATACGTAGTCTGTTGAATACCGATTTTTATGTAAATCATTTAGCACAAAGCAGGAGCAACATTTAGTGTGAGTGCATGTAGTGTGGGTCAACCTCCAGGAGACCGGAGGAGGAGCCGAAGTGGTGGTGATGTAGGTTCTCGGGGGTAGCATGGGGAGTGTTATTCGAGTTAGTGATTTTATAGACGACATCCATTTCATTGGATAGTGATGATATTTGTTTTGTTGGTTTTGATATGTATACGGCTCTTTGTGAAGCTTTACAACTTATATGATGTCTTGAGACCTTTTGATGATGTAGTTTGGAATTTGATATATATATATATATATGATGGTTTGTTCTATTTGTTGATGTCATGATGGATGATTTGTGTGATTTTATATGCATTGGATTATTCTAGATGTATATATATAGAGATAGAAAATGTTAACTTAATTTTTTTAAGTATTCTTATGAAATGTGATGGAATGTTTAAGTAGAGATTAAATGATTGTGTATGACATGTCTTAAAATGTGATCTCATGATGGATTTTATCAAAATATGACTAATGAGATAGGGTAAAAATGAAATGATTTCCTTGATTGGATTTGATACATATGTGATGGGTATAGAAAATGTGAAAGCACTTGCACTTGTAGCCTTAACAATAAATATTAAATGAGATGGTCAATGGGTATTTATATAAGATTTTAGTCAAAGAGTAGGATGATGTGATTGTACCTTTTAGGACATGAAATGGGTTTTATGTGTAGATCTACATGGGAAGAAGTTTGATAAGGCCAAAATATGTCTCGTTAATGCACAATTAATGATCTTATTTTACTCTCCTTTTTATCAAGTTTGACTGCATTTTGTGACTTTTGTTTGATCTAATGTAAGTTAGGATGTAATTTTCCATCTTTTGTTGAATTTAGTTCTAAAGTTTAAAAGATCTGTAATTCCTAACAAAGTGTGTGGAAATTCAATTTTTGTAATAAAATAGGTCATAATCAGTCAAAGAATGGAGTATGAAGTGATCAACATGTTTTTGGGAGCCTTGGCTTCAATACGGATTAGTTTCGGAACTTCAGACTTAGTTCCAAAACTCTATCACACAGTTTATGAGCTCTATCGCTTAGTTCCGAGAACCCTATCCTTTAGTTCCGAGAACTTCTCCAAAGTTTTGGAACCAATGGGAATCTATTATTTTGACGACATCCAATGATAGAGAAATCAATGAATCCTTTCAATCAGGAGCAGATCAGAAGATTTCCGATTCTTCATACTCAAAGATCCAGGGATAACTTATCAGACAACTATACATCCAACAAGGTTCCAAATTCAACATCTATTTTGGGCATAATTCGGTTCCATCTGAATTAGTAGAACAACTATGGTTGTAAATGCATCTTTGAAAGAAATACATATATAAATACTGTAGATAGATTAAGAAGAGAGAACATATACATACACAGACACATAGAGATAGAGATATAGAAATATTCAATACATTTTTGTAAGACAGAATATTTCAGCAATAAAATAGCCACTTCGTTTTGAGAGAATATCACTTTGTCAAATCCTAATTCAAGGTGGAGCAAGGGCCCACTCCTCCAAGAACCAGGATTCTTGTTTTATTGGTATTTATATTTCTAAAGCAAATAGTGTAGATCTGTTAATTTTGTAAATGTCTTTGATTCTTTAAATTAAACTCTATTTTATACTTGTCCCTGCAGGTGTTATAGACTAGATTTTCATTTCCTTGCAAGATTTTCACAACATTTTTAACTGTGTGTTTATTTCCAAGAAAAGTGTGTTTACTTCTGCATTGTGTGTTTATTTCAACAATCTATTTATTCCTATATGTGTGTTTATTTCCAGCAATGAGTGTTTATTTCAACAATTTTCTTACAACATAGAAATAATAAGATTCGGCCATGGAATCCTAAAGACACTGGAAAAACCCTAAGAAAATAAAATAACAAATACCTACAGTCAATTACTAGATCACTAAGATTTCTTGTTTCATATAGCTTCGGACACCCCCTTGGTTTGAATATGACATCAACAAAGAGTTGATTAAATGAAGGGAATAATGACACCCATCATTTTTGGCACTATTTCTAGGGACCCAATAGTTAGAATTGTCTAATTAGGTGTCAACAAGAGCAACAATCATATATCTAGTAATTGAAGAATCTTCCCTATGTCATCATAAAATTTATGAGTAGACCAAGAGACTCCAAGGGTTGATTCCTCCCAAAAATATCTGAACAAGAATCATCAACATCTTCTTGATCAAATAAGGAAGTTGACCAAGAATTAGAAGCACCATTGTCCCATATTAGACAAGAAGCAAAATTTCCACCTTTGGAATTCTTGGATCAGTCACAGAAGGAAGTGGAACCTTTAGAAAGAGGATTATATCCCAAGACCCATTTAGAGCAAGTTTTGATTCACAATTGAGTAGTCAACCTCCTACTCCTGAATTTTCACCTTCCCCAAAATAGATCACATACCATATTGATTGGGAGAAAAGTCTAGAAGGTACTACAAAAATGGCATGAGAAGATGAAAGAGAACCTAATAGGACCTTTACTTATCCAATTCAGTTGGATGATGATGATACACCCATGAAGAATATTTCACCTACACATTTACCCACATTTAGAGGAATGTCATATGAAGATCCTAACCAATTTTTGTTTGAATTTAAAGTATTGTGTCAAACTTATGATTACAAAATAGATAATCAAAAGCTCAAGTTGTTTCCATCTACCCTGAAGGATGTAGCAATGAGGTGGTTTATGGGATTAACATCTAATTCTATTACCACTTGGGAAAAAATGGAAGTTGTCTTCCTAGACAAGTATCAAGACTATTGTAGAGGGAGGAATAGGAAGGATTTTTTTTCAAAATCAAGTAGGAGGAGGATGAGAATATGGAAGATTATTTAGATAAATTCCTCTTTGTGAGTAAAATATGTGGATTTGTACTACAAGAGGAGTTAAGAAAAACCATTTTTCCTAAAGGTTTGGATAATGAATCAGGCCTTTGATTTGATGGGAGGTGGAAAAATTGATCAATTAAGAATGAATGATATTAAATACATTTGTAGAATCTATTCAAGAATAAGGGGTGGACCTAGAAAAGGAAAAATAGTTAAAATTTTGAACCCAAATATGAACAAATTGATGGATGAACTGGAAAACTTTAAAATAAACATTTTAGTTCAATTAACCTCCACCATGGATGGATTGCAAGCTAAAAAATGCTAAAACTGAACCATTAGCTATGTATTGTCCTAGATGCAAGAAGAAGCATGCAATAAGATATTTTCCCTTAGATAAAATAGAAATGTGTCTTATCTGTGAATCTAGGGACCATGAGAGTAATGCATGTTCTCTTCTTCCATTTATTAAAAATCAGCTTAAACAAACTAGCACTCCATCCACATCAAAAGAAGTAAATTTTGTCTAGAGACAACCTAGCCAAGGGTAGTTCATGCCTAGGTCAGTTCCTAACCCCTAGATGATGCCATGGGTAGCTTAGACAATACCAAAAAGTTGGGGAAAACCACCTTGGGTCCCTCAACCAACATGGAATCCTTAGGATTGGTCAGGAAAATCTTGGTATGCCCAAGGACACCAAAAACCATGGTTTGGTCAAGGTAACCCAAATGCTTGGTCACAACCTAGGTGGAGCCCTAATAATTATGCTCAAGGGAGGACATATCCCAATCAGAATCAACAAGCCATAATGGGTTCCCCAGCACAAAATTCACAAAACAAAAATGTGGTTCAAACACAAATGCTAGCACAACCAGTTGCTAATCCTAGAAACAAACAAACAACTCATGTCTATGGGGCAGAACAAGAAAAACTAGTGGATCTAAATGCCATGGATTGTAAAGATATTCAAACTAGATATGGAAAATTAATTAGCAGTCCACCTATTATAATTACTGAAATGACAGAAGAAACTGAAACCCCTAGTGTGGTTGTTCCCAAGAAAGATGAAAAAGAAAAAGAGGAGTCAGGTAGCAACTCTGCTGAAACTCCATTCCTAGAGAGATTTCAAGAAGTTATAGGGACCAAGGAATCTAAGTTGGTGTAGGAGTTGAGGAAATTAAATATTGAAATACCATTGTTACAAGCAATCAAGGACATTCCGGAGTTGAACAAGTTAATCAAAATGTTATGTTTAAAAAGACCTGGAAGGAAGAAGCAATACCCTAAGACTATTAAAGTAGATGGGAAACTTGCTAATTTATTAGCAGGAAAACTCTTACTTCCCAAATATGGAGATCTTAGTAGCCCTGTTATTTCTGTCTCTATAGGGAATAAAGATATACATAATGTTTTGGTTGATTTGGGAGAAGCTATAAATGTGATGACAATGGAAACTTTGAAAACATTACCATTAACAGGTATCCAACCTACTAACACCATATTGTAGATGGTAGACCAGTCCGTAGAAAAACTAGAAGGAGTTATTGAAGATGTGGTGGTTATGGTGGAGTCATGGGAATATCCAGTGGACTTCCTTATATTGCAGCCAAAAGGTAAAACACTTGGTTATCCCATTATTTTGGGTAGACCATGGTTAGCTACAATTGTTGCCTTAATCGATTGCAGATCAGGTGATATGACTATCTCAAATGGTAAGAGTTCTAAGAAAATTTCTTTATACCCCTCTACATGACCTTTTATTGATAATCAAGAGCAATTGTGGGTTGATGATCCTGACACTAATAAACAAAATCTGTCTTCTTTGGCTATGATAATGTTGTAGGATCACATACGGGAGATGGAAGATATGATTAATCAACTGTTGAATGAACACCAACTATCCTTGGAAAAATATGGCTTAGTTCCAGGAACCTACAGACTTAGTTTTAGAACCTACGAATTTAGTTCAGAACCATCACATTTAGTTTTGGAACATTCAGACTTATCTCCGGAACCACAACAACAACAATCCCATGCAAATGCAAATAATTTCACTCCAGAGGAATGAGATTTCTCTTAGGGAGGAGCAGAAATAGCCACAGAATTAGTAGTTTTAGTTTCAAATATATCAAGAAATGGTGGGGAATTTTTGGAAAATAGTAACGACGAGGAGTTTGACCGACAACAAGATAAGTATCATAACTCTTCCTATTGTCCTTTGTCCAAGTATTCTTTCTCAAGGGAATTTTGGAGATGTTTCTACATATCATATGTTATTACCACATCCATGTCCACTAAAAACCTTAATGTAACCCTTTCAAAAAATCAGTTCATCACACATTGGAACCAAACATGTTGAGATTCAACTTGAGTAAAATTTTGAACATTAATAGCTGGCTGAAGAATGATGAAGAAGCTAAATTGTTTGATGTTCTGAAGGATCATACTAGAGCTTTTTCTTGGGACTATAAAGACATGAAAGGAATCCATCCAATTATTTTCACCCATCACATCTATACTAAAAACATTAAACTAGTTAGGAAACCTCAGAGGAGGATTAATCTAGCCTTAAGGGACATAGTCAAGCAAGAAATTGAAAAACTATTACAAGTAGGTTTTATCTACCCTATCTCAGATAGTCAGTGGGTGTCTCCTCTTGTAATTGTGCCTAAAAAGAATAGAAAATGGAGAATTTTTGTTGATTATAGGGAGCTAAACAAAGCCACACTGAGAGATTATTTTCCCTTACCATTCATAGATCAAGTTTTGGACAACCTTACAGGTAAACAATATTTTTCCTTCCTGGATGGCTTTAGTGGATATAATCAAATTAGATTTACTATTGAGGATCAGGATAAAACTACCTTTACTTGTCCATGGGGTACCTTTTCCTATAGGGTATTTCCATTTGGACTATGTAATGCTCCAGCAACCTTCCAAAGAGTTGTATTAACAATTTTGCAGACCTAATGAATGATTGTGTAGAGGTGTACATGGATGAATTTACTGTACATGGAAACACATTTGATGATGCTTTGAAGAATTTGGATAGAGTACTAACAAGATGTGAGGAACACCATTTGTCTCTTAGTCATGAGAAATGTTTAATGATGGTTGATGAGGGGATTGTATTAGGACACCACATTTCAAAAAGAGGAATTCAAGTTGACCAAGACAAAATTAGGATTATTTCAGACTTTCCTATTCCCAAACCCCCATAGATATCAAGTCATTTTTAGGGCATGCTAGATACTATAGGCATTTTATTAAGGATTTTAGTAAAATTTCTACCCCCATGTTTAGTTTACTTACCAAGGATTGTGAATTCTATTGGGATGAAAAGTGTCAACATGCTTTTGAGGAAATTAAAGAAAAATTAATCACTGCCCCAATATTGAGAGGACCTAATTGGGAGAAACCTTTTCACATCCAAACAGATGCCTCAAATAACTCAATAGGTGCAGTTTTGGGACAAAAAGATGAAGAAGGGAAAATGTATGCTATTTATTACCTTAGTAAAAATCTTACTCCCACTGAGAGAAATTACACTACCACTGAAAAAGAATTTCTTGTTGTGATCTATGTAATTAATAAATTCAGACATTATATCACAGGGTATAAAATATTTGTACATACAGATCACTCAAAAATTAGATACTTAATGAAAAAACCAGTGGTTGGAGGTAGGATAATTAGATGGTTATTACTTTTACAAGAATTTGATATTACCATAGTAGATAATCCAAGAAAATCTAATGTGGTAGCTGATTTCTTGTCAAGACTGACCACTACAGGGGAGAAAGATCCAATTAAGGACAAATTTCTAGATGAACAATTGTTTGCTATTTCAGTTGATACACCATGGTTTGCTGATATGGAAAATTATCTTGCAATAGGGAAGTTTCCTCCTTCTTTCACTAAGAAACAAATGAAGAAGTTGATCAAAACTAGTGCACAATTTAAATGGTTAAATGGAATGTTGTTTAAATGTGGTCTTGATTTGGTTTTACACAGGTGTGTGAGAGAAGATGAAATCTTTGACATAGTCGGGAATTTCATGATAAACCAAGTGGATGACACTTTTCAGTAAAAAGAATAGCTAACAAGATACTTGGCAATAACTATTATTGGCCATCTCTGTATAAATATGTGAAGAGATATATACAAGCGGTGTGATCCTCACAAACGATGAGATAATCAACCTTTACTAGTGAAATGCTTTTACAACCTCAAGTAGTGATTAAACCATTTGAAAGGTGGGGGCTAGATTTTGTTGGTCCTTTTAGTCCTCCTTCATAAGGAAAGGAGTACATTCTTGTGTGTATTGATTATGTGACAAATTGAAAGGCAGAGGTGTAGGCTTTAAAAATGCCACTGAAGAAGCAGTTGCTGATTTCCTTTGGCACAAAATTATGATGAATTTTGGTGCACCAAGGAGTATAGTTTTAGATCAGGGGCCACAATTCATGTCTAATATGATCTAGGGCTTCATAATGTACTATCAGATCAATAATAGGAATTCATCTCCCTATCACCCACAATCAAATAGACAACTAGAAGTAACAAATAGAGAATTGGAAAATATCCTTACCAAAATAGTTGAATCAGGTAGAAGAGATTGGGTAAAGAGACTACCTAAGGATGTTTGGGCATATAATATAACTTGGAATACTACAATAGGGTTTTCACCATATGAGTTAGTCTATGGGAAAAATCCCTTGTTACCTATTGAATTTGAACTATAAACATTGAGGACAATAGCTAAAGTGGGTATTGAGTTGGATGCAGCACAAAAGGAAAGAATTATTCAACTCAATGAATTGGATGAGTTGAGAATGGAAGCACTTCAATAGACAAAGATAATCTAAGATCAAAGGAAGTAGTGACATGACACACATATCAAGAAAAGGCAATTCAAGGTAGGAGATTGGGCATTATTGTTTGATTCCAAGTACCAATAATTCAAGGGAAAGTTGAGAACCAGATGGTTGGGACCCTATCAGATTGAGAAGATATTTGAAAATGGATCTATTCAGCTACTTCCCATTGATGGCAGTAGAAGGACACTTTTGGTCAATGGACATAGGCTAAAACTTTATAGGAAGCCTCCTACTAGGGATGAATTCTTGAAGCAGATTGAAGCAGATAAAGAATTTGATCATATGGAAGAACCCAGTTCTTCCAAAATGATCAAATAATCAGATGCATGGATCCAAAATAAAGGGAAGAGAATGAAAACCAGAAAATGGCATTCTCTTCCCCCCCAAAAAAAAAAAAAGAAAAAAAAATATAAAGGGAAAGAATGAAAACCAGTAAATGACATTCTCTTCCAAAAAAATCTCTCAAAGATCAATTGAAAACCAACAATGGCAATTGGTCTCCTCAATAAATGGCTAATGCAAAATAAAAAGAATTTGTTTGAATTCCAACTGTCTTTTCTAACCGTTTTTCTTTTTTTCACTTTTAGGAATGATGAGTCATCAAGACGGAGGGATTACATCAGAAAAGGATGGTAATTATGTCTTGAACTTATTAAAGGTTAAATTAAAAGTTTGCATGTGTGATTAGAATTGATTTAAAAGGTCGGTATGATGAGTCATTTATTGTGCATTATGATTAAAAGCAAGTAATCATGAGGTTGATGTTGATAGAATAAGAAAGTGGCAGCACATTTATAATTACCTATCATTTGGGCGGAATAAACGAAGTTGAGAAGTAGTTGCAAAAGAATTTCAAAGAGGAAGAAAAATAATTATATTTGAATTCCGCAGCTAAACCCATCAATTCCACAGATAAACACAATAGTTCCACAACTAAATACAATAGTTCCACAACTAAATCTAGTAGTTCTATAGCTAATTTTGAATTTGAAGAAAGAAGAATTTGAATTGTCCTCTTTGTTATGGGGATTAAAAAGAAGTTAGATCCAGAGGATGATACCCAACTTCTTATAGATGAAGAAGTGGAAGCCATTTTTGGACAAGCAAGGGTGGCTAGAGTTCTGAAAAATTTCTCGAGGTACAATGACAAATTGGTAAGGGAATTCATTGTAAATTTAGAAGAATCCAAAACTAAAGTTAGAAGCATTATAATTCCTTTTACTATCAATACAATGAGTAATGTGTCTGGAATACCAATTGTGCAAGTCCCAAATCCTATCAAGGGAACCCTTAAAGATCTGGTGGAAACCTTGATACAAGAGGGGAATCTAAGCCCCAATATATCTATAACACCAAGAAAATCATAAAGGGGGTCAAAAGGACCAGATTTCCCAAACCCTTTGTCAGGTAGCATTTTGGGTAGTTAAGTATTTAACTTGTGATGGTCAATTTGGGACTGTGGGAAGAGAAGTCCTTAAGATGTTAATATATCTTAGGTATGGGAATTCAAAACCAGAATATATAGTAAATATTCTAGGATTCCTTTTGACTCCATCCAGACAATGGCTTAGAGGTATTCTTGGGGAGTTAGAATAATCAGACATCATGGGTTAATCCATTTGGTATGCCAACACCATTTTCTTTCGAAGAAAAATGGAGAAGAAATATGGGAAAATTTTCTTAACAAGTTTAAGAAAAACCTAATATTATTAGGAGGGGAATACCAACCCCTTTTTCTCCTACAAGTAATTTGGAGATTGATCCCCTATAGAGGAAAAGAAATAAATAGGTGGGGGTAATGTACCAAAAAGAAGGAGATCTGAAAGAAGGATTAAAGCTACAGAATCTACTGTTCTATCAAAGAAACTCCTTCCTCTACAACAGTACTAGGAGAACTAATATCTGTCTCTAATAGTGATAGTTCACCTAAGCTAGAGCATGAAGTAAAATTTAGAAGAAGCTCTAGGAGGAAACCCATTTCCAGACATTTTGAATCTCCCCAAAGAAGAAGAGTTCATAAGAGATCTAGGGAAATTCCAAAAGAGATGGAAGAACATGATGGGTTGGAAAAAGAAGCTACTGATATTTTGGGCAGCATGGCCATGACTCCTCCTGGACCAAGCCAAACTGAGATGGAGAAGGGAGATGAAAGATTTGAAGAACATGATTTTCAAGAGTTTGGTGAACCAACAACACTGATCACATGAAGAAGAGGAATTGGCATCCTAGAAATGGAAAGGGAAATCCCCTTTGGTAGAAGAGGAATGTTCATTTCCCAATGAAATTTTAGAAAAGGAGGCTTGTCTAGAGAAGAACTCATCATCAGAGAGAAGGATGAGGAATTAAAATTCCTCAAACTCAAGTTAGAATAGAGGGAAATTCTCATTGAGAAACTAACAAATCAGCTCACAAATAGGACTGAAGAATTGACAATGGTCAAACAACAGATGATGGAAAAAGAAGAAGAATGTCAATTTTCTAGAAGACCAAGTGTTATGTCAATAGTATCTGCACAGACTGAACTGACTTACTGGCCACTCAAATAGTTGTGGGATGATACCTACAGGGAACTTAATGAATTCAAAACATCAAATGAGGACCTGAGAAACAAGATGGAAGAAGAAAAGAAAGCAAGTAAGAAATGGGAAGAAAAATTCTACAAAGAGGAAGAAGACAAATTTAAATGTCTTGTAAAAATACAAATGGTTTGCATGATGAGTGAAAAATTACTTACATGTAGGAGACCTTCTCTTGCATATAATATATTTTTAGAAGAACAATTTATTTGTTAGAAGCTATCAAGAATTACATGTGGCCTTCCACATGAAATAAAAGATGAATCGAGTTCATGATAACCTATTCCTTAGCTAGTGTAGAGCAGAAAAATCTTCTCTGTGAATTCTATCTCTACAATATTATGTTGGAAAAGAACACAGGCTTTATGATCAATTTGTATGTAGGGGAAAGCCAACTGAATGCATTTGTTTCTGTTCTTCAAAATCAGGTTACATGGAAAGAGATATTCGAGCATCTATTAAAAGCCAGTTCATCTAGTCTTTGCATGAGGGCTCACTATGGTAAACCATTTTCCTTTGCTATACATTTCAGATCCCATGCCTTTGATAGTCGGTTCAAGGCACACTACTCTGGCTAGTTTACAAAAAAGTATTGATGCCTTCACCTCTTATGAGGAGGATAAATTTGAAGAGATTTATGATGGATGTTTGAAAAGATGGGATTTTCTCACAGTTGCATTGAGAAGAAGAGAAGTGATATCTCCCACAAACTTAATATGGAGCTTAGAAAGAGCTAAATCCTTGTGCACACTAATCCCTCAAGTCAATGAAAAACATAGGGGCATATGGATGGGAATGAGAACAAGGCCTCCCCTTCTTCTCACTCCCATGTCTCCATGGAAAAATAGAGAGCCTCAAGATCCCACTCAATTTGAGGAATGGTAGAGGAAAGTAGAAGAAAGATTAGGGTATAGTACTTCTAAACTAAAACACTAGGATATTTAGTTTCAGCCATTTGACCTGAGCAATCAATTGGAATGCAGAATACACAACCCAAGATTTGAAGAGTAAAGTTTGTAAGGGGACTTACAAACAAGTAAGTATGGGGAGATGATAAGGCCAAAATATGTCTCGTTAATGCATAATTAATGATCTTATTTTACTCTCCTTTTTATCAAGTTTGACTGCATTTTGTGAATTTTGTTTGATCTAATGTAAGTTAGGATGTAATTGTCCATATTTTGTTGAATTTAGTTCTAAAGTTTAAAATCTCTGTAATTCCTAACAAAGTGTGTGGAAATTTAGTTTTTGTAATAAAATAGGTCATAATCAATCTAGAGAATGAAGTATGAAGCAATTAACATGTTTTTGGGATCCTTGGCTTCAATATAGCTTAGTTCAGAAACTTCCAGACTTAGTTCGAACTCTATCACATAATTTATGAGCTCTATCACTTAGTTCGAAACTTTTGGAATTAGTTCAGAACCCCAACCTTTAGTTTCGTAACTTCTCCAAAGTTTGGAAACTAATGGAAATCTATTATTTTGATGAAATCCAATGATAGAGAAATTAATGGATCCTTTCAATCAAGAGAAGATCAAAATATTTTGATTCTTCATACTCAAATATCCAGAGATAACTTATCAGATAGCTATACGTCCAACAAGGTTCCAAATTCAACATCTATTTTGGGCATAATTTGGTTCCATCTGAATTGGTAGAACAATTATGGCTGTAAATTTATATTTGAAAGAAATACATATATAAATATCTGTAGATAGATTAAGAAGAGAGAACATATACATATAAACACATAGAGATAGAGATATAGAAATATTTAGTACATTTTTGTAAGACAAAATATTTCAATAATAAAATAGCCACTTTGTTTTGAGAGAATATCACTTTGTCAAATCTTGATTCAAGGTGGAGTAAGGGCCCACTCCTCCAAGAACCAGGATTCTCATTTTATTGGTATTTATATTTTCATTTCCTTGCAATCTTTTCAAAACATTTTAAATTGTGTGTTTATTTCCAAGCAAAGTGTGTTTACTTCTGCATTGTGTGTTTATTTCCAACAATCTATTTATTCTTGTATGTGTGTTTATTTCCATAAATTCATTCCAACAATGAGTGTTTATTTCAGCAAGTTTTGTACAACATAGATATAACAAGGCTTTGGCCATGGAATCATAAAGACACTATAAAAACCTTGAGAAAATAAAATAACAAATAGCTATAGTTAATTACTAGATCACTAAGATTTATTGTTGCATATAGCTTCAGACACCCCCTTGGGTTGAATGTGACAGAAAAAAAGATTTGATTAAATGAAGGGAATAATGACACCCATCAAAGGTTCTCCTTTTCAGAAAATTTATAGAGAAATGGCCCATCTTTACATATTTTATTTTGACACAAACCGATCAATGCAGAAGTTTGATGTAACGGAAAGCCGATCGTTGTGGAAAGCTTTCCTAGGATGTTATGATAGATGAATTTTCAAGGTTGATCGATGTGGTAAGACTTTTTACATAGGTATCCATCCTTTGAGGGTAAGGTCTACATTTTTACTTTAGATTTTGATTTCTAATTTCTTTTACAAATAGTCGTCCTTGAAGGGATTAGTTTTTTATTTTGACTAGTAGTTTTCCTTTAAGGGAGTAGTCTACTTTTACAATATGATTTGATATTTTGAATAGTTTTCCTTTGAGGGATAAATTTATTATTTAATTTTTAATTTTTATGGGAGCATCCATTGATATTGTTGAATTTATTTTGAGCTGAAGGAAAGACCCTAATAGAACGTTTTGAGGAGGGTAGAAGGTGTATACATGACCTATACACATGTTCCTTATGTCATGTTTTTGGTTGGTACAAGGTAGGTGAATGTAATGATTTTGGGGTTCCTATGAAGGAAGAACTTATCTATAGTGAAAGATGTGATGAACAAAGCCGTGGTGCTCATCTTTAAAGAATATTAATGGTAATGATAGAAAGAACCACATACTTTCTAATCATTACTATGATAAGATGGATGGTTAATGAAGGGATAAGATCTTGGATATGACTATTATCATAAAAATCAATCAATTAAAAGTATAAAGTCTATAAGTGCAAGGCATTCAAAGGTTATTTTTAAGGTTCACCATCAAAGGAGCCAAGGCGATAAGCTCCCAACCCATACTTATGAGTGATGACATATGGACCAATCAAATTAGGGGAAAAATTTCCACATTTACTCTATTCCAGTGTAGTGACATTTTGATTTTCTTTGAGTATAAGATCACCAATTTTAAAGTCACGTTCTTTGACATGTTTATTATAGGATTATTTGAAAATTTCTTGATAGAATTAATGATGTTCCAGGGCCATTAAGTGTTTTTCATCTAATAACTCAAGTTTTGATAAGATGTCTTATCGATATTATTTGTCGGGAATAAAATCCTTGAGTGATACATGAAGTTAAAGAATTTAGACTTCAAGGGTAGGAAAGCGTCGAGCCATAGAAAATTTAAAAGGGCATAGAACCTTTAGGAGTACAAATGATAGTTTGATAAGACCAAATAGAAAACGAGATTTAGAGATGCTAATTCCTTCCTACGTCATCTACTATTTTCATGAGGATTTTAATGAGTGTTTTGTTAGAGGCTTCACTGGCCATTTTCTTGAGGATAATATGGTGATGAAAAGTTGAGTTTGATGTTGAAGGTGTCACAAAGTTTCTTAAGTTCTTTGTTTTTAAATGATTTTCCATTTTCTATGGAAATTTATGTAGGACACCAAAGTGGCAGATGATGTAGTGATATATGAAGTTAGTAATAGGTCCTGATTTAGTTGAGGTCAAAGGGATAACTTCAACCCATTTATTGAAATATTCAGTAGTTGTGATAATGGAATGATGTTGTTGAGATGATTTAGGATGGATAGTACCAATGAGATCTAACCCCATTGAGAGAAGGGCCATAAATCCTGAGTGGGTTGTAAAGCTTGACTAGGGAAATGGATGATATATGAATGTAGTTAGCATTTGATGCATTTCTTAATGTATGCACAACAATCTTGATTGATAGTAGGCCAGTAGTACCCTAGCCGCAAGACACGTTTGGTGATGAAATTTCCACTAAAATGACCTCCACAAATACTGTCATGTACTTATTTGATTTCTTTGATTGATTCATGATATTTAAGACATCTTAACAAAGAATGTCAAAGCCACATTTATAGAGGATGTTGCCTATCATGACAAAGAGGGTGGCACATTGAAGAAATGAGTGTTTAGCATTATGTGATGAGTTTGATAGGATTTTGGATTCAGAAGGTAGTCATAGATTTGAGTATACCACAAATCAGTTGGATTATTGTCAAAAATGTCAATAGGAGGGAGTTAATTTTGATGTGAGGGGTAATCTAGTCTCTGAATGATGACATAAAAATTAGTGTTATATTTTTATTCTTCAATTTCAAGTGGAATAAGAGATCCTAAAGAGGCCATAGTGTCTACAAACTTGTTAGAGGATCATGGAATGGTTTGGATAGTGTACATGATCAAAGGCACCAAGGAGAAAATCAATGTTGGCTTTATATTTTTACAATATTTCATTTTTACACGGATATTATCCTTTGAATTGATTGATGAAAAGCTATGAATCTCTATATATTTCTCAAATGTGAACACCTAAGAGAATAACAGTGGTAAGGCCCATGATTAAATATTCATACTTTGCCATGTTATTAGTGAATTCAAAAATAAGTTTAAATGATAGCAGAATAGGAATACCCCATGGTGGTATGAGAAGAACACCGACCCCTACCCCTTATTAGCATTTAGATCTTTCAAATAAGAGGGTCATTTTAATAGGAAATAATTCATATTTGTTGACATGATTAATTTATTTGTCTAGAAAGCGTTTGTGAGGAAATTGATTATTCATAAGGTTTCCATCAACAAACCGGTTTGCAATATCCTGGCCCTTGATAGATTTTTGAAATATGACCTCTAGGTCAAACTCAGTCATAAGAATAATCCATCGCATTATATGGTCACTATGATATAGTTCAGAGTGGATTGAAGCTAGTAATGACATAGGTTTTATGATTAAGAAGATAGTGACATAGTTTTGAAGTGGCGAAATATAATGCACAACATAATTTTTTTGCTTCAGTGTAACGAGTTTCATAATCATTAAGTGTAGGACTGATATAGTACATGGCTTGTTCCTCGCCTTGGTTATCATGGTGAGCAAGCATAGCACCTAGGGCATGTTCTGAAGCAAATATGTATAAATAGAATGGATCCCCCTCATGAGGAGGTGTAAGCACGGGTGGTGATAGAAGGTAGTGTTTAAGTTCATCGAAGGCCTTCTGACAATCGAATCCCAATTAAAATCTACATTCTTACGGAGAAGGTGATGGAACAGTTGGTAGAGGTCTGAAAGTTGAGATATAAAATGTCGATGGATTGTAATTTACCTTAGAGACTATGTAGTTGTTTTAGATTGGATGGGGGAGGAATTTTAAGTATTTCTTTAACCGTTTCCAAGTCTACTTCAATACCTTGGATAGATATGATGAATCCTAAAATTTTTCCAGTGAGAACACCAAAGACACTTTGTAGGATTAAGACAAAGGAAATATTGAATAAGGTGAGTAAAGATGGATTCAAGGATGGCAAGATGATCTTTGCATCATTTATATTTTCCTAAAAGATCATTGACGTAATCTTTGATAGTTTTATGGATGAGGTCATGAAAATATAGGTCATGGCACGTTGATAAGTGACTCTATAGTTTTAATCTTGAATGACATGAGACAAGAATGAAGGTTCCCAAGGGGTAATGAAGGATGTTTTATGTTGATCATAGGTAGAGATGATGATTTGATGGCTAGATGTTAGGTCGATGAGATGATCAATGTCTAATAGGGAAAGTCATCTTTAAGGCATGCAAGATTGAGATCCTAGAAGTCAAGTATAGACATGTAAATTTCCCGAACCTTTGGTTAAGGAGCGATTTTAAATACCCACTTTGTGGATAATCAATGGGTATGATGAAATTAGTGGATATTAGACATTGTAACTCTTCTTTAACAAGGAGAGCTATGTGAGGATGTATGGCACGAAGTTTTTGTTTGATAGGTTTAACATCGGGATAATTGAAAATGTTGTGTATGATGATATTTGGATCGATACGGCATATTGATATATGACCGGTGAAAGATTGACTATATATAGATAGGAAGTTGGTAAAATATTTTAACTCTTATGGATCTAGGGATTGAACAACTTTAAGTATGTGAGGTTCTTGTTAGTATTTGAGGATTCAACAATTTACTGATTAATTCAACATTAATGCTAAAAATTAATACATTATGTAATGTTACCAGAGATATTTAAATAAACATTACATCATCACATAAGTAAATACAGAAATACGTATGGGAAATAAATAACACAAGTGACAAAATATTTATATTGGAAAACCCCAATAGGGTAAAAACCACTTTAAAAATAACCTTTAACTTCGGAGAAATTATATTACATCCAATAAGATTGACTCCTCCTTTGAAACCCTAATTACAAGGGTATAACTAAATCACTTTATTTTCACACCTTTGATATATTTCCGAATATATCAAATGAGGACCTAAAGTATTTTTATATGAGGTGATCGAGATATGTCTCCCGACCCACCTTTTCAACCTAAAATGGTTGAGAAATTTACCTAGATTAGTGTATTTAATAAATAGAAACATAAATGATTCACATTATTAAATACTTACCTAATGTATATTACCTAGGTATGAATATTTAATAATAGAAAATTATTTCATATTATTAAATATTTAACCTATATAATAGTGATGGACCCATATTAATTAAGGGGTGGCCAACCCACTTAATCATTATGTTCCAATAGTTCTGAGTGGTTCCTAAATTAATTTTGATGGTTGATTCATTAAGAAGTGTTGATGTGTCGGGTGGTAGGTATTTTTGAAGGAAGTGATCCTCTTCTCCCATATGAGAAAGGATGTCTTGATCATCATGGCAGTGAAGGACATCGATGGTGGGTGAATCCTCTTCAATTAGTTCTTTCAAATGAGAGGAAGTTGTTTGGTGATGTGATTAGATTGATAGGTTAAGGGTCCTAATGAAATAGTATTGACTAAATTTCTTTTAGGAGGGATGGATATGGTGTCATCTATGTCCATGGTGTCATCAGATTCTATAGGGGATGATGGTTCTAGTTCTATGATATGTAGAGATGTGGTGTGTGAGGATGATTCTACAAAGGGTTCTTTGTATCCTAACCCAAAATTTTCATAAGGTTTGAGGGAATGTTGGATAGTTAGATGATGTGTTCCTTGTTCATAATATCCTAAACCAAACCCTTTCTAGGTGCAGTGATGAAGATACATGTGAGAAAAATATGGGTTATATAAGCAATCGAAGTTGGATTTAAATGACATAGCATGGTGTTGATGATTATTTTTGAAGAGGTATGATGAAATCCTTGATTAAAAAGATTGGTTTTGAGGTACGGGGACCATAGGAGATGACATCTCCGACATTAGGTTCGTACATAGGTTTCTTGTCAAGTATTCCATATGTTTTAGGTGTAGGGAATGAATTTAACATAAGAAGGCGATACTCCCCCAACAAAAGATGATATATAATTCCCTCAAGGGAGGAATCATAGGGTAGTTTTAAAGATGAAATGGATGTAATATTAGATGCTTCATGGGATGCTTTAGGCACAAGGACATCATTTGGATGGTATGTCATAAGACATTCAGTAAAAGGATTAGGATCTGTGGGGACTATATATACCTTACCCTCATATTCATATTTAAGACATCGATGTAGTGTCAAGGGGACACAACACATAATACAAATCCAGGATGTTCTAATAAAAATTATATTAGAACTCTCCTTCTATGATGTAGAAGAGATCTGAAAGGGTCTTAATGCCAACTTTAAGAGGTAAGATAATGGTGCCTAATATGGGTGTGATTGTATCATTAAAGGCTCAAAGTAAAATGGGTGTTTGGGCTATAACAATGTCTAGTAATCTGAGTTGGTTGAATGTGAGGGATGATATAATATTGATAGCAACACCCCCATCAATCATGACCCTTTTAATGAGGACATCATTTATTTGAGTAGTGATAAAAAGGGGCAAGTCATGATCTTGAGGGTGAAGTGATGGTATTTCTGAAGGTTCAAAGGAGATGGTAGCAGAGGATTTAAGGGCACCTAAAAAATTTGTAAAGGATAGTGGATCCTCTAAGGTATGGTAATGGATTGAAGGGATTTGATCATGGATTTTTATGAAATGGTGAGGTTTGAATGAGATCATAAAGTGACATTTTAACGGGATCTTGGTGTAATCATTTGATAAAGACATTCTATATTGTAGTAGAGGATGAAGGTGTAACTAGAATTAAGATTTTATCCTTAGATTGTGAGTTTTGATTGGAGGTATTGGGTGTGTGGAAGATGGAAACCTTATTGTTATATTTAGACGGTAACGATGAAATTTTAGGTGGCAGTGGGATAGTGACAAATGTTTTAGATTTGTTTTGATCTGGAGGGTTGGATTTGTGGTTTTGGGCTTGTAATGATATGAATGCCATCAAATTCATACGGAAGGATTTTATTTAAGGATTCTTCAAGAGTAATAGGTGTAGATGTTATTGATGGGAGGAGACCTTTAATTTCAAGTTTCTTAATGATTGTATGGAAGGCCTTAAAGTTTTCTATAGAGTGTCCTTATGTCCTATGATAGTCGCAAGAGACATTGAAGTCATACCAAGAGGGTTTCCATCCTCAAGGATCTAATGGTTTAGGGTGTGGAAATGTTATGTGTGATTTTTGAAGAAGGTCATCCAGGATGGTTGCATAACATCCTTTAGGATGGTGGAGGGTTTTTATTTTTATTTGATATTCGAGATGAGGTTTGGATTTGGAGGTGGTTTGTTTTCCTGTCTATCAAATAAGATTCTTAGATAGTGTCTTTAGGCGAGGACCAGGATCTAGTATGGAAGCTTGATGGGTTGGTTTTAGAGTTGATATGACAGTGACCCCCTTAGGAGGGGATGGGATGAAGGTTCAAGAGTTATATAAGCAATATTAACGATGTATTTTTGGGGCCCTTTGTGGTTTTCTTAGATGAGACAGTGTGGATGATGATGTAGTGTCTTGAGGAGCTGTAGATGATTCAAATGTAGATTCGAGAAGATGAGGGTGTAATCTTAGTAATGTTCTTGGTGGATGCAGATTTGGTAGTTATGTGTTGAGATTTAGTGGTTACGAGTGAGATTCAATATCGAGATAATACTTGGAGATAGTGTTTATGGTATGGTGAGCTTATACGTTATTGGTCTGGGTTTGACTACTCGAGGGGGAATGATTCAGAAAGGGTTGTTTAAAGACATTGAGATTTTGATTGAGGTGCATTCGGATTGTCTAAATGGATTTCACCTTTATCAATCAAATCTTGAAGGACATTATGGAACGAGTGACACATTTTGATGTCATGTCCCTTAACCCTATGGTATTTACAATAATCATTATCCCTATACTAAGAGGGCTTAGATACATATGTGTTGATGGGGTGGATGGGTGGAAGAGAGATCATATTAGTAGCAAGGATTTTGTCAAAGACGTGCTATAGGTCTCTTTGATGGGTGTGTAACTATGTTTTGGATGGGAATGATCAGCGGAGGATTTACTTTAGGAGTGGATTTAACTACTAAAGTGTTAGCTGATGATTTGGAATTATTAGGATTGGAGGATGATTTAGATGGAAAGTTGGATTTTGGCTTCTTAGGTCATAGTTTAACTCTACCTTCTTTGAGGGCTTGTAATTCTAATTTATGGGCCATAGTGAAAGCTTCATCAAACATTTGAAATGACTGGATTTAAAGGGTGGATGAGATGTGTTTAGCGCATGAATGAAAAAATAATTCAATTAACTCAGTTTGTGGTAATGTGAATGATAATTGGTTGATTATGTCCCTCCAGAGTAGGTAAAAAAATTAGTGACATATTCATCTTCAAATTATTTTATAGTATAAAGGTCGGTCATGGTGATTTTTCGAGTGATGTTTATAGAGAAGTGTTCTAAGAAGAGTTGGGAGAGTTGTGTGAATGAGAAAAGGGAGTACTAAGGGATGTTGTTGTACCAATATAGGGTAGGATTGAAGTGGGACATGAGGGATTTCCTCAACATTAGATCTTGGTCGTGAGCTATGAAATAAAAAGCATGATGGAAAGCACAAATGTATTTCTGGGGATATTCTTTACTATATAAGTTGATAAACTTCATAAATTTCAAATGATGCGAGATATGCTTTATAACGTACCAAAGGGTGAATGGGCTCATTGCATATTTTTTCATAAGAGAGAACATTCTTAGGACTAGAGGAAGTGGTTTTGAGGTTGGATATTATATTCATGAGAGCTTGAAGGGGGTCTATTTGCGGTGGTTGTTGTGAGGATGAGCTAGGTTGATTGAATGAAAACTAGTTGGGCTAGGGATATGACTGATATTTTCAAAGGACATTCTACTAATAAGGGATATTTTGTTGATAAGGAATGTTTTTTTGATAAGGAATGTTAATGGGGATATTGTAAGAGGATTGAGATGCTAAATTTTGTGATGATTACACATATTGATAAGGGAAGGGAATAGATGTATTAATAAGAGGATGTGATGATTGGGGGACATGATGGAAGGGAATGGATGTATAGGTAAGAGGTTGTGAATAAATGGGTGGCAATGGAAAGTGTATAGAAGAAACAACTAAGGATTTTGCTTGCTATATGGGATATTATGAATATGAATAGATTGGGGTATATAAATGAGTGGTTGTGAGGGTTGAGGTATGTGTTGTGAGATAAGGGGTGTAGAAGATAAAAAATTGGGTGGGTGATAGCAATAACAGTAGTGTTGACTAGAGAAATGGATAAAAGAATAGACATAGTGATGTTTTGAAAGGGGTTGGTGTCTTTTTAAGAAGGTGGTGGCAGAGATAAAGTAATAGAAATGGAAACAAAAATCATTGGAGGTGTCAGATGATTGAGGATGCTAGAGGAGTAGATGAAGAAGCATTAGGATTGTTTTGAAAAAGTGTGTAACTTGTAGAATGATTAGGTGAATATGTAGGTTGTTGAGTGGAAATGTCTTGAGAAAAAATCATATGAAGATCGAAAATAGGAACACAAGGCACAACATTAGATGTTTCAAGTTGAGTATGAGGTGGATATGGATGTAATTGTTGAATTAAAATTTCTGAGTTAGGTCAATAAGATGAGAAAAACCACATGATAGATCATAAACATACGAAGGTGGTTCAGGTACTGATGGTTGAAGTTAGACACCCCTAGCTATAAGGTAAGCATTAAGGGCCACGGGGTTTGAATCTAAAATCTCTGAAAATATGGGATCCCCACCTTCAAAGAAGTAAGGAATAGGAGGATCAGGGATTTCAGATGATGTGATTGAGAGCTAGGGGAATGTGGTGATTCTAACTCTTCTATCTGAGATAAGTGATATTTTTGATGATGGAGTAGATGTGTGGAATCTAGAAGGCATTTGTAGATTCCTAAAATTGGGTCATAACCCTCTAAGACCCTTTTAATTAACACACCCCCTTACCATGACCCCTTTCACATATTTTTATTAATCTAATTATCAATAATAGGTTAATTACCACCTTACCCCTCCACCTCAACTCTCCACCTTACCTTATATGCATTCCAAGAACACCTAACTAATTGAGACTAGGTCATCACTCCTAGCATTGAGTCATCACTTCACTTAACTAACTAAGACTCTTTCAAAACCTAATACTTATTATTAACCACTTCTTCCATCAATTCCCCATGTGTTTAAATGTGAACCAAGACTCCTAGCCCATAATAAAATCTTGACCCATGCCAAAAAGGGAAGAAAAAAACTATTTTAAGTAAATTGGACTATTTCTCCCTAACCAATGTTGGTTATTCCTCGGTGACACCGGTCAAGGAACCGCCATCGGTTCCTTTAAATAAGGATTTCAACTCTTTCCTTGGGTTCTTCCTTTGGTTGGATTTTGGATTTCATGAGAATTCTTGCATTTGAATGAGCATCCGATGATCAAACACAACACCAGAGCATCTAAGTTCTTCACAAAAAACTAACCTCTTTCTCCCTTGCCTCAAATAATTCATAGGGAAGTACACATCCTTCATTTCAATGACTTTGGATCTAGAAAAGTTTCTCCTATGAATGCCCACAAACCATGACATCTACCAATCTCCAAGTCTTCAGATAAGTATCTTAACCATATTGTTAGTTATTAAATTTTGTTTTAGATCTCTTATTGTCTTCTATTGTATTGCTTCTTTCTCACCTAAATACCATTTGTCACCCATCTACCTGATACCCTACCAACCTGAACCTCTCTACCTTTCCAATCACCTCTCTCACCCTTTTTGAGTCTTCACCCAAATCCTAACACCCAACCTAAGCCTTTTCAACACTCATTACTGATCACAGAGAGCTAGAACCAACCCCTTTTCACCTTTGACACCCAATTTCCCCTACCATGATTAGTTAGGTAAATGATATCGGATAAAACCAATTACCAACATCGGTCTCTATGTCTGGCATTCTCCCTCAGACCAGTGAGCTAATTTACCTACCCAAAACCTCTCAAAACCTCCCACAACCTCACCCAGACCTCCATAACACCCTCTGTTACACCTACAGACCTTAACAACTAACCACCCTCTTTAGATTTAGTATTGTATTCATTATTTATAATATATTTGAATTACTATTCTTGTGTGAGATACCTAAATTATAAAACTATAGTAGGACTCTTTATTTCATGTTCTTATCAACATTTAACTTGTTTTTAAACATGGATTGACAACCTTCTAGGAAGTACCCTACTTCCCGGATCTATCTTTCACTAGGCAATCCACCAACTAATATTTTTAATTCTATCTTATGGTCTTGTGTTCTTTTTAGGTAGTCCTTCCCAGAAAAAAGGAGTTCTCTTGATCAGCTTGGTCTTCAATGATGTGTAACCTCTTCATGACCTCTAGGTATTCCTCACATACCCAACCTCTTACCTTAAACATTTTTCTTATACATACACTTCTTATTGGTGAAACATTTTGGCATGCCCGGTGGGACCCTCATTATTTTTGGGTTCTTTTATTCATATAGGATTGCATTTTGTGCTTGTTTCCTTTCTAAATATTCACTAAATCTCTCTTTTGGTAATATTATCCTTCTTCTATTTTCTCTAAAAGACACCTTTCCTTTAGTGCAAATTAAAATAAACCCTTATTTATTTCCTCTTGCTTGCATTAGTGAAAGACATACTCTCTTCCTATTCATTATTTCTCTCATCCAACTTCATTTTTCGATTTGGGCTTAAAACTATTGCATTGCATCCTTGTATTCTTGCATTTAGCTCACATAGTCTAAATAACAATCCAATATAATGGAGGTCATGACTGGTTGAGGATTGGGTAATTAAGTGTAGTTCACTATTGCACACACTTCTTTTCCAAATCACTCAAACAAATAACACACTTCTTAAACATTCCCCAAATCCCAGGAAGAAGCTATCAAGGATTTAAAAACCCATTGATAGTGGGCCCGACTGGTGTTCTAGCCGGATTGTCATATCGAGCTTAGACCTCATGTACTGAAAGGTATATCAAGGACCCCATCACTAAAACAATCCTAAAACCATCCATATATAGATTTTAGGTACCTTGCATCCATTCCCTTCTATATATTCACATTCATTCTTAAGGCTTAAGCCATTACAACACTAAAATTTGATTCCTAGGATAACGTGTTTGTTAGTTTTTTCTTGTGGATTTTTGACTTTCTTTCTTGTCTTCTACTATTTGAGGTGTGAGTTTGTACTTCATAAATTTTCTTTATTTTTCACACTCAGTCATCACAACCAGTTAATTCTGGTTCTTTGAGTGTGTTAGATTAAATATGTAACACCTCTAGCATGAAAGGTATCTATGATGACTCATGCTATGGAAGGTTCAAACGTTGACAGGTGATTTTGTCTTAAGATGGTGTACTCTTATGACCTATGAAATAATGTTTGCAGTAGGTAATATGTTATCTATTGAAATAGGGATGATTCTGTCATGTTTTTTCTTAATTTAAAATGAAGCAATTCATCTCTTTTTATGCAGAATAATTCACTGCTTGGGATTGAGAAATTGAGTTTTAGTTTTCATAATTCTTGGGGATTCAGAACAACATTACCTTGGATCAATTTCATTGATCCAAGGTATGCTTCTAATTTTCAAACCTTGTTGTCATAATGTCCAAGCTAGATAGATGAAAGGCTCCTAGACCTTGAATGTATGAAGGTCATGAATGATATGATCTCCTTGGCTCTCTGCTTTGTATCTGAATTTGGGTAATAATTTGGTTCCTCTTTTCTATTAAAGTAAGATGTAATTCTTATTAGGAACATGGAACCTATTTACACTATGTTCCTTAAATTAGGAACTTTATCTAAAAAGAGTAACCTAACCTAAGTTACTAAGTTCTTTTGTTATTATGGATGTTAAATGGGACCTAAGACTAAATACTTATACCTAAGGACCTATGTTAGTTCCTAAACTAATGTTGAACCTAACCTAATGTTTGGCTAACCTAAAAGGGGCCTATGGGACAACATAGGGAGGGGAAAGTTGGTGGCATCGATTCCTAGAAATTTATGATGAAGTTAATGTGTTCTTATCTCTTTTTAACTGCCAAATTTGGTGAGGGCATGAGGAAATTTGGGGGAATGAGCTGACATCTCTGCCAAGTTTGGATGTATGAAAATTTGAACTTAGTCTTCACCAGAAATAGAGGTGGTGGTGGTGGGAGAATTAGAAGGACTGACAGTCCTATTTTGCATTTAATATTTTTGAAGTTGGTGAAAAATACCTAGGAAGAAGAAAGAGGGGTTTGGTTTTGTTTGTTCATTTGGTCTTCAAGCTTGAGCTCTGCATGTGGGTTGTTTTGGCTTTTGAAACTCTAGTTTGATTCTTGCATGAATGTTATCTTTGCATGAAATCTCTTTCCTTGCATGGCGTTTGAATGAAGAAGTTGGCACCATGAAGCTATAAGAAAGAGAAGGAGAAAGTTTGGAGGGTTGTTGGAATTTTGAAGGAAGAATTGAAGCTCTTCTTGGATATTTTCTATGAAACAGAGAAGACCGAAGCTCTATCAGGCATGATAGGCCCTATCCATTAAGTCTTATGATTTTACTTAAATGCTCATAAAAACAACTTTGCTCTTAAGGAAATATTTTGGTTTTGTTTTTGTGAATGAATTTATTTTGCTTCTTGGTATTGTGTTGTTTTCTGGATGCATTATTGTTTGTGGTTGGAAAGTGGAAAATGTGTTCTGGGTATGTAGTTTCTATACTTTTAGTTGCTTTATCTTTTTCTTAATTCTTTCGAAGAGGCTCGGATCAGAGCCAAGATCTGATAGGTGATATTAGTTAAAAGTTTCTCTAACCTTGTATATAACTTGGTTTGCTTGATTATGAGGATCTAGTTCATAATGTTCATGTATAAAATCCTTCAGAAGACTACAGATAGGGAACTTTGTTTGGATATCATGATTGTTGCTTAAGATATTTTTTTCTTTTAGTTTTCATTTGTTATCCTTGTTATAATAATCTATGAGGACCATCATTGTTCTTGACAGAGGGAAAACTTAAGCTAAGAGTCATGATTTTGGAACATTGATTTTGCTATCTAGATCTTATCCGAATTGAATTTCATCTATTCTGTCTTATGTTGTTTATGGGGATTTTATTGGAACCATTGTGTAGATGATACATCACTGTATTAGAGGTATAGCTTGTTGTAGAATAAGTCTGAAGGATGATATTTCCAATGGAAGTGTTAATTCCATTCCAAAATTACCATGAAAGCGTAAGATGGTTGTGGAAAACCCATCTCATGTTTTCGTATAAAATATCATTCAGGTATTAATTATTGTTAAAGATCTTTCATTGAAGGTGCTTTAGTTTTCATATCTGTTAAGGTCATTTTGTCTTGTTGAGAATTTCTCAAGTTATCTTCAAACCAGTTAGGATTTTGAGCTAAATAAAAAATATTTTAGATCTAAGATAATGTTTTGATCATTGATGAATGACTCTCTTTTGAGGAATGTGCATATGTTATCTACCTCCTTATAAATGATTAAAAGTATTGATGGAATTTTTGGTTTGATCTGTTGTTTTATTGTTCACCTTCCTCCCTTCACTGGATTATTTGGAAGTGAATCGATTCTTTTATCCTTAGATGTAGTTAAAAATTTTGAGCTTGTATTTCTTGTAAAGACCAAAGAAAATAGGGGAATGTGGATTTACATTCATTATTTTGGTTCTATTATACTTATTCAATTCGAGACCTGGGTGAATCTCTGTTTGGATTTTAATGTGGGTCGTATGTGATCTGTCCTTTGTCATTACAATTTTCTTGGTTATAAAATGTTTACTCTTATTCTTAAGAGTTAGGACAGATGAGGAGACTGAAATCTCCCTCATACACTCAAATATTTCAAATAGGATATTGTTTACTTGGTGTATTTTTTTTCCCTCCTTTGGTCTGTTATGGTTATGTCACTTCTTGACCATGTGATAGGACTGAGTGTAGTAATGTTCTTAGAGAAAAAGAGTAGAATTTTTTTGGAAATGCTTGGAAGGAGTATAAAGTCTTGTAATAAGTTTTGAACTTAACCAATCTTCTCTTTTACGTAATGTTAACAATGGTGTATCTTGTTTGGGATCTGAATGTTAGCTTTTTTTCTTGTTAGAAGAAACCTTACACTTTAGATGAGGTCTGATTTAGGTTTTCTTTGACTTATAACTTGAATTGATTCCTAATTCTGAGCCTGAACATTAGGATGCTTCAATCAGGGGTTACATTAATTCCTTAAGATTATTTGGTTATCCTTAATTATTTTATGATCATAATTCTTATTGATGACATGTTAAAGGGTGGGATGAATATGTGATAATGAGATGGTTAGATGGAAGGAAATGTTTATTAATGCTCAAACTATTGAATTATGTCTGAAAGATAGTTTTAGGTATTTTATCACCTTCTATTAAATAAGTTTAGCTGATTGAAGGAACTTAAATGAATTACATGAAAGTAATGGTAAGGTTCAGATGAAATGATAATTCTTCTTAAATTTCTATTTTAAATTTTGTATGATAAAAGGATTTTATGATGGAAATTTAATGTTGATAGATTGAATGACAAAACCTTACTTTTGATTTGAAACTTTTATATATCTCATTCTCTCTCTCTCTCTTATCTTGGATTGTACTCTTTTTGGTTGAGTCTTTCTGTTATTATGATTGTGTTTTTAGGACTGTTTCATAACAACAGAGTTCTTTTTATGAAACAATTAGCTAAAAGCACATCATTTTAATGATATAGTGCTTATCATGCTCAGTTCAATGAACTGACTCATGCTAGAAATTTTACAGATGGACTTCATAAAAGATGAAAGGAGAAAGACATATAAAAAGTTACATTTGTTTTATTAAAGAGACTAAATCTTTATTATGATGAAATATGGCTTCATTACTGAGATGTACTTGATGGAAAAGGAAGTTGTAATAAGAGTTGGTTAGGTGTTGTTGTTTGAAACTTTGTGATATCTATAATGTTTTGGATTTAGTGATTGTATAACTCCTCCTTGTTGAATAAAAGATGTGTGATTCTAATAATAATTGTTGTAATACTTTCTTGGCATGAATTGGGCTGAAATGATATGTATTACTTTAATAAAGGAGGGTAGTTAACATACTTAAATAATATGGAATGGTTGGGGTAGGAATATGAGTTGTTAGTTGAATTAGTTTCTCTAGGAGAGATGCAACTTATAATGTTGACAATCTTAAGATACTCTACTATTACAAAAATAACTATAGTTAAATTACATGGATGAATGTGTATTAAACCATGATTATAATTTAAAATGTGAAATTTGACTATATATGGAACATATGAATTCAATTTTCATAAATGGGCATTATTCCATGACATTAGAAAAAGGGGAAAATTCCTTTGAGATCATTCATTAAGACCAAGGTTATGAACTTGTTAGAATGATAATGAACATATAGGTAAATGGCTACATGTGTGCTTCCTTATGCATATTTCCTTAATCTTAAACTGGAAACTAAATAATTCATACACCTTTATAACTATAAGTATCATTATGCCATTTCTTGTTACAAGTTGTTTAGGTTAAGTGATAAACTAAAGCTTGTAAATACATAGGTTAGGAAGTAGATTTTATCTGCATACCTACCATAAATGCAGTTATAACTTGTAACCTAATAGGTTAAAGAACCTGGTTGAATCAGTAAGGGTGTTGTAATTAATCTATAATGAAGTGATTAATATAACTTTAACTTTTAATATAAGGTATGTTTATCTAGATGAGGAAACTCAGTTGGATGTTGTCACATGCCAACGACATCATAGTACCTTCATAGTGACAAGAGTCATTATGAGGATACTATGTTGCAGTTGACATGTCTCAATTTCCCATAGAGTTTGTTCAACTAGAATAAGATAGGTTCTTGATTGGATCAAGGTTCTACCCTATGAAAAGATAGGGACATGATCTAGTGTGGGGTAAAATCATGTCGACATTGGATAACTAGACTCACCCAATTGACGTAATTAGATTGAGTATGTATATGAACCCTTAGTAACCATGAACAATCCTCCACACTAGGGAATGTTGCTAACCTTATCTAGGGTTAAAATTTGAATCAAGTGGGACTTGAATGAAGTCAGTGAAGACCAATCTAGATAACATTTCAAGTGTGGTGAAGGACTTATTCGGTTTGATGAGTATGTCATCTGGGAATGTAAACATATGCAAAATATTTGGCCAAAGTATCACAAGATCTTTGGTTGCATTGTCCTACGTCACCTAGTTTAAGAAGAAGGATTTCAGATGAATATCGGTAACAGATATTTAGATAGGATCTTAAATAGAACACTTGAGTACCCCTAATAGGGTAAAGGAACTAATTATACTTCGTATAAAAATTTCTTGAATAACATGAGAGATCGGTTTTGTCCGAGTCTTGAAATGAGAGATCGGTATTTCACCGAGTCATTTACAGTTTGCATATGGTTTTCTCTGTTATGTGATAATTAAGATTTAGAATAGAGAACATTATGTTTAAATTTTTTTTCTTTGTTTCTAAAGTCTTTAAATGGGAATGTTACATCTTGGTATCAGAGTTGAAGGTTGCAGCTCTTGGACCTATTGAGTCCATAAATCTGATAAAAACTTAATTTTCTTGTAACAAAAATGGTTAGAACAAGGGGAGATGCTATAAACAACCCACCACCGGTGGAGAGGAAGCTACCACCCAAAAACTTGACGAGATCCTTACTTCCTTGTTGGACAAAAGAGACCATCTGGCTATACTTGAACAACAAGTAATGGGTAATGAGGAGGAAGAAGATGCTAGTAATAATAATCAACCACCTCTTGTGGACAATGTCAATATTGGGAATTGAGGTGTTGATAGTAAAAATGTTATGAATGCTAATGCTAATGTTCCCAACCATCTTGAAAAATAAAAAAGAAAAGTTAGAAATTTGAACTTACAAATGATATAAAAAGGATAAATCCACCTAATTTTGATGGTACCACACTAGGGGATGGAGCTGAGAACTCGCTCAACAAAATGGAGAAATAATTTGCAATAAGAAACTTCTCAAAGGAAACAAAATCAGTATGGGGAGCTTATCAACTTTCTCATGAGGCATCTTCTTGGTGGGATAGCCACAAGGCTAAATTGAATATTGATGAATCAAGCATCACTTGGGATCAATTTAAAAACTATTTTAGGCAATGATGGCTGCCATAACTTTATTATGATCAGAAGATGACTGAATTTCAAAACTTAACTCAGGGAAAGTTAACTATAATAGAATTGGGAGAGGTTCACTAAACTTCTCAAGTACGTACCTCAGTATCAAACTGATGAGATTTTCATGAAACAAAAATTCATTATGGGATTAAATCCTATCATAGGGGGTGAAGTAGATGTTTCAAACCAACCACCATGGAAGGGGTTGTAGAAAAATCCATTAGGTAGGAACAAAATTGAATGAAATCTCTACCTATAAAGGAAGAAATCTAAAAGAAAATTCCTAATTCTTCTTCATCTCTTGCACCCAAAAAGGGGGCATGGAAGAAGTTTGGTACCAAAAATAAATTTTTTTATGATAATAACAAGAAAACAAAAGAAAATAAACCTACTAAAAATGTTCAAAACAATTTCATTAAGAAAAATAATAATGGATAAAAATCCTATGGAGGAGAGAACAACAATTTTAAGGATGGAAATAAATTTGATCCTAAACGAGGACATGTAGGAGGCTTCTACAATTGTGGAAAAGATCATTATGCAAATTAGTGCCCTCTAAGGAAGGATGAAAAAATCAACAACATAAGATACATGTTGCACTACTTGATAAATAAGCTAAAAATCAAGTTACACCTATAAAAGTGTCATGTAAGTTATTTGGTATACATGTTACTATAATTTTTGATACTGGAGCTACTAAATGCTTTATTTCTACTAAATTAGCTTCAAAAATAAAAAGAAAAGCTAGAAAAATGGATAAATCTTGGGCTATACATTATGGAAATAATGTTGTCCACATAGTTAGTAAGTGTCTTTTTGGAGCAGTCCTAGACTTTCCTAGTTTTTCCACTGAAGTTGATCTTTATGTTTCTCCTTTAGGGTATTATGATGTAATAATAGGTGTTAACTAGCTTGCTGAACATAAAGCAAAAGTTGATTGTTTTGAAAAACATATTATTTTTCTTGATGATCTGTAGAAAAAAAAAAAGACATAAAGGGGATAAAACATGAGGTTTCAATTAGAAAATTGTCAGCTATGTAGCTTAAAAATGCCAAGAACAAAGGTTACATCTTGTATGCAGTAAAAATTTCTAAAACAACTGAAGGGGATAGTGATTTCTTTGAAAAATATCAGTTTTTACAAGATTTCAATGATGTGTTTCTAGAAGAAATACCCTATAGTGCCCATTTAAACAACCAATTGAGACCCAAGAAACATCCTAGGGTTAGCTAGAAAAAAATATGGGATAATTTTTTTGATTTGAAGTGTCTACAACTAGGTTGTAAGACATCATTTTTCACTAATGAGGTTTCGGAAAAAGACCAATGCACTACAACATATGTTCCCTTCATTAACTAACATCAAGTTCACAAGGTTCAAATTTTAGGGTTATATGTTTTAGTTAGATTCAGGGAGTAATTTACCCCCATGCCCGCTCTATAATGACCTTAGATTTTCCACAGGATTTTTTTCTCATACTTAACACTTCTAAAATTTACCTAAACCATTCCCATTAGATAGGAAATTTTCTCACCTTTCTGATGATATAAAGAAGTCCTCATAACTCCTTATATTTCTCAAGGTATGGCCGGGTAGAGATTTTAGGTCAAACTTTCCCCTAGGGGGACACATGTCAAGAGGAGAGCAAGGCCTTTTGGTGGGTTGGTGGGTTGTGGGTGGCTCAAGGAAATTTTCCATTTGCATGGGCACTGAGAATCCATGATTCTCCCATGCCTTTGCAGGTCCTCGGTGGACACGTCTTATCAATTGATTTGGACGTGGGAGACAAGGGCAGGAAAAAGTTTAGATTTTTGCTTGAGCAAAAATCCCAAACTTCAAAGGGAAACATTTCTCCGCATTCCCTGGAAAATCCAGGTGGTGCCACGTGTCAACCCATGATTGGGTGCAGGTGATAGGGTGGCAAAGAAATCTGAGGGATTGAGCCAAAAAATTATTAAGCCTGAAAATATCATGCGGGCCCGCGCATCCCCGAAAAGAGATTTTCTAAGCAAGGTGGGGTTGTGGGGCTGCGGAGTCAAAAGTAAAATTTTTCCAAAAGAAGAATTAAAGGATTATTTTTCAAAATTCTATGTGCATTCATAGAGCCACATGTCAAGTATGAAATTCATCGGGTTAGCAAGGATGCGAGGATTTTTTGAAATTTTCTTGAGGTACAAAACTTAAATGGTTTAAGTTCAAAAGCGGTCCATCCCTCCGTCGTGCCACGTGTCGCATGTGATTGGTCTGCGGGCCGGCAAAGATGTGGGGAAAATCGGGAAAATTTTCAAAAAGATAAGTTTAAAATTTTTGTCCACCCCTCCGATGTGCCACATGTTAGGCCCCGATTGGTCATGGGATGGCAAGGGCCATGGACTTTTTGTGGAAATTTTTCCAAAGTCAAAAATTAAAGTTAACAGTTAGATTTATTTTAATTTTTGAATGCCAAATTGAAGTAAAACTTCAAATGGCCATAACTTGAGCTAGAAATCTTGGTTTTGGGAAAATGAGGACTTTTCAAAAAGATCTCGATGCCCTCTTTACATAAGAACCATAAAATTTAATTTTTGATGAAATTTAAAGGGTAAATTTTGTAAAAAGATATGCAGGCTTTTAATTTACAAGTTGGTAATTTCCAAATTTCACTTTTGATAAAATTCGGTTTCCTCCTTCACTCAACATGTCAAGCAGACATGGAGAATTGATCTAGGGAGGGTTTAGAGTGTTTTTAGAAAGTTGATTTGTCCAATTGATTCAAGTTTTTATTTTTCTGTCAAATGACAGGAAAATGACTGTTAGAGGGATTGTATTCGAATTTGCTATGGTGAAGTTGTTTTCTTGAGTTTTCTTTATCAAGATGGATTTATTTGTGGACCAGTATACTAAATTTTAACATCTCCATGTCAATAAGAGTATGCGAGTCTGAATCGTACATTTTATTAAAATTTACAGTTTTAAAAGTCACAATGCCGGTGAGCAAATTTTTAAAGGATCTATTTACCAATATCATCATTTAAATGTAACAAATTATTTCTAATATAGTCTAATACAATCAGCTGATTCTAATAATTCATTCCCAAGTCTAAATTACAAATTCGATTTCAATTTTAACATAATTCCAAGGTGCAAAACAATATACTTCCTTCCTACGTATTCTTCTTTTCAACAGAGATTTAAATTTATAATAGAAATTCAATTCCAATACAACCATGTAAGTTTGATATAGTGAATAATTCCTTTATTTAATTCTAATAACGACTTTAAAACTTATCACTTTTTTTTTTCATTTGATTTCCAAAAGCAAAATACAATGCATGTAACCTCCTTTCACACTTCCTTTCAAAATAGAGAGTATAATATAACTTCTTTACATTTCACATTCCATTACAAATACAAAATATTCACATTACAAATTTATATAAAATTCATCCTCTCCAAAGTGAGAAGGATTACAATGAACTTGCTTACAAGGAGGGACTATCAAAACTAGATATTCCTCTTGCCCATAAAAAGCAGCACACTAGTTTCTTCATCTTTTCATTTTGAACACAATGAGGAAGGGGAAAGGCAAGGATCATAACCTAACAAAGACATCCAATGAGAAGTGAGAAGACATCCTTCCTCATTGGTCCTCGTATGCCAACCATATTGAAATTAGAGATGTAATACAACACATGGCAACAAGGGCTTCCATAACAAACATGCAACATTTTCACATTCAAAACACATTTAAAAAAGAATGTAGTTCACAACCACATTAAACAAGTGCAAACAAAATTGAGGCTTCATCAAGCAAGCCAATAAGAGCATGGAACTATGGGAAAACTACTTATGCCTCCTGTTTGGAATTGGGCATCCACCTATAATCATACCGCCAATATAACATATCATATCCCATAAACCTTATGCCTCCAAACCCCTCCTTATGCCCCCAAAAATTTCTTCCTTATGCCCCCAAGAGTAAGAAATGTAAGCTATTTCTTTTCCATGGTGGACCCTAATCCCAAAATCCTCCAAAATAAAATAGATCCCATTGGCATTCCCTTATGCCCCCATTTGAAATCCCCATAGCCTTCTCCTACACCATGTCCTAAGCATTCTACCGAACAGACAAAACACACATAGCAACATTCACCATTTCATACAAGCATGCAAGAGAAAGAAACATTTTAAAAAGGCTCAAGTTCCTACTTCTCCATAATGGAGTTTGTTCCAAGATCAACAAGTTTCCCAATTCAAAAATAACAGTCCCAAATCATCTACACACAAACATGCAATGGTATCCAATCTTCTTGCATAAGTAAAACTCGGAAACAACAAGAAATTCACCCCAAGGAAAGTATGCAAAGTTTCAACAACCTCAAACAGGCAAGGAGTTTGAATTTTAAAGGAGAGGAAAGAGAAGGGGATGATGTGGATCCATGTGGGATGCCACATCATTCTTCCTCAACCCTAAGATCAAAGTCAACATCATTCACCTAAACATAATAATTAAAATGACAAATTAACTTACACACTCCAAATAACCCATACTCCAAAAGGACTTAATTTAAAACATGTAAGAGAAGTGCAATTGAAACTTACAATTAGTCATTCCAAAATTCTTTTAAAATGTCTAAATTTAACCTCCAAACCATATGTATGGTTGGTGAATAATTTTAAGAGGTTTGGGACAAGTTTAACTTATCCCACAAGCTTCCAAATATAGCCTCCAAGTAAAAATTCGAATTCCCAAGAGGATGATGTTTTCCACACTCCAAAATCTATCTTACATATCCCTTACACACTCTTACAACATTACATTTAAGGAAACAACTTCATTGATTAAATTCTTATGACATATTGATTTATTTATTTTAACACATGATTAACCACAACATTAACACAACATATATATAACTAATGAAAAGGGTAACACATCACAAAATAAACACACGCAAACATTAATAAATAAACCATATTAATAAATACACAAACCCATGGTCACATATAATGGAAATCCCCCCATGGGAATCCCTAACAAAACACAACACACACACAAAAACAATTGCCATGGTGACCTTGTTGAATTCACCGATGATTTCAATATGGTTAGTCTCTAGTCCCCCGACATTTTGTGATAATTTATCCTACAAAAAAAGATACCTCCTTCGGCCTCATGGCCATATCGTAACATCCAAAATGACATAGAAATAAATATAATAACAAAACCATTTATACATATGAATCACAACAATATAAAGAAATCCACATTATCATTTTTAGTTTAAATAAATCAACTATATCATCATCAATAATCTTTCATACTAGATCTACTTACAATATCCAATGCCACATGTCCAAATCAACATCTATAATATGTCCATGTCAAACAGTATATCATCATCCACATATAAAAATGTCTCTAATAATCATCATGCATAATGATGAATCCGGATCAATAATAATCCATGATCTAACATCTATCCATCATACTAAATAAAAACATAATAGTTTAAATAATAAGATCAACATTATCAAGATTATTATATAAAAATGTCAAAGGAAGTGGGCACTACATTCCCTCCCCTTACACTTAACTTCCTCCTAGAAGTCACTGGAACAAATGTGGAAGCTACATTCGTAATATTGTGGCATCCTCCGAAGTGGCTACATTCTTGTCATATCTATCCCACCGCTTTGAACCCGATCAACCTCTCTACATTGAAGGCCTAAGGTCCTACGATCTAGGATGTGAATAGGCTCCACCATCACCTATCCCCGATCATGCACTGTAATGATGTCTAATCCAGTACATGAGATGGATCTCGTAATATATTTCCCGAGGACTGAAACATGAAACACATCATGTATGCGAGACAAGCTAGGTGGCAATGTTAGACGGTAGGCCAAAGGGCCTATATGCTCAAAGATCTCATAAGGTCTAATGAATCTAGGAGCTAACTTAGAACCTTTTCCATAATGGATAGGGCTCTTGTGTGGCACGAAACAAAGGAACACCTTCATGCCCAAATCAAAACTACGGTTGATCCTATGCCAATCTACATACTTCTTATGTGTGTTATGTGCCTCTTGCAATCTCTTCCTGATCAACACTACCTGCTACTCCATGTCCCGCAAAAGAGCTGGTCAAGAGATACTTTGTCCTCTAACTTGTCCCATCTAAGAGGTGTGCTTGCACCCTCTACCATACAAATCTTGAAAAGGATCCATACCTATATAACTCTGAAAAATATTATTGTAGGAAAACTCCACTAAGTACAGGTACTCTTCCCACTTAGACTGCCAATCCATCACATGCATCCTGAGCATATCCTCTGAAATCTGATTCACTTGCTCAGTCTATCCATCTATCTCGGGGTGATATATTGAGCTAAAGTTGATCCTCATCTCGAGGACATACTGTATGGTAGTCCGGAAATGTGATGTGTACAAAGGATTGTGGTCACAAATGATCTTCCATGGGATCCCGTGCAACTTGACAATATCATCCAAATATACTCGTGTCACTACTCTGGCTGTATAAGTGGTCTTTACTAGAGAAAAGTGAGCCACTTTTATCAATTTATCAACCATGACCATAATGGCGTCATGGTGATATCTCGACATCGGTAGACCAACAATGAAATCCATGGAAATTGTGTCCCACTTCCATTTTGATATGGCATGAGGATAAAGAAGACCTACTGGATGCCAATCCTTGGCCTTAACCCTCTAGCACTCTAAACACCATGACACAAACTGGGCCACATCTCTACAAAGTCCTCTCTAATGGTATAAGCTGCCACAAGGTGACGTGCATATTCTTCTCCCGGGATGGGCTGAATAAGGTACACGATGTGCCTCTACCAAGATGTTCTATCTCATGCCTCCATCTTTGGGAACATATATCCTACCTCTATGCTTGAGAAGACCATCCGCCTCTAAGGAAAAACCATAAAACTTCCCCTCAAGGGGTCTCTGTGACTCGATCTCTGCTCGTACTACAATGGAGAAGCTGTCAAAGAGAAAGTTGTTGAAGAATCCTACTCCACAAATCTATACTGCTGAGGTGGTCATAGTCACATGCCTTCATTTTTGAGAGCATCTGCTACAACATTATCATTCCCTTTACATGCTCGATCTCCATGTCATAATCACAAAGTAACTCCATCCAATGCCACCGAGCAATGACATTGAGATTGGGTTGCATGAAGAGGTGGTGAAGACTCAAATGCTCACCCTAATGGTGAATCTTCATCTAAGAAGAAAATGTCTCCATCTAACCAAAGCATGCACAACTTCCGCAAGCTCAAGATCATGGGTTGGATAATTAAGTTCATGATTCTTGAGTTTGTGAGACTCAAAAGCTACTACTATGTCATCCTACATCAACACACCTCCAATTCCTACCAAAAAGCATCTATGCAAACAAAGAAAACACCACTGTGGATCGGCACTACAAGAATGGGTGTTGTAGTGAGGCACTCCTTCAAAGTGTCTTGAAGGCTGCTAGCATCATGTCGACCAAACAAACTTCTTTCCTTTCCTCCGAAGGGAAGCGATAGGGTGCTCAATCTGAGAGAAGTCTGGAACAAATCTCCGGTAGTAGCCTACTTCCAATGAATTTGCATACCTTGGTCACTATAGTGGGTGCTGGCCAATCCATAATTGCTCTAATATTATAAGGATTGACTATGATACCTTCCCTAGAAATGATATGGCCCAAATACTGCACCTTTGTCTGAAAGAAAACACATTTCTCCAAGTTCCTGTAAAGCTGCTACTCACAAAGAAACTGAAGAACCTGGCGAAGGTGCCCCTTGTGCTCCTCACATGTACATTAGTATATCAAAATTTCATATAGGAAGATGAGCATGAAGTGATCTAATAAGGTCCTGAATACCTGATTCATCAAACTCATGAACACTGCAGGGGCATTCCTCAAACCAAAAGGCACCACTGTGAACTCATAGTGCCAATTTCTTGTGCGGAAGGTGGTCTTATGAATGTTTACCTCAAAATATTCAATCGATGATATCCTTACTTAAGATCATTCTTAGAGAAAACTATGGCTCCTTCATCCGATTAAACAATTCATCAATGCAAGGAAGAGGATAACGATTATTAATTGTTACCTTGTTCAAATGGCGGAAATATATACACAACCGCAAGGATCCATCATTCTTCTTCAAAAAGATCACCTTTGTACCCAAATGGGATACACTAGGATAGATAAGGCCCTTCTCAAAAATTCCCTCAAGATGTAACTTGAGCTCAGAGAGCTCTGGGGTGGTCCTCCAATAAGGTGCCCGTGAGATAGGCTCTGCTCCAAGAACTAGATCTATATGAAAATAAATCTCACGTGGGGGTGGTAACCCCGGTAGCTCCCCAAGAAAAACATCAGAAAACTCTCTCAAGATGGGATGATCACCTAGCGATGGTCCACTAGATCCATCCTCTAATTTTCATTGACTGTAACAACATACATCTGACAACCCCATCGCACACTTTGCTTAAGCTGCATGTAGCTGAGATGGTGCAAATAGAAACAGTCTCCTAACCCCGAAATCACCGACTCAACTCCTTAATCATCTACACAAGATATAGTATTGTGATAAAAATCAATCCACGGCCTGTGTGAGATAACCAATCCATACCCAAAATGACTCCAACCGAGCCCAAAGGAAGGATACAAAGATCTCGAGGTAGTGGTGAAAGGTACCAAATCCATTACACACTCCTTAACTAAGGAGTCTATAGAGATCTTGGCTCAAAAGCCATCTTGACATCCCAGCTAAGACCTTTCCTAAGCGGCACCAACCTACATCACTCTACTAAAGATGGTGCAATGAAAGAATTAGAAAAAGTAGAATCAAACAATATAGAGGTAGGAATAACACCAATGGTACGTGTTGTCTCAATGACTATGCTCGATGCTCTACCTAGCGATTCTCAATCATTACATAAATCTTGTGGTTGGGTCCCATGTCACCAATAGTCAGCTCTAAAATCTATGCCCTACCCTTGTTAATGTTCTGAGGGAAATCTCTCCAAAAATTTCCAACTCCACATCCAAAGCAACCACGATCCTCTCAAGGAGTAGCACCTCTAGTAGGTGCCTTGGAAGTCACGTGGTATGGATGTTGATGATCCTACCATGGTTTGTTGTGGCCTCTACTAGCGAGCTCCTTCTGACTGAGCTCTAGGTCCACCCTGTGTCCTAATGGGACCCCTAGGAGGAGGCCCCATTTTCGACCTCTCTCTACATCGGATCTATGTAGAGGTCTATGAGGTGGACAGGACTACTTTTCTCTTTGTTGTGGACTAAAGGATGACTATGTTGTACCCTGGCCACCATGAGGAAGAGGTATTGAACCCCTTGATCTATCATCTTTCATTTTCTCTATGTGGGTTTGGACTTGGTCTCTAGCCTAGTCGGTCTTACCCCAAGTCTCCTCTGTAATGTAGGCCTTCTCGATGGCCTCTGCTAATGTCTGTGGATAGTGGATCTACACTACACCTCTGATATCCAAACTCAGGCCTCGAGATGAACCTATGAATATGCATCTACTCATCCTGCATATACTCTACATACTAGAGTAGATCTAGAAATCTACTCTCATACTCTGCTATTGAAAGAGAAGCCTGTCGGAGGTCATGGAACTCATCAATCCTCTACTGGATGAACCTCCGTGATAAATACCTACTCTCGAATCTCTTACGAAATAGCTCCCGAGTCAATTTCTCTAAATCTACATGGAGCTTCTACATCTCTCCTTAAATAGCTCCTAGGTCACTATCTATGAATCTACATAGAGCTTTTGATCCTCTATCCTCCACCACACTCCTCCATCCCTCGGTAGATGGATTGCAACATAAGCTTTCTGTGTTGCTAGAACAAGGACAAAGCTTTAAGCAACCACTCAAGCTCACTAGCCCAGGCCTCTACTTGAAATCCACTCGTGTCACTTGAGTAATGTGAGGACTAAAGCTTCATAATATCCTTGATGTCAGCCTCTCGGTCTCTCTACATGCTCATCCCTAAGCCTAGGACTCGAGACCTCTCTCTATGCTCTAGTAACTCTATCACCCTACCTCATAGGGGGTGACTCTACTCTGGGCGACTCTACATGAGAGTTCTCTCCTCTATGCTCCTTGCTTTGAGTCGAGGAGATACCTAACCCTTGATGGAAGGGGCTCTATCATGACTAGCTACATGTCCTCCTCCTCCTAATCCTCTCGCATAGAGTGGCATTAACATCCTCAACGGTTTGTAGAATCTAGAGTAGAATAGATGCTACATCTTGATCTAGTAGTGGTGGTGGTGGTGGTGAGTCGAGTCTCTGCAAATTTTCCTCTTACTCCATCTCGAGCCTCTTGCATGAGACTAAAGTGAGTGTTTGTTCATTTTGCTAAGTTTATACAACTTCCATGTTTATTAAAAAATACTTATTCTTGCTAAGTTGTTTGGTAGATTTACAAGTGTACTAGCTTTAAGTTTTCATGTCTCAAGCTTTCTAGTATGCCCAGTGGTCCAAGAATTTGAACCTTTCTCGATACCAAATTGTAGTCCCCTTTGAAATAACCACTTGAGACCCAAGAAACATCCTAGGGTTAGCTAGAAAAAACTATGGGATAATTTTTTTTTGATTTGAAGTGTCTACAACTAGGTTGCAAGACATCAGTTTTCACTAACAGGTTCTAGAATAAGACAAATGCACTACAACATATGTTCCCTTCATTAACTAACATCAAGTTCACAAGGTTCAAATTTTAGGGTTATATGTTTTAGTTAGATTCAGGAGTAATTTACCCCCATGCTTGCTCTCTAGCAGCCTTAGAGTTTCAACAGGATTTTTCTCATACTTAATTCTTCAAAAATTTCCCTAAACCATTCCCATTTGATAGGAAATTTTTCACCTTTCCGATGATATAAATAAGTCCTCCTAACTCCTTATATTTCTCAAGAAATGGCCAAGAGGATTTTATAGGTCAAACTTTCCCCTAGGGGGAAACGTGTCAAGAGGAGAGGAAGGCCTTTTGGCGGGTCGTGGGGTGGCTCAAGAAAATTTTCCCATTGCACGGGCATATAATCCATGTTTCTCCCATGCCTCCACGGGTCCCCGGTGGACATGTTTCATCACTTGATTCGATGCGCAGAAAAAAGCGGGGGAAAAGTCAACATCATTCACCTAAACATAATTAAAATGACAAATTAACTTACACATTCCAAATAACCCATACTCCAAAAGGACTGAATTTAAAACATGTAAGAGAAGTACAATTAAAACTTACAATTAGTTATTTCAAAATGCTTTAAAAATGTATAAATTTAACCTCAAACCATAGGTATGGTTGGTTAATAATTTTAAGAGGTGTGGGATGAGTTTAACTTGTCCAACAAGCTTCCAAATATAGCTTCCAAGGAAAAATTCAAATTCCCAAGAGGATGAAGTATTTCACACTCCAGAATCTATCTTACATATCCCTTACACATAAACATTTCTTACACACTCTTACAACATTACATTTAAGGGTAACAACTTCATTAATTACATGCTTATGACATATTGATTTATTTATTTTAACACATGATTAACCACAACATTAACACAACATATATATAACTAATGAAAAGGGTAACACATCACAAAAATAAACACATGTAAATATTAATAAAGAAACCACATTAATAAATACAAAAACCCATGGTCACATATAATGGAAATACCCCCTTGGGAATCCATAACAAAACACAACACACACACACACAAAGCAGTTGCCATGGTGACCTTGTTGAACTCCCCAAGGATTTTATATATTTAGTCTCCAATCCCCCAACATTGTTGTGATATTTTATCCTGTAAAACACAGATACCTCCTTTGGCCTCGTGGCCATATCAGAACATCCAACATGACATAGAAAGAAATATAATAACAAAACCATCTATACATATGAATCACAACAACATAAAGAAATCAACATTATCATTTTCAGTTTAAATAACTCAACTATATCATCATAAATAATCTTCCATACTAGATCTTCTCACAATATCCAATGTCACATGTCCAAATAAACATCTATAATATGTCCATGTCAAACAGTATATCATCATCCACATATAAAAATGTCTCTAATAATCATCATGCGTAATAATTGAATCTAGATTAATAATAATCCATGATCTAACATCTATCCATCATACTAAATAAAAAAATAATAGTGTCCATAATAAGATCAATAATATCAAGATTAGTATCTAAAAATGTCAAAGGGAAGCGGGAACTACATCCCCATCCCCTTAGACTCAACTTCCTTCTAGAAGTCACTGGAACAAATGTGGAAACTGCACTCGTAATACTATCACATCCTCCCAAGTGGCTATAGTCTCATTGTATTTGTCCCGCCGCACCCAAACTTGATCAAACTCTCTGCCTAGAAGGCCGAGGTCCTGTGATCTACGATGTGAATGGGCTCCACCTTCACCTACCCTGATCATGCACCTATATTGATGTCCAATCCAGTACATGAGATGGATCTGCAACATATCTCTTAAGGACTGAGACATGAAACACATCATGTACGCAAGACAAGTTGGGTTGCAATGCTAGATGGTAGGACATAGAGCCTATATGCTCCAAGATCTCAAAAGGTCCAATGAATCTAGGAGCTAACTTAGAACCTTTTCCATAATAGATAGGGATCTTGTGTGGCACGATATGAAGGAACACCTTCATGCCCATATGAAAACTATGGTCGATCCTATGATGATCTACATATTTCTTTTGTCTATCAAGTGCCTCCTGCAATCTCTCCGCCCGATCAACACTACCTACTACTCCATGTCCTATAAAAGAGATGGTCCAAGAGATACTCTACCCTCTAACTCGTACCATCTAAGAGGTGTCCTGCGCTCTCTACCATACAAATCATAAAAAGGAGCCATGCCTAAAGAACTCTAAAAACTATTATTGTAGGAAAACTCCACTAATTACAGGTACTCTTCCCACTTAGACTGCTGATCCATCACATACATCCTGAGCATATCCTCTAAAATATGATTCACTTTCTCGGACTCTGTCCATCATCGAGGGTGATATGTTGTGCTAAAGTTGATCCTCATCCTGAGGACATACTGCATGGTAGTCCAGAATGTGATGTGTACAAAGGATTGCGGTCACAAATGATCTTCCATGGGATCCCGTGTAACCTGACAATCTCATCCAAATATACTCATTCCTATTCTATAGCTGTATAAGTGGTCTTCACCAGAGAAAAGTAAGCCACTTTTGTCAATTTATCAACCGTGACCATAATGGCATCGTGGTGATATCTCAATATTGGTAGCCCAACAATGAAATCCATGGAAATGGTGTCCCACTTCCATTCCGATATGACACGAGGATAAAGAAGACCTGCTAGATGGTGATGCTCTACCTTAACCTGATGGCACTCTAAACACCATTACATAAACTGGTCCAAATCTCTATGAATTCCCCTCCAATGGTACAACTATTGTAAGGTTGTGTATTTCTTCACCCTAGGATGGGCTGAATAAGGTGCATGATGTACCTCTACCAAGATGGACTGCCTCATGCCTCCATCTCTGGGAACATATATCCTACCTCTATGCCTAAGAAGACCATCTACCTCTAAGGAAAAACCATAAAACTTCCCTCAATGGGTCTCGTGACTCGATCTTTTCTCATACCGCAATGTAGAAGATGTCAAGAGGAAGTTGCTGAAAAATCCTTCTCCATAAATCTATACTCACCGAGGTGGTGATAGCCACATGCCTCTATCTGCCGAGAGCATCTTCTACCACATTCTCCTTCCCCTTCAAATGCTCGATATCCATGTCATACTCCTAAAGCAACTCCATCTAACGCCACTAACGATATTTGAGATTGGGCTGCATGAAGAGGTGGTGAAGACTCAAATGATCGAGTCTTAAGGGTGAATCTCCATCCAAGAAGAAAATTTATCCATCTAACCAAAGCATGCACAATGTTGTAAGCTCAAGATCATGGGTTGGATAATTCATTTCACGATCCTTGAATTTGTGAGACTCTAAAGCTGCTACTCTGTCATCTTGCATCCACATACCTCCAAGTCCTGCCAATGAAGCATCGTGTAAATAAGGAACTCAACCTATGGATCCAACACTACAAGAATGGATGCTATAGTGAGGCACTCCTTTAGTATCTTGAAGGCTTGCTTACATCTCTGTCCAACCAAACAAACTTCTTTCCCTTCCTTTGAATGGAAGTGATAGGGTGCGCTTGTAATTTGAAAGAAGTCCCTGAACAAATCTCTGTTATAGCCTACTAATCCCATGAAGCTGCGCACCTCAGTCACTATAGTGGGTGCTGGCCAATCCATAATGGCTCTAATATTTGAAGGATCGACTACGATACCTTCCCTAGAAACTATATGTCCCAAATACTACACCTCTCTGTCTCGAAAGAAATCCCATTTCTCCAAGTTCCCATAAAGCCGCCGCTCATGAAGGCATTGAAGAACTGGCAAAGGTGCCTCGTGCTCCTCGGGTGTACGTGAGTATATCAAAATGTCATCTAGGAAGATGATCATGAAGTGATCTAAGAAGGTCCTAAATACCCCATTCATCAAACTCATAAACACTTTGGGGACATTCATCAAACCAAAAGGCACCACTTTGAACTCATTGTGCCCATATCTCATGCGGAAGGAGGTCTTAAGAACGTCTACCTCTGAAATCAACAAATCGATGATAGCTTGACTTAAGATCAATCTTAGAGAAAACTATGGCTCATATCATCTCGATCAAACAAGTCATCAATGCGAGGAAGAGGATAATGATTCTTGATCGTTACCTTGTTCATTTGGTGATAATATATACACAACCGGAAGGATCCATCCTTCTTCTTCACAAAGATCACCGTGCACCCAAAGGGGATACACTAGGATAGATAAGGCCCTTCTCAAAAATGCCCTCAAGCTATAACTTGAGCTCATAGAGCTCTAGGGTGGTCATCGATAAGGTTCCCATGAGACAAGATCTGCTCCTAGAACTAAATATATATGAAAATCAATATCACATGGGGGTGGTGACCCCGGTAGCTCCCTAGGAAAAACATCAGAAAAACATATCAAAATGGGATGATCATCTAGCTATGGTCTACTAGACACATCCTCTCATCTGTCATTTGACTATAACAACATACATCCGACATCCCCATCGCACACACCGCTTAAGATGCATACCGAGATGGTGCGAATAGAAACAGTCTCTTGACCCCGAAATCATCGACTCAACTCCCAAATAATCTGCACAAGATATAGTCTTATGATAACAATCCATCCCGACCTTTGTGGAGATAACAAATCCATACCCGTAATGACCGCATACGAGCCCAAAGGAAGGATATAAAGATCTCGAGGTAGTGGTGAAAGGTCCCAAATCCACTACACACTCCTTAACAAAGGAGTCTATAGAGATCTTGGCTCCAAAATCCATCTTGACATCCCAATTAAGATCTTTCCTAACTACCACCAGCACCGCATCGCTCTACTAAAGATTATGCAATGAAAGAATTAGAAGAACTAGAATCAAACAATATAGAGGTAGGAATACTAGTAATGCTACCGTGGTCTCAATAAGCGTGCTCGATGCTCTGCCGGAAGTTATCAATCGGTGCATAAATCCTGTGGGTACATCCCATGTCACCAACAATCACTCTAAAATCTATGCTTTACCCTTGTTAGGGTTCTTAGGGAAATCTCTCCAAAAATGTTCCATAACTCCACATCCAAAGCAACCACCTGATCCTCTCCAAGGAGTAATACCTCTAGTAGGTTCCCTATAAGTCTATGGCATGGATCTTGATGATCCTACCATGGTTTGTTGTGGCCTCTACTGGTGAGCTCCCACTGACTGAGCTCTAGGTCCACCCTGTGTCCTGATGGGACCCTCAGGAGGAGGCCTCATACTTTGACCTCTTTGTGCATCAACACTGTGGAGGTCTATGAGATGGGTGGGAGTGCTTCTACTTTGGCCTAAAGGATGAATGTGCTATACACTTTGGCCACCACGAGGAAGAGGTACTAGACCCCTTGATCTACCGTCCTACATCTACTCTATGTAGATTCGGTCTTGGTCTCTAGCCTCGCCGGGTCTTACCCCCGAGTCTCCTTTGTAATGTAGGTCTTCTCGATGGCCTCTTCTAATTTCTACATATCATGGATCTACACCGCACCACCGACATCCAAATTCAGGCCCTAGATGAACCTATGAATCCACACCTACTCATCCTGCATATACTCTACATATTGGAGTAGATCTAGAAATCTACTCTTATACTTTGTTACTAACAGATAAGCCTGTTGAAGGTCATGGAACTCGTCAATCCTCTCGCTAGATGAACCTTCATGATAAATAAATACTCCCGAATCTCTCCTCAAATAGTTCCCACGTCACTATTTCTAAATCTAGATAGAGCTTCGATCCTCTGTCCTCTACCACACTCCTACTCCATCCCTAAGTAGATGGATTGCAACACAAGATTTCATGTTTTTAGAACAAGGACAAAGCTTGAAGTAATCGCTCAACCTCGCTAGCTAGGCCTCTTCCTAAAATCCACCCATGTCATCTCGAGTAATGTGAGGGCCGAAGCTTCATGATATCCTTGATGTTATTCATGCTGCTATGGTCTATCGGCCTCTTGGTCTCTCTACATGCCCATTGCTAAGCCCTGGGCTATGAGACCTCTATCTATGCTCACGGAACTCGTCACCCTACCTCAAAGGGAGTGACTCTACTGGATAACTCTGCATGAGAGTTATCTCCTCTATTATCCTCGCTGAGTCGAGGAGATACCCAACCATCGATGGAAGGGGCTCTATCATGACTAGCTGCATGTCATCCTCCTCCTAATCCTCTGCGTAGAGTAACATTAATATCCTAAAGGGTTTGTAGAATCGAGGTAGAATAGATGCTACACCCTAACTCAGTGGTGGTGGTGGTGATTTTGAGTCTCTATGAAGGTTCCTCTTGCTCCGTCTCGAGCCTCCTTCATGAGACCAAAGTGAGTGTTAGTTCATTCTTCTAAGTTTATACAACTTCCATGTTTACTAAAACATACATATTCTTGCTAAGTTGTTTTCTAGATTTACAACTGTACTAGGTTTAAGTTTTCATGTCTCAAGTTTTCTCGTGTGCCCAATGGTCCAATCCTTTGAACCTTGCTCGATACTAAACCGTAGTGCACATTTAAACAACCAATTGAGACCCAAGAAACATCCTAGGGTTAGCTAGAATAAATTATGGGATTTTTTTATTTGAAGTGTCTACAACCAGGTTGCAAGACATAATTTTTCACTAATAGGTTTTGGAACAAGACTAATGCACTATAACATATGTTCCCTTCATTAACTAACATCAAGTTCACAAGGTTCAAATTTTAGGGTTATATGTTCTAGTTAGATTTAGGGAGTAATTTACCCCATGCCTACTCTCTGCAGACCTCGAGTTCCAATAGGATTTTTTTCTCATATTGAACACTTCATTAATTTCCCTAAACCATTCCCATTTGATAGGAAATTTTCTCACCTTTTCGGTGCTATAAAGAATTCCTCCTAACTCCTTATATTTCTCAAGATATGGCCAGGCGGAGTTTTTAGGTCAAACTTTCCCCTAGGAGACACGCGTCAAGAGGAGAGGAAGGCCTTTTGGCGGGCGGCTCAAGGAAATTTTCCCATTGTGTGGGAATAGAATCCATGTTTTGTCATGCCTGTGGGTCTCTGGTGGACAGGTAGCATCACTTGATTCAATGCGGGAAAAAGGTAGCAAGGAAAAGTTTGGATTTTTTCCCAAGTCAAAATCCCAAACTTCAAAGGGAAACATTTGTCCATGTTCCCCGACGAAGCGAAAGCGGGTGGCACCACATGTCAACTCATGATTGGGTGCGCAGTGACAAGGTGGTGAAGAAATCCGAGGCATTCAGCCAAAAGGTTTCAAGCCTGAAAATAACATGCGGGCCCGCGCATCCGAGAAAAGATATTTTCTAAGAAAGGTGAGGTTGTGGGGCTGCATGAGTCAAAAGGAAATTTTTTTCCAAAAGAAGAATTAAAGGATTAGTTTTCAAAATTCCCCTGTGTATCTATTGAGCCATATATGAGCGTGGGATTGGTTGTGGGTTAGCGGGGATGTAAGAAAAATTTGGAAATTTTTCTCGAGGTCCAAAACTTAAAGGGTTTAAGTTCAAAAAGGCGTCCGCCCATCATCCGTCTGTGGCACGTGTCGATTATGTGATTGGCTATAGGACGGTGGGGATGCGAGGAAAAAGTGGGAAAATTTTCCCAAGGTAAAATTTTCAAAAAAGATAAGTTTAAAATTTTGGTCCACCCTACGATGTGCCACGTGTCAGGCCCCGATTGGTCATGGGATGGTGGGGTCACGGAATTTTCATGGAAATTTTTCCAAAGTCAAAAATTAAAGTTAACAGTTAGATTTATTTTAATTTTTGAATGCCAAATTGAAGTAAAACTTCAAATGGCCATAACTTGAGCTAGAAAGCTCATTTTTGGGGCGAACGAGAACTTTTCAAAATCTCTTGATGGCCTCTTTTCACAAAAGGCATAAAATTTACTTTTTGATGAAATTTAAAGGGTCAATTTTGTAAAAATGATCTGCAGGATTTTAATTTGCAAGCTGGTAATTTCCAACTTTCACTTTTGATAAAATTTGGTTTCCTCCTTCACTCAACATGTCAAGTAGACATGGAGAATTGATCTAGGGAGGGTTTAGAGTGTTTTCGAAAAGTTGATTTGTCCAATTGATTCAAGTTTGTATTTTTTTCACAAAATGACAGAAAAATGACTGATAGATTCGAATTTTCTATGGTGAAGTTGTTTTCTTGAGTTTTCTTTGTCAATATGGGTTTATTTGTGGACCAACATACTAAATTTTAACATCTCCAAGTCAATAAGAGTGTGCAAGTCTGAAATGTACATTTTAATTAAAATTTTCCATTTTTAAAAGTCACAATCCTAGTGATCAAATTTCTAAAGGATCTATTTACCAATATCATAATTTAAATATAACTTATTTCTAATACAGTCTAATACATTCAGTTGATTCTAACAATTCATTTCCAAGTTAAATTACAAGTTCTGATTTCAATTTTAATATAATTCCAAGGATGCAAAAACAACATACTTCCTTCCTACGCATTCTTCTTTCCAATAGAGATTTTAATTTACAATAGCAATTCAATTTCAAGTACAACAATTTAAGTTTGAGAAAGTGAAGCATTCCTTTAGTTATTTCCAATAACGACTTTACAACTTATCACTTTTTTTTTCATTTGATTTCCAAAATCAAAATGCAATGCATGTAACCTCCTTTCACACTTTCTTTGAAAATAGAGAGTATCATATAACTTCTTTACATTTCACATTCCAATTTCAACCTTCCATTACAAATACAAAATCTTCACATTAAAAATTTCTATACAATTCATCCTCTCCAAAGTGGGAAGGATTATAATGAACTTGCTCATAAGAAGGGATAGTCAAAACTAGATATTCATCTTGCCCAAAAAAATTAGCATTCTAGTTTCTTCATCTTTTCATCTTGATCACAACGAGGAAGGGGAAAGGAAACACTCTCCACACAACAAAGACATCCAATGAGAAGGAATAATCCATCCTTCCTCATTTGCCACTGAGCCCTAACCATATTGAAATAAGATATGTAATACAAGACATCTCAACAAGGGCTTCCACAAAAACATGCAACATTTTCACATTTAAAACACATTTCAAGAAGAATGTAGTTCACAACTACATTAAACAAGTGCAAACAAAACCGATGCATCAACAAGTAACCCATCAAGAGCAAGGAACTATGGGAAAACTACTTATGCCTCCCAATTTGGAATTGGGAATCCACCTATAATCATACCACCAATATAACATATCATATCCCATAAACCATATGCCTCCCAACCCCTCCTTATGCCCCCCCAAGAATAAGAAATGAAAGCTATTTCTTTTCCATGGTGGATCCCAATCCTAAACTCCCTCCATAATAAAATTGATGCCATTGGCATTCCCTTATGTCCCACCATTTTAAATCCCCATAGCCTTATCCTACACATGGTCCTAAGCGATCTACCAAACTAGCCAACACACACATAACAAAATTCACCATTTTATATAAACATGCAAGAGAAATAAACATTTTAAAAAGGGTCAAGTTCCTACCTCTCCATAATGGAGTTTTTTCCAAGAATAATAATCTTCCCAATGCCAAAATAACAGTCCCAAATCAACAACACACAAACATGTAATGGTCTCCAATCTTCTTCCATAAGAAATACTCCAAAACAACAATAAATTCACCTCAATTAAAGTATGCGAAGTTTCAACAACCTCAAACAAGCAAGGAGTTCGAATTTTAAAGGAGAGGGAAGAGGTAGGGGATGATGTGGATCCATGTCGGATGCCACATCATTCTTCCTCAACCCCAAGATCAAAGTCAACATCATTCACTCAAACTTAATAATTAAAATGAAAAATTAACTTACACACTCCAAATAACCCATACCCCAAAAGGACTGAATTTAAAACATGTAAGAGAAATGCAATTAAAACTTACAATTAGTCATTTAAAAATGCATTAAAAGGTCTAAAATTAACCTCGAAACCATAGATATGGTTGGTGAATAATTTTAAGAGGTATGGGACAAGTTTAACTTGTCCCATAACCTTCCAAGGAAAAATTTGAATTCCCAAGAGGATGAAGGTTCTCACACTCCAAAATCTATCTTACATATCCCTTACACATACACATTTCTTACACACTCTTACAACATTACATTTAAGGGAAACAACTTCATTAATTACATTCTTATGACATATTGATTTATTTATTTTAACACATGATTAACCACACCATTAACACAACATATATATAACTAATGAAAAGGGTAACACATCACAAAATAAACACATGCAAACATTAATAAAGAAACCACATTAATAAATACACAAACCCATGGTCACATATAATGGAAATCCCCATGGGAATCCCTAACAAAACACAACACACACACACACAAAACAATTGCCATGGTGACCTTGTTGAATTCACTCAGAATTTCAATATGGTTAGTCTCTAGTCCCAAAAATTGTTTTGATATTTTATCCTGTAAGACACGAGATAACTCCTTCGGCCTTGTGGCCATATCAAAACATCCAACATGACATAGAAATAAATATAATAACAAAACCATCTATACATATGAATCACAACAACATCAAGAAATCACAATATCCGATGTCACATGTCCAAATCAACATCTATAATATGTCCATGTCAAACAAGTATACCATCATCCAATATAAAAATGTCTCTAATAATCATCTTGCATAAGAACTAAATCTAGATAAATAATAATCCATGATCTAACATCTATCCGTTATACTAAATCAAAACATAATAGTGTCCATAATAAGATCAACAGTATCAAGATTAGTATATTAAAATGTCAAAGGGAAGATGGCACTACATCCCCCTCCCCTTAGTCTCAACTTCCTCTCCCGGAAGTCACCTGGAAAGAATGTGGAAACTGCACTTGTAATACTATGGCATAATCCCAAGTGGCTGCAGCCGTCGTATCTATCCCACTACACCGAACTTGATCAACCTCTCTACCTCGAAGGTCTAGGGTCCTATGATCTAGGATGTGAACGGGATCCACCATCACGGCCCTAATCCTACACCCGTAATGAAGTCCAATCTAGTACATGAGATAGATCTATAATATATCTCCTAAGGACTGAAACATGAAACACATCATGTATGTGGGACAATCTGGGTGGCAATGCTAGATGTTAGGCCAAAGGGATGATACGCTCCAAGATCTCAAAAGGTCCAACGAATCTAGGAGCTAACTTAGAACCTTTTCCATAACGGATATGGATCCCGTGTTGCATGACACGAAGGAACACCTTCATGCCCACATCAAAACTACGGTCTATCCTTTGTTGATCTACATACTTCTTCTATCTGTCCTATGCCTCCTACAATCTCTACCTGATCAACACTACCTGTTGTTCCATGTCTCTGCAAAAGAGCTAGTCCAAGGGATACTCTGTCCTCTAATATGTCCCTACTAAGAGGTGTCCTACACTCTCTATCATACAAAGCCTGAAAAGGAGCCATGCCTATAGAAATATGAAAACTATTATTGTAGGAAAACTCCACTAAGTACAGGTACTCTTCCCACTTAGACTGATGATCCATCACATACATCCTAAGCATATCCTCTAAAATATGATTCACTCACTTGATTTGTCCATCTGTCTCAGAGTCATATCATGTGTTGAAGTTGATCCCCGTCTTGAGAACATACTGCATGGTAGTCGAGAAATGTGATGTGTACAAAGGATTGCGGTCATAAATGATCTTCCACGAGATCCCATGCAACCTGACAATCTCATCCAAATATACTTGTGCCACTACTCTGGCTGTATAAGTGGTCTTCATAGGAGAAAATTAAGACACTTTTGTCAATTTATCAACCATGACCATAATGGCGTCGTGGTGATATCTCGACATCGGTATCCCAATAATGAAATCCATGGAAATGGTGTGCCACTTCCATTCCAAAGATGCCACGAGGATAAAGAAGACCTTTTGGATGCCGATGCTCGGTCTTAACCATCCGGCACTCTAAACACTGTGACACAAATGGGGCCACTTCTCTATGAAGTCCTCTTCAATGGTATAACTGTCACAAGGTGGCGTGCATCTTCTTCACCCTAGGATGGGTTGAATAAGGTGCATGATGTGACTCTCCCAAGATTTCCTATCTCAATCCTCCATCTATAGGAACATATGTCCTACCTCTATGCCTGAGAAGACCATCTTCCTCTAAGGAAAAACCATCAAATTTCCCCTCAAGGGATCTCGTGACTTGATTTCTGCTCCTAGTATAATGTAGAAGCCGTCAAGGCGGAAGTTATCAAGAATCCTACTCCGTAAATCTGTACTCACTGAGGTGGCCATAGCCACATGCCTTCATCTACTGAGAGCATCTACTACCACATTCTCCTTCCCCTTCACATGTTGGATCTCCATGTCATACTCACAAAGCAACTCCATCCAACACCACCGACGAGTGTTGAGATTGGGCTGCGTGAGGATGTGGCAAAGAATCAAATGATCAGTCCTTAGGGTGAATCTCCTTACAAGAAGAAAATGTCTCCATCTAACAAGAGCATACATAACTGCCACAACCTCAAGATCATGGGTTGGATAATTATGCTCTTAATCCTTGATTTTATGAGAGTCAAAATCTACTACTCGCTATCCTGCAAAGCAACACACCTCCAAGTCATGCCAATGAAGCATATATGTAAAAAAGAACTAACATTATGGATCTAGCACTATAAGAATGGGTGCTATAGTGAGGAACTCCTTTAGTGTCTGAAGGCCTCGCTCGCATCTATCTAACCAAACAAACTTCTTTCCTTTCCTTTGAATGGAAGTGATAGGGTGCATAATTTGAGAGAAGTCCTAAACAAATATCTAATAGTAGCCTACTAATCCCATGAAGCTACACACCTCAATCACTATAGTGGGTGCTGGCCAATCCATATTGGCTTTTATCTTGGAAGGATCAACTACGATACCTTCCCCATAAATGATATGGCCCAAATAGTGCACCTCTGCTTGAAATAAAGTTCATTTCTCCAAGTTCCCAAAAAGCTACTACTCACGAAGACACTAAAGAACCTGGTGAAGGTGCCCCTTGTGCTCTTCACGTGTAAGTAAGTATATCAAAATTTCAGCTAGGAAGATGAGCACGAAGTGATCTAAGAAGTTCTGAATACCCCATTCATCAAACTCATGAACACTATGGGGGCATTTGTCAAACCAAAAGGCACCACTATGAACTTATAGTGCCCATATCTCGTATGGAAGGTGGTCTTATGAATGACCACCTCCAAAATCCTCAACTGATGATAGCCTGAATTAAGATCAATCTTAGAGAAAACTATGGCTCCCTTCATCTTATCAAACTAGTCATCAATACGAGGAAGAGGATAATGATTTTTCATCGTTACCTTGTTCAACTAGTGGTAGTCAATACATAACGAGAAGGATCCATCCTTCTTCTTCACAAAGATCACGGTGCACCCTAAGGGGATACACTAAGATAGATAAGGCCCTTCTCCAAAAGGCCCTCAAGCTACAACTTGAGCTCACAGAGCTTTGGGGTGGTCATCCAATAAGGTTCCCGTGAGATAGGCTCTACTCCAGGAACTAGATCTATATGAAAATCAATCTCACGTGGGGTGGTAACCCCAGTAGCTCCCTAGGAAAGACATTAGAAAACTCTCTCAAGATGGTATGATCATTTAGTGATGGTCCACTAGACCCATCCTCTGATCTGTCACTAACTATAACAGCATACATCTGACAACCCCGTTGCACACACCGCTTTAGCTACATAGTTGGGATGATGTGAATAGAAATGGGTCTCTTGACCCCTGAAATCACTTACTCAACTCCCAAATAATTTGCACAAGATATATTCTTGTGATAGTAATCCATCCTAACCCTATGTGTAAATAAATAATCCATACCCAAAATGACTCCATACGAGCCCAAAGGAAGGATACGAAATCTAAGGTAGTGGTGAAAGGTCCCAATTCCACTACACACTCCTTAACTAAGGAGTCTACGAGAGATCTTAGCTCCGAAGCCATCTTGACATCCAACTAAGACCTTACCTAACTCGCGACCATCCCGCATTGTTCTACTAAATATGGTGCAATATAAGAATTAGAAGAACCAGAATCAAACAATACAGAGGTAGGAATACCACCAATACTACCTATTGTCTCAATGACTGTGCTCGATGCTCTACCCAAGCGGTTCTCAACTATTGAATAAATCCTATTGCTACATCCCATGTCATAAATAATTAGCTTTAATACCTATGTCTTACCCTTATTAGGGTTCTAAGTGCAATCTCTCCAAAATGTCCCGTAAATCAAAATCCAAAGCAACCACCTGATCCTCTCTAAGGAGTAGCACGTCTAGTAGGTGCCCTAGAAGTCTATGGCATGGATCCTGATGATCCAATCATGGTCTGTTGTGGCCTCTACTAGTGAGCTCCCACTGACTAAGCTCTAGGTCCACCCTGTGTCCTGATGGGACCCCTAGGAGGAGGCCCCATACTTCGACCTCTCTATGCATTAGCTCTCTGTGGAGGTCTATGAGGTGGGAAGGATCGCTTATGCTACTTACGCTGCTTTGTGGCCTAAAGGATGACTATGTTGTACCCTAGCCACCATGAGGAAGAGGTACTAAACCTCTCGATCTACCATCCTGCATTTGCTCTATGCGGGTTCGAGTCGGTCTCTAGTCTTCTAGGTCTTACCCCAAGTCTCCTCTGCAATGTAGGCCTTCTCGACGACCACTTTGCTAATTTCTACAGAAGTGGATCTACATAGCACCTATGATATCAAAATTCAGGCCTTAGATGAACCTATGAATTCACACCTACTTATCTTGCATATACTCTACATACTTTGGAGTAGATCTAGAAATCTACTCTCTACTGCTATTAAAAGAGAGGCCTGTCGAAGGTCATGGAACTCGTCAATCCTCTCTTTGGATGAACCTTCATAATAAATACCTACTCCTAAATCTCTCCTCAAATAGTTCCTAGGTCACTATCTCGAATCTACATAGAGATTTTGATCCTCTGTCCTCCACCACACTCTTGTTCCATCCCTAAGTAGATGGATTGTAACATGAGCTTTCGTGTTGATAGAATAAGGATAAAGCTTTAAGAAACCACTCAAGCTCACTAATGCCTTTGCTTGAAATCCACCCATGTCACCCGAGTAATGTGAGGGAAAAAGCTTCATGATATCCTTGATGTGATTCCGCTATGTAGTCCTGCATCGGCCTCTCGGTTTCTCTACACGCTCATCCCTAAACCCGGGGCTCCGAGACCTCTTTCTATGCTCTGGAACTCTTTCACCCTACCGCAAAGGGGATGACTCTACTCTGGCTGACTCCGCATGAGAGTTCTCTCCTCTATGCTCCTCCCCGAGTTGAGGGGATACCGACCCTCAATGGAAGGGGCTCTATCATGACTAGCTACATGTCCTCCTCCTCCTAATCTTCTCGTGCAGAGTGTCATTAACATCCTGAAGGGTCTGTAGTATCTAAGGTAGAATAACTACTACACCCTAATCTGATGGTGGTGGTGGTGGTGAGTCTGAGTCTCTGTGAAGGTTCCTCTCATTTCGTGTGAGCCTCCTATATAGACCAAAGTGAGTGTTAGTTCATTTTTCTAAGTTTATACAACTTCCATGTTTACTAAAACATACATATTCTTTCTAAGTTGTTTTCTAGATTTACAAGTGTACTAGGTTTAAGTTTTCATGTCTCAAGTTTTCTAATGTGCCCAATGGTCCAAGCCTTTGAACCTTCCTCTGATACTAAATTGTAGTGCCCATTTAAACAACCACTTGAGAACCAAGAAACATCCTAGGGTTAGCTAGAATAAATTATGGGATAATTTTTTTTTATTTAAAGTGTCTACAACCAGGTTGCAAGACATAAGTTTTCACTAACAGGTTCCAGAACAAGACCAATGCACTAAAACATATTTTCCCTTCATTAACTAACATCAAGTTCACAAGGTTCAAAATTTAGGGTTATATGTTTTAGTTAGATTCAGGGAGTAATTTACTCCCATGCCTTCTCTCTAGTAGCCTCATATTTTCAACAGGATTTTTATCATACTTAATGCTTCCAAAATTTCCTTAAACCATTCCCATTGGATAGGAAATTTTCTCACCTTTCCGGTGATATAAATAATTCCTCATAACTTGTTATATTTCTCAAAATATGTAAGGGTGGAGTTTTTAGGTCAAACTTTCCCCTAGGGGGACACATGTCAAGAGGAGAGGAAGGATTTTTGACGGGTTGTTGAGCAGCCCAAGGAAATTTTCCCATTGTGTAGGCACAGAATCCATATTTCTCCTATGCCTCCATGGGTCCCTGGTGGACACGTGTCATCACTTGATTCGACACAAGAAAAAAGGTAGTGGGGAAAAGTTTGGATTTTTTCCTAAGTCAAAATTCCAAAGTTCAAAGGGAAACATTTCTCCACATTCTCTAGTGAAGCCGGGTGGTGCTAAGTGTCAAACCATGATTGGGTACGGGTGATAGGGTGGTAGAGAAATATGAGGGATTAAGCTAAAAGGTTTCATGCCCAAAAATATCACATGGTCCCTTGCATCTGCGAAAAGATATTTTCTAAGAAAGGTAGGGTTGCGGAGTCAAAATGAAATTTTTTCCAAAAGAAGAATTAAAGGATTAGTTTTTAAAATTCTCCTGCATGCATCCGTCGAGCCACATGTTAGCATGGGATTGGTTGCGGGTTAGCGGGGATGTGGGAAAAATTTGGAAATTTTTCCCAAGGTCCAAAACTTAAAGGGTTTAAGTTAAAAGAGTACGCCGCTCCGTTGTGCCACATGTCAGCACGTGATTGGCTTCGAGCAGGCGTGAATGCAGGGAAAAGTGGGAAAATTTTCCCAGGGTAAAATTTTCAAAAAAGAAAAGTTGAAAATTTTGTTCCACCCTCTCGATGTGCCATGTGTCGGCCTCAATTGGTCATGAGATGGTGGGGGCCCGGATTTTTTTGTGGAAATTTTTGCAAAGTCAAAAATTAAAGTTAACAGTTAGATTTATTTTAATTTTTGAATGCCAAATTGAAGTAAAACTTCAAATGGCCATAACTTGAGCTATAAATCTCGGTTTTGGGAAAATGAGGACTTTTCGGAAAGCTTTCAATACCCTCTTTGCAAAAAAGCATAAAATTTAATTTTTGATGAAATTTAAAGGGTCAATTTTGTAAAAAATATCTGTAGGATTTTAATTTGCAAGCTGGTAATTTCCAACTTTCACTTTTGATAAAATTTGGTTTCCTCCTTCACTCAACATGTCAAGCAGACATGGAGAATTGATCTAGGGAGGGTTTAGAGTTTTTTTGGAAATTTGATTTGTCTAATTGATTCAAGTTTGTATTTTTCTCACAAACAACAACACTGTTAGGGATTGTATTCGAATTAGCTATGGTGAAGTTGTTTTCTTTAGTTTTCTTTGTCAATATGTGTTTATTTGTGGACCAACATACTAAATTTTAACATCTCCAAGTCAATAAGAGTGTCCAGGTGTGAAATATACATTTTTATTAAAATTTACCATTTTTAAAAGTCATAATGCTAGTGATCAAATTTTTAAAGGATCTATTTACCGATATCATCATTTAAATGTAACAACTTATTTCTAATATAGTCTAATACATTTAGTTAATTCTAACAATTCATTCCTAAGTCTAAATTACCAATTCTAATTTCAATTTTAATATAATTCCAAGGATGTAAAAACAATATACTTCCTTCCTACGTATTCTTCTTTTCAACAAAGATTTTAATTTACAATAGCAATTCAATTCCAATACAACCATGTAAGTTTGAGAAAGTGAAGCATTCCTTTATTTATTTCCAATAATAACTTTACAACTTATCACTTTTTCATTTGATTTCCAAAAGCAAAATGCAATGCATGTAACCTCCTTTCACACTTCCTTTCAAAACAAAGAGTAGCATATAACTTCTTTACATTTCACATTCCAATTTCAACCTTCCATTACAAATACAAAATCTTCACATTACAAATTGCTATACAATTCATCCACTCTAAAGTGGGAAGGATTACAATGAACTTTCTCACAAGGAGGGACTATCAAAACTGGATATTCCTCTTGCCCAAAAATAGTAGCATGCTAGTTTCTTCATCTTTTCATCTTGATCACAACAAGGGGAAAGGCAACGTTCTCCACCCAACAAAGACATCCAATGAGAAGGGAGAATCCATCATTCTTCATTGGCCCCTGAGCCCCAACCATATTGAAATAATAGATGTAATACAACACATGGAAATAAGGGCTTCCACAACAAACATGTAGAATTTTCACATTAAAAACACATTTCAAGAAGAATGTAGTTCACAACTACATTAAACAAGTGCAAACAAAACTAAGGATTCATCAAGCAAGCCAACAAGAGCAAGGAACTATGGGAAAACTACTTATGCCTCCCAATTTGGAATTGGGCATCCACCTATAATCATACCGCTAATATAACATATCATATCCCATAAACCTTATGGGCGCCCCAAAGTTTCTCCCTTATGCCCCCCCAAGAGGAAGAAATGCAAGCTATTTATTTTCCATGGTGGATCCCAATCCTAAACTCCCTCCATAATAAAACTGATGCCATTGGCATTCCCTTATGCCCCCCATTTGAAATCCCCATAGCCTTCTCCTACACCATGTCCTAAGCATTCTACCCAACCAGCCAACACACACATAACAACATTCACCATTTCATACAAGCATGCAAGAGAAAGAAACATTTTAAAAAGGATCAAGTTCCTACCTCTCCATAATGGAGTTTGTTCCAAGATCAACAAGCTTCCCAATGTAAAAATAATAGTCCCAAATCAGAAACACACAAACATGTAATTGTCTCCAATCTTATTCCACAAGAAAGACTCTAAAACAACAAGAAATGCACCCCAAGGAAAGTATGCAAAGTTTCAACAACCTCAAACAAGCAAGGAGTTCAAATTTTAAAGGAGAGGGAAGAGAAGGGGATGATGTGGATCCATGTGAGATGCCACATCATTCTTCGTCAACCCCAAGATCAAATTCAACATCATTCACCTAAACATAATAATTAAAATGACAAATTAAATTACACACTCCAAATAACCCATACTACAAAAGGACTAAATTTAAAACATGTAAGAGAAGTGCAATTAAAACTTACAATTAGTCATTTCAAAATGCATTAAAAAGTCTAAATTTAACCTCCAAACCATAGGTATGGTTGGTCAATAATTTTAAGAGGTGTAGGAAAAGTTTAACTTGTCCCACGAGCTTCTAAATATAGCCTCCAAGGATAAATTCGAAATCCCAAGAGGATGAAGTGTTTCAAACTCCAAAATCTATCTTACATATCCCTTACACATACTTACACATTTCTTACACACTCTTACAACATTACATTTAAGGGCAAAAACTTCATTAATTACATTCTTATGACATATTGATTTATTTATTTTAACACATGATTAACCACAACATTAACACAACATATATATAACTAATGAAAAAGGTAACACATCACAAAATAAACACACGTAAACATTAATAAAGAAACCACATTAATAAATACACAAATTCATGGTCACATATAATGGAAATCCCCCATGGGAATCCCTAACAAAACACCACACACACACACACACACACAAAACAATTGCCATGGTGACCTTGTTGAATTCAAATAGGATTTCAATATGGTTATTCTACAGTCCCCCGACATTGTTGTGATATTTTATCCTGTAAAACATGAGATACCTCCTTCACCTCGTGGCCATATTAGAAAATCCAACATGACATAGAAATAAATATAATAACAAAACCATATATACATATGAATCACAACAACATCAAGAAATCCACATTATCATTTTCAGTTTATATAAATCAACTATATCATCATTAATAATATTTCATACTAGATTTACTCACAATATCCAATGTCACACATCCAAATCAACATCTATAATATGTCCATGTCAAACAATATATCATCATCCACATATAAAAATGTCTCTAATAATCATCATGCATAATAACTGAATCTAGATCAATAATAATCCATGATCTAACATCTATCCATCATACTAAATCAAAACATAATAGTGTCAATAATAAGATCAATAGTATCAAGATTAGGATCTAAAAATGTCAAAGGGAAAAGGGCACTACATACCTAGTATTCTACTCAAATGGGAGTTTGATTTCACAATTGAGATCAAGTGAGAACTAAACCTATTTCCAAGGAACCATATCAAATGAATACTATTGAAATGGTAGAGCTTAAGGCACAATTACAAGAATTGTTGTTTAAAGGTTTGATAAGACTGAGTGTCTCGACTTGGGGAGCACCAGTAATTTTTGTGAAAAAGAAAGATGGAAAACTTATGTTGTGTATTAATTATAGGATGTTAATAAAAGCAACAATAAAAATAGATATCCACTTCCAAGAATTAATTATTTGTTTGATTAGATGCATGGTGCATCAACATATTCTAAGATAGATCTTCGTTTAGGGTATCATCAATTAAGAATCAAAGACAAAGATATTCATAAAATATTTTTTAGGACAAGGTACAGGAATTATGAATTCACAGTTTTACCTTTCAGCTTAACAAATGCACCTACAGATTTTATGAATTTAATGATTAATATATTTCAAGAATACCTGGAAATATTTGTGCTTGTATTCTTGTATGATATTCTATACATTCCAAAATCATTTATGAGCATTTGAAAATAGTTCTTGAAATCTTAAGAAAAATAAGATTGTATGGTAAGTTGTCCAAATGTTCTTTCTATGAGATAGAAGTGCACTATCTAGGACATGTTATAAGTAAAGATGGAATAGTTGTTGATCCATCAAAGATTGTTTCCATAGCTAACTAGACTACACCTAAGAATGTACATGAAGTCATAAGCTTCATGGGTTTTTGGTTATTATAGATTTTTTTAAGGACTTTTCAAAGGTCGTTGCACCAATAACTTCATTACAAAAGAAAGATAAGAAATTTGAGTGTAGTGAAAAATGTGAATCAAAATTTAAAACTCTTAAGGATCAATTAACATTTGCACCTATTTTGGTTGTACTTGATCCAAATGGAAATTTTACGGTAGTAACAAATGCTTCCAGAGAAGGACTCAGAGGTATTTTGTTACAAAATGAGCATGTTATAGCATATGAGAGTAGAAAAATCAAGTTACATGAATTGAATTATGCTCCCCATGACCTAGAGATTACTGTTATTGTACATGCACTTCAAGTATGGAGGCATTATCTTTTAGGGAGACCTTTTGAATTAAATACTGATCATCTTGGGCTGAAGTATATTTTCACTTAGCCAAATCTGAATGTAAGACAACAAAGGTGGTTAGAGTTTTTATCACAATATGATTTTGACATAAGTTACATAAAAGGAAAATAAAATAGAGTGACAGATGCACTAAGTCGTAGGAAACATATTTCTACACTTATAACTTTAAGAAATCAGTTTAAAGATGAGAGTAAAAGCATCAAGAAATCTGATTCATACTTTCAACAAGTAAAAACAACACTTGCTACAGATCCAAATGACTCAAGATATAAAGGTTTTCACTTTGATGATGAAGGAATCTTGAGATATGATAAACGAGTGTATATACCTTTGGAAAAAAAAGTTAAGAAGGAAGTTTTTAATTGAATTTCATAATTCACCTTATTCAAGACATCCCGAAATTATGAAAATGTCTTTGGCGATAGGAAACAATAATATTTTTGGAAAGGGATGAAGAAAGACAATTGATTTTGTGACACATTGCTTAAAATGTCAGCATGTTAAGGTTGAACATATGCATCCACATAGTTGTTATTGATAAACTAACAAAGGTAGAACATTTTTTTGCTAGTAATCTTAAGGATGATTCACCTATTTTAGCAAAAATATTTGTGCATGAAATTTTAGACTACATGAAGTATCCGAATTGACCATATCAAATAGAGACCCTAGAATGACATCTAAATTTTGGCAAATGCTTAATGCAACCTTAGGAACTAAACAAAATTTTAGTCGAGCATACCATCCGGAAACAGATGCGAAAAATGAAAGAGTTAACCAGGTTTTGGAAGATATGTTACGAATGTACTATATGGATCAGTGGTAAAAATGGGAAGGGTACCTTCCATTATTTTAATTTTCTTATAATAACACATACCATGCCTATTTGAAAATGAAACCTTTTGTAATTCTGCTAAAAATCCACTTAAAAACCATGAACAACCTAGGTTTAGTTACAAAATTATGTACTAATTTTTTTAAAGGTGCTAGGAGTTAACTACCAAAGTCTCAAGGACAATTAAATTCAACTGATAAATTTTCCCATTATAATATTACTAATACCACATTATAAAGCAACAAGTGTAATAAGTCCACACCTAGCTCAAATCTCCTTAGGGATTAAATTAATCATTGATTAAATTGACATTTTGGCTAAATATTCCTTGAATAAAATTTTAGGGTTAAGGGAACCAAAAATTTAAATACCCAAGGTATTTAATTCCACAAAATCTAAGAGGAGATCGGGGTTAAATTACAGTGGGGAAAGAAATACATATTTAAAATCATCAGAGTAAAGTGTTACTTACCCACACCCAAGACTTAGTTAAGAGTCTCTACAACTAGGTTACGAGACCACAATTGTCACTAATAAGTTCGAGGACAATTCTGATCTACTAGAACATAATTTTATTTTACTAACAATTCTCATAGGTCACAAGGTCCAAAATTTAGGGTTAGAAGGTTCAAAGGTTCAGGGGGTTAATTATCACCATACGCACTCTCTAACAAGCTTAGGGTTTCAACTTGATTTTTCTCACACTTAACGCATTCAAAATTTCCCTAAATCATTCCCATTGGATAGGAAATTTTCTCACCTTTCTGATGATGTAAATAAGTCCTCCTAACTCCTTGTAAAACTCTGTTATGGGCCGGTGGGCCTTGGGAGTCAAATTTTCCCCCAAGGGGACACGTGTCGAGTGGGGAAGAAGGCCCTTTGTCAGGTTGGCGGGTCGAGGGCGGTGTTGATATTTTATTCTTGCATGGGAGGAAAAATACCAATTGCTCCCGTGCGCCGGTGGGTCGTCGCTGGGGACACGTGGCGCTCAACTAGCCAAGTGAGGGAGAAAGTGAGGGAAGGGCATGGTGGCGGAAGAGTTTAAGAGATTTCACCGAGGGTGAGATAAGCGTTAAGAGGCATGTGCGGGTCCACACATCCGCGAAGGGGATTACATGAAGGTGAGGGTGGGAGTGAGAGGCCGTGGAGGTCAAATTTATTTTTTTCCAAAAACAAGATTTCAAAAAAAAGGTCATGCGGGGTCCACCCCCCCTTGTCTGCTATCTCCCATGCTACCACGTGGTAGTACCGGATGGACGCGGGATTGCGGGCCGACAGGGGAAAGAGGTTAAATTTTCCAAAATTTTTAAAAGGCGCAAGTGATAAAATGATTCCACACCTCCGCCATTGGCCCATGAGGACACATGGTAGCCTCTTATTGGCTTCAGTTGATGGAGGAAATTTTTAAAAAATTTCCCCAAGATTTTTTAAATACAATTTTCTAAGGATTTTTTTTAAAGGGAAATGTTCGGGCTGTGGGACCGCCAGGGAAAATTTTCCCAAATTTTCCCACCAAGGAAGGAAAACTTCAAAGCGTGATAAATATTTCTAGGAAGTTTAGGTTTGGGAAAACGAGGACTTTCTGGAAAGCTCTCGATGCCCTCTTTGCACAGAAATCATCAATTTTACATTTTGATAAAGTTTGAGGGGTCATTTTAAAGAAAACGTTCTGTAGGATTTTAAAAAGCCAACTGGTAAAATCTAACTTATAAATTTTGTTCAATTTGATCTTCTCCTTCACTCAACATGCCAAACAGACATGGAGGATTGTTCTAGGAAGGATTTAAGATGTTTTAGGAAGGTGAATTTTACTTGCTTGATTTCCAATCTACATTTTTCCAACAATTGAAGAAAATTTGTGAAAAGGTTTGGGCTTAAATTTTGCAATGTTTTAAATTATTTCTTAAGTGTTCTTTGTCAAAATGAAATCATGATATCATAACATGCTAGATTTCAATGTTTCAATGTTGGTTATTTAGTGCAGGTTTGAACTATGCATTTTAATTAAATTATTTTCCAGTTGTAAATTTACAACAGAGATCAATTTCTTGAGGGATTTTATTGTCATTTCTACTTCAAGTATGAAATTTCCTTTCCTTTCCAATCTACTACATTTAAGTGATTTATACAAACCATTCTAAATCAAAATGCAATGCTAAAATTTGATTTTATACATTTCCAAAAAGATACAAAATATTGTATTATTCCCACATACATTTCTTCCTTTCAAATAGAGATTTAATTTTCTCTTTTTCCATACAATGAAATATTGACTTCATTCCATGCTAGACTTGAGTGTTTTTCCTTCTTCAATCAATCATTAAAACAAGAATCTAGTTTCTGTCTCTTCCCAAAATCATACATTTGAAACAAGGCAGAATAATACAATTACATCCCACGTGTTTCTTCCTTTTTTTTCCACTTTCCAAAATAGGGATTCCAATCACAATTTGATATTCTAGTTCAACACAACAATGCATATGAGGGAAAGTCTTGCAATTCTTTATTAATTCAAAAATAAATACATCTTCACATTCTCCATTCCTTGAATGCAATTAGCATATTTCACCTTCTTTCTTTCATATATCAGTAAAAAATATAAATATCTTTCACATTTCGAATATACATTTTCACAACCAATTACATACATCTTTACTTCACAAAATACATTACAATTTCATCCACATCAAAGTGGGAAAGGTTACAATATAATATTTTTCACAAGGGATAGTCAAATATCTTTCTCTTCTGCTCCAGAATAGCAACATGCCAAGTTTCCTTTTTCTTTCAATTTGATCACAACAAAAGTGGGGGAAAGGCAACGCTCTCCACCCAACCAAGACATCCAATGAAAGGAGAAGCCATCCTTCATCATTGGCCCCCAAGCCCCAACCACAATGCAATAAGAAATGGATAGCAACCCATGGCAACAATAGGCTTCCACAACACACAACATTCTTTCAACATGCATAATCAAATTAAAACATAGTTCAACACAAGACAACAGTTTACAACTACATTTGAAAACATTCAAACAGAACTCAAGATTTATCATGCAAGCCAAAGGAGAAAGGACTATGGGGAAGCTACTTATGCCTCCCAATGGGAATTGGGCATCCACCTATAACAAACCACCAATAAATTTCACCAAACATATCCTTATGCCCCCCAGAAGGTAAGAAATGCAAGCTATTTCTTTTCCATGGTGGATCCCAAACCCAAACTCCCTCCACCAAATATGATGCCACTGACATTCCCTTATGCCCCCCCACCTAGATTCCCCATAGCCTTCTCCTACACCATTCCTATGGTAGTCTACCTAAACAACCAATAAATAAACAAAACATACACCATTTACACAAACACAACAAGAATTAATAACATAAGAGAAGAGAAAAGCTCCTACATCTCCATGGTAGATTTTGTTTCCAAATAGCAAGCTCTCAATGCCAAGAACACAGTCCCAAAACTGAAATTCCAAGCATGAAATTATCTCCAATCTCCTCCAAAATCCACAAGAGCTCCAAATAGTAAAAATGTGCCCTAAAGAAGTATGCAAAATATTCAACAACCCAAAACAAGCAAAGAGTTTGAATTTTATAGAAGAGGGAAGATAAGAGGATGATGTGGATCCATGTAGGATGCCACCTCACACATCCTCAGCTCCAACACATAAGAACAATTTCATTCTCCCAAGCACAATAAAGAGATGGGTGAAAATATGAAAATTTATTTGCACACCTCAAAGGCCCACACCCCAAAGGACTGCAAATTAAATAACATGTAAGAAGAGTGTAATAAAACATGCAAACATGATTAATAAAATGCATTAAAAAGGGATAAAATCAACCCTCCAACCATAGGTATGGTTGGTAAATAGATTTAAGAGGCATGGGACAAGTTTTACTTGTCCCACAAGCCTCCAAAAACAGCCCCCAAGGACAAATTCGAATTTCCAAGGAGGTGGAGTATTTCATACTCCAAATTTGACTTACACAATTCTTACACAAACTTACACATCTCTTACATATTTAATACAAAGGCAACAACTTCTATAATTACTTTCCCATATCCCAATTTGATTTATTTATCTTTTAACCATATGTTTTCTCACATTAATCTACCACAATTTAATTAAATAAAATAAAGGGACACATCACTAATAAAATACATACAACAATAATAAAAAGTAACCACATTAATAAAATACACAAAACCCATGGTCACATATAAAGGTAATCCCCCCCATGGGAATCCCTAACAACAAACAAACACAACACAATAAAACAAGTTTCCATGGTGACCTTGTCGAATTCACCTAGAATTCCATTGTGGTTGGTCTCCAATCCCCGATGTTTGTTGTGATTTTTAACCTGCAAAACACAAATACCTCCTTCGGCCTCATGGCCATATCAGAACATCCAAAATGAATATAATATAATTTCAAAATCATCAATATATATATGTATATATGTGTGTGTGTCTATATATATATATATATATATATATATATATATGATTCACAACAACATCTAGACAATCAACAATATCACTTACAATTTCATCAACAACTATATAATCATCAATTTTAAATTCAATTTTCTCGGTCTACTCAATATATCCAAATATCACATGTCCTAACAACACCCATAAATATATATATAACCATGTCCAAAAACATGTCAATCATATATATATAATTTCTCTAACAATCATCATGCATCATATATGAATCATATTCAACAGTAATCCAGGATATGACATCTAACATCATACTAAATCAAAACTATAAAAATTTCCATCACATAGTCCACAATATCATGATCAGTAATAAAAGGTGCCAAAGGGAAGTGGGCACTACATCCCCTCCCCTTAGACTCAACTTCCTCCTGGAAGTCACAGGAAAGAGAGATAGGAATAACTTGCAACAGAAAAAGGATCACTCCCATTATGGGATTCCTTGCTTCAAACAAGTGTGGGTCCATAGAATCCCAAGTTTTGTCCAATGCAATTTAGTAGAAGAAGGGAGATTGTAAGGGATGAGTTCTAAACTTTCTGCATGCAAGGCTACGAACATTTAAATTTAAGGAGTAACTTTACGCTATCAAACAAGATACAACACATAACAATATAACAAGAAGAGTTCCAAAATATCATTAAGAGTAACCACCAAGTAGAGGAATAATAAGGAGGATTCCATGAGTTTGAGAAAGACCACATAGTTTCCCAAGGAATACAACATACTACAGTAACAAAAATTGAGGTTTCCACTAGGGTTAAATTATGCTTTCATAGTTCATTGTTTAGACAAGGCTAGCAGAATCAACCATGGCCAAAATTTTGTACGAGGGACAAGTTTACTCAAGGTCCCACAATTTGAGGATCACACAGGATGAGGTGAATCAACGAGGACACCTAAATCAGCAAAACATTAAAAAAATCAAGGGACTATTCAAGGAAAGCACTTCTATAACTTGAGAGGGTACAAATAACTTTTCATGGTAATACAAGCGAAGTCAAGACCAAAAGGTTTCCTATAGTCTGATTTTTTTACACTTTTTTTTACGAATCAAACACACCATACCAACCAAATCTAAAGAAGTCAACCATTTACCAAAAGAAAATATATACATATATTTATTTATCCCCTTAAGAACTAACATATCAATACAAGTACCATACCTTATATCACAATGGGATTTATTTATCTTATTTCCTACTCAAGCTCAGAATAACCATTAAGAGAGCACAAGAAACACCAAGGACCACTCAAGGTTTCTAGGGAGAATAACAAGTAACACAGGGTCCAATAACAATCTAAGGGTGCATCGTAACAAAAGTGAATAACATCATCTTGCACCTTCCATCCTAGTGGAAAAGGGCGAAAGCGATAAGGTGAGCTAAGAAAGTATGAATAAAAGAAGACTTCCCGAAGTTATTTTATATCCTTAACATATGTTGCCTTAAAATTACAATAACTTAGGTCTCCAAGGACAAGACAACACGCAAGGAGGTTGCTTCTCAAAAAATAGATAAGTCTCAATCAAACAGAGCACAACTCACATTCGTCGAGCTACGGGACGATAAGGGTATGATGACCCAAAATCCCACAAGAATTCACATATATATATGAAAAAGAATTACTAAGAAACTAGAACACATTACTATCCATGGGGATTCACAATTTCGGGCGGGTGGTAGAGCTGCAGTTCAACTATACATTGTACTCAATATACGTAAATTTTACCCATTTTATAAATCAACTCATTAATTCAAAAGTTATAGCTTTGCTTGTTAAGAACATTCGTTTCTATTATGACATCACTAGTTTACATTGTAAAGAGCACCACTAAAGTGGGCATGATGTCTCACCATTTTGTATAGGTAGAGAGCATTTATTTTACTCGTAAGGAAGGTGGATGGACAATGTTTCCTTTCTATTCTTCTACATGGTTTTTTAATTTCTTCTATAATCTACCAAGGGTATTACAAGGATCACTTCCCTTTTCTATGCTCTAGTTTATTTTTTAAGTTCCAAGGTCAAATCTCCTTAATTATAGTTTTATGGAATTTTGGTTGAGTCATCTTATCAATCAAATTTTAATGAGAAGGAAAGTTAAAACATATCACATAATTAATTTTTATGGGAAAGAGATATAAATCAACACACAACATTTTTAATTCTAAAGGAACAAGAGACATTCATCATAGAAATCACATCATTAATTTTTGTAAGAACTAGGAAACAATGAACCAACATGAGTCACACCAAGATTTCAAAGATTCACCGAATAATTTCAAGCATCATTAAACATTCTTAGTGGGTCTCCACAACTCTCACAAGAAATTTTCAAGGAAGGGTCATTAAAGAGGTATAATCTTACTTTTACAAATCTATTAAGGTTTAAATTTTGTTGTTGTTTAGGGTGGTAAAATTTTACTCCCCTGATAACCGAAGAATTTTTTCCAATGAATTCTCATGTCCCCACAAGATACCACCAACCAAGAAACTAGATGACAATGCAACTTTACTCCAAGGACACCACATCCACACTAGAAAGCATCAAATGTAATGGGGCAACCAAATAATTTACCAAATCATGGACTTTACAGCCAAGAGTTATAGTTTTTAAAAGAGGAAGTACAATATAAGCACCATCAAGATTAACTATTAAGATCTACCAAACTAACATCTCTAAGAGAAGGGTCCAAAAGACCCCAAGCATCCATAAGTGTTTCCAAGTAACCCAAAGATTAATAGGTCATAGAATGTTATTCATAGTAAAGGAAATTTAAGGTAAGGTTAGACTTATTCATAAGTCAAGAGAGAAAAAAAGTACACTTAAATAAACACACTGCCTGAAAGGGCTTAAATATTTCCATAATTACCAAGATGCATACATTCCATGAGTCAAAACTTTCTATGATGCAACCAGGAACCCATGATATAATTTAACATGCCATTGATGAAAAGTCACTATCAAAACAAACACTTTTCTAGTAACATTTACAGTCATCCAAAAGGTAATCCAATCCTAACAAAATCTAAAATCCCATAAATAAATACTTCTACTACACGATGAGGGTCAAGCTCTTACCAGATTGTAAGAGGATCACCACTACTACTGTCAGACTGCCATCTAGACCACACTACACAACAAATTTTCTTTCTAGCAAGGTCAAGCAACGAAAGGGTCGCTCTAAGATCTTAGACACACTCAAGGTTTCATGCATCCAAATCCAAGATATAACTTAATGCACCTAAGAAGACATTCCAGGCACCTAGGGTGTACCCCCATACGAAAAAATATTACGAGACAAACAACGTAGAACCAGCTCAACAACATGCAAGTGAGAATCATGTAACATTTGGCCAAGTAGCCAACAACATAATGAGCTCTGAGTCACTAATCAAAATAAAGTCCAAGAAATATTGGCAATCAAGAAAAGTGGCTAAGTAGCCACATTACAAAGTTAGAAAATTCTTGCTAAAAATTATAAATAAATAAAAGATTCTCAGAGCTTCTCAATCCAATCATAAAATAAGATGCTGGTCCTTGATAAAATAATCACAAGATTACAAATGTAAAACAAAAAATTTAACACCACATTCACTCCACAGCCCTTCATGGCCACCAATAGGGGTACTCTACCTCGAGGTTAGTTCCAGGACACAACTCAGGATTGGGTCAAAAATGACACCTAGACTTAATGTCCACTCTCTCACACGGGTAACAAAATGGAAAACTAACAACCAAACCCTCTTTCCTAACCACTGAAGGAAGGAAGCTCTAAACAACTTCTAATTAACTCTTCCGACCCAGAACACAACCACTATTGTCCTACTGCAAGAATCACACCATATAACTTATCATTCCAACAACATCAATAAAGGAGGGTCTCAACAAAGGGCTTAACACATCATACAATTAAATCAAGTTTCCATTATACTAGAATTTCACCAAAAATCAATTTAATCTGACATTCTTAGTTACCTGGGTTTAGACAAAACACCACTAAGCAAGCACAACAACTCAAACAACTTGTTATTTTATTATGATTTTAATTCTGGCAGTTCAAATGAACAGAGTAATGTAATATTTCTTCATACTTATTTCTCTTTCAATTTTCAAACAAGATTTAAAAATGTGCTAGGTTTATAGTTCATGTCTCAAGTTTTCTAGTGTGCCCAAGGGTCCAAGATTTTGAACCACTACTTTGATACCAAGTGTAATGCCCACTAAAACAACCCACTTGAGAACCATGAACAACCTAAGTTTAGTTACAAAATTATGGAGTAATTTTTATTTTTATTTTTAATGGTGTTGGGAGTTAACAACCAAAGTCTCAATGACAATTAAATTCAAATAATAACTTTTCCCATTATAATAATTACTAATACCACATTATAAAGCAACAAGTGTAATAAGTCCACACCTAGCTCAAATCTCCTTAGGGATTAAATTAATCACTGATTACATTGACATTTTAGCTAAATATTCCCTAAATAAAATTTTAGGGTTAAGGGACCCAAAACAATTAAATACCCAAGGTATTTAATTCCACAAGATCTAAGACAAGAGCAGGGTTAAATTACAGTGGGGAAAGGAATACATATTTAAAATCATTAGAGTAAAGTCTTACTTACCCACTCCAGGACTCGGTTAAGAGTGTCTACAACCAGGTTATGAGACCACAGTTGTCACTAACAAGTTCAAGACAATTCTGATCTACTAGAACATACTTTTCTTTTACTAACAATTCTCAGAGGTCACAAGGTCCAAAATTTAGGGTTAGAAGGTTCAATAAGGTTCAGGGGGTTAATTATCACCATACCCACTCTCTAACAGGCTCAGGGTTTCAACTTGATTTTTCTCACACTTAACACATTCAAAATTTCCCTAAATCATTCCCATTGGATAGGAAATTTTCTCACCTTTCTGATGATGTAAAGAAGTCCTCCTAACTCCTTGTAAAACTCCCGTTATGGGTTGGTGGGCCTTGGGAGTCAAATTTTCCCCAAGGGGACACGTGTTGAGTGGGGAAGAAGGCCCTTTGTCGGGTTGGTGGGTCATGGGGTGGTGTTGATATTTTATTCTTGCATGGGAGGAAAAATCCAAATTGCACCCGCGCACCCGCGGGTCCATCAGGGACACGTGGCGCTCAACTAGCCAAGCGAGGGAGAAAGTGAGGGAAGGGTGGGGTGGTGGAAGAGTTTGGGAGATTTCACCAAGGGGGAGATAAGGGGTAAGAGGCATGCATGGGTCCACGCATCCACGAGGGGATTACACCAAGGTGAGGGTGGGAGTGCAAGGCTGTGGAGGTCAACTCCAAATTTTTCCAAAAACAAGATTTCAAAAACAAAAAGGTCACGTGGGTTCTACCCCCTCCGCTATCTCCCATCGTTGCCATGTGGCAGTAGCCGATGGATGTGGGATTGTGGGCTGGTGGGGGAAAGAGGTAAAATTTTCCAAAATTTTAAAAGGCCCAAGGGAGAAAATGATTCCGCACCTCCGTCGTTGCCCCATGAGGACACGTGGCAGCTTCTAATTAGCTACGGGCTGATGGAGGAAATTTTAAAAATTTTCCCAAGAAATTTTCAAAAAAAAATTCTAAGGATTTTTTTTTAGAAGGAAATTTTTAGCCGCGGGCCCACTAAGGAAAATTTTCTGAAATTTTCCCGCCAAGGAAGGAAAACTTCAAAGGGCCATAACTTTTGTTGTTAGGAAGCTCAGTTTGGGAAAACAAGGAATTTTTGGAAATATCTTGATGCCCTCTTTGCACATAAATCATCAATTTTACATTTTGATAAAGTTTGAGGGGTCATTTTTAAGAAAACATTTTGCAGGATTTTAAAAAGCCAATTGGTAAAATCTAACTTATAAATTTTGTTCAATTCGATCTTCTCCTTCACTTAACATGCCAAACATCTATGGAGGATTGTTCTAGGATGGATTTAAGATGTTTTAGGAAGGTGAATTTTACTTGCTTGATTTCCAATCTACATTTTTCCAAAAATTTGAGAAAATGACTGTGAAAAGGTTTGGGCTTAAATTTTGCAATGTTTTAAATTATTTCTTAAGTGTTCTTTGTCAAAATGAAAGCATGATATCATAACATGCTAGATTTCAATGTTTCAATGTTGGTTATTTAGTGCAGGTTCGAACTGTGCATTTTAATTAAATTATTTTCCAGTTGTAAATTTACAACAGAGATCAATTTCTTGAGGGATTTTATTTCCATTTCTACTTCCAAGTATGAAATTTCCTTTCCTTTCCAATCTACTACATTTAAGTGATTTATACAAACCATTCTAAATCAAAATGCAATGCTGAAATTTGATTTTATACATTTCCAAAAAGATACAAAATACTGTATTATTCCCACATACATTTATTCCTTTCAAACAAATACCTAATTTTATCTTTTTCCATACAATGAAGTATTGACTTCATTCCATGCTAGACTTGAGTGTTTTTCCTTCTTCAATCAATCATTAAAACAAGAATCCAGTTTTTGTCTCTTCCCAAAATCATACATTTGAAACAAGGTAGAATAATACAATTACATCCCACGTGTTTCTTCCTTTTTTTGCACTTTCCAAAACAGGATTACAATCACAATTTGATACTCGATTCAACACAACAATGCATACAAGGAAATTATTTCAATTCTTTATTAATTCAAGAATAAATACATCTTCACATTCTCCATTCCTTGAATGCAATTAGCATATTTCACCTTCTTTCTTCAAATGTACAGAAATGAATATAAATATCTTTCACATTTCGAATATACATTTTCACAACCAATTACATACATCTTTACTTCAAAAAATACATTACAATTTCATCCACATCAAAGTGGGAAACGTTACAATATAATATTTTTCATAAGGGACAATCAATTATCTTTCTCTTCTGCTCCAGAACATTAACATGCCAAGTTTCCTTTTTCTTTCAATTTGATCACGACAAAAGTGGGGGAAAGGCAACACTCTCGCCCAACAAAGACATCCAATGAAAGTTGAAGTCATCCTTCATCATTGGCCCCGAGCCCCAACCACAATGCAATAATAAATGGTTAGCAACGCATGGCAACAACATGTTTCCACAACACACAACATTCTTTCAACATGCATAATCAAATTAAAACACAAGAGAACAGTTTACAACTACATTTGAAAACATTCAAATAGAACTCATGCTTTATCATGTAAGACAAAGGAGAAAGGACTATGGGGGAAGCTACTTATGCCTCCCAATGGGAATTGGGCATACACCTATAACAAACCACCAATAAAATTCACCAAACATATCCTTATGCTCCCACAAAGTAAGAAATATGAGCTATTTCTTTTCCATGGTGGATCCCAAACCCAAAATTCCTCCACCAAATATGATGCCACTAGAATTCCCTTATGCCCCCACACGGATTCGCTATAGCCGTATCCTACACCATTCTATGGTAGTCTACTAAAATAGCCAACAAATAAAAAAACATACACCATTCAAACAAACACAACAAGAATTAACAACATAAGAGAAGATCTAATCTCCTACCTCTCCATGGTAGCTTTTGTTTCCAAACAACAAGCTCTCAATTCCGAGAACATAGTCCCAAAACATGCAAACATGATTAATGAAATACATGAAAAAGGACTAAAATTAACCCTCCAACCATAGGTATGGTTAGTAAATAGATTTAAGAGGCATTGGTCAAGTTTTACTTGTCCCACAGCCTCAAAAATATTCCCAAGGAAAATTTGAATTTCAAGCGGGTGGAGTATTTCATACTCCAAATTTGAATTACACAATTCATACACAAACTTACACATCTCTTACATATTTAATACAAAGGAAACAACTTCTATAATTACATTCTCATATCCCAATTTTATTTATTTATCTTTTAGCCATATGTTTTCTTACATTAATCTACCACAATTTAATTAAATAAAAGAAAGGGACGCATCACTAATAAAATACATACAACAATAATAAAAAGTAACCACATTAATAAAATACATTTTGGCTTATGGCTCTGCTACGCGATTCTTTAAGCACGGTTGTGTTGTTGTTTTGTTCTTTTTGTTTTGTTGCAAATTGGTTTGCTTTTGTTGGTTCCTTCCTTGTCGCTTTTGTTGGGCTCTTTTGTGATGATCGTCTGGTTGTTTTCTCCATTAGTGGTCGGCGGAGTACATTGTTATCATTTTTGTGGCGGACCCTTTGCGTGTTTGCTTTGTTTGATCTTTGTCAAGCAGTGTTTATTATTTTTGTTGTGTTCTTTGTTGATTGTTTCTTTGCAGACTGCGTTCTGCACTTGGTCCTTATTGTTATATCAGGATGTTGATCCTTTTTTTCGAGCTTTATTTTCCTATTCTGGCTTCTGAGCCTTGCTGTACAAGGGTATAGTCCCTTTCAAAAAACTATTTGCCAATAATAAAAAAAAAAAATACACAAAAACCATGGTCACATATAAAGGTGATCCCCCCATGGGAATCCCTAACAACACAAAAACACAACACAATAAAACAAGTTTCCATGGTGACCTTGTCGAATTCACCTAGAATTCCATTGTGTTTAGTCTCTAATCACGATGTTTGTTGTGATTTTTAACCCAAAAAAAAAATACCTCCTTCACCCTCATGGCCATATCGGAACATCCAAAATGAATATAATATGATTTCAAAATCATCATATATATATATATATTTATATATATATGATTCACAACAAAATCCAGAAAAACAACAATATCACTTACAATTTCATCAACAACTATATAATCATCAATTGTAAATTCATTTTTCTCGGTCTACTCAATATATCCAAATATCACATGTCCTAACAAAACCCATATATATATATATATATATATATAATATATATATATATATATATATATATATAACCATATCCAACATCAAGTCAATCATCTATAGAAAATGTATCCAACAATCATCATGTATCATACATGAATCGATTCATGATAATCCGTGATCGACATCTAACATCATACTAAATCAAAACTATAAAAATGTCCATCACATAGTCCACGGTCTCATGATCGGTAATAAAAGGTGCCAAAGGAAGTGGGAACTACACCTTTCTAAGCATTATATGGAAGGAAATGCAGAACTCCAATTAGTTAAAATAACATAAAAGATAGAGAGGTAATTGGACCTGAAATCCTTGCTGAAATGGAACAACAAGTTAAAATTATTTGTGAATGTTTAAAAGAAGTAGAAGATAGACAAAAAAGTTATGCAAATCTAAAAAAGTTTGATAAAAAAATTGAACTTAGTGAAAAGGTCTTATTAAGGGTTAAGCCAAAAATTAGTTCTATAACCTTTCGCAAGGTTGCCAAATTATCACCTGGTTATGTGGGACCCTTTGAAATTATTGAAGTAATCAATTATATAGATTATTGTTTAGCTTTACCACCTTCTTTATCACAAATGCACGATGTTTTCCATATTTCTTTACTCAAGAAATATGTTTTAGATTTATCACATGTGTTAAATTGGAATTCCTTATAGGTTCAAGAACCACGAATAATCATGGTTAAACCTATTACACTATTGGAAAATCACTAGTTGTACTTGAGAAATGTTGACATTAGTCAATGTAAGGTCTAGTGGGATGAATTTAATGAAGAAAGTGTAACATGGGAAAACCTCGAGGACATGAAAATTGATTTTCCTCATTTATTTGAACAGAATTGATTCTTTTGATTGATAATACTTAAAGATTTTGTTCTTAATTTATCAATAAATCTACCAATTTTGGGAAGGTACTATATTCATTAGTACATGAACAACTATTTTAATGTTGAATAAATTATGGAAAATTTGGAATTCTCAAATCTGGTTTCTATTTGTGAACTTATGGATAAAAGAACTATAATTAGGATTATATTTCTTGTTTGAAATTTTGGACTAAGTTAATCATTAGGACGATGATGCTTTTTAGGAGGGAGGTATGTAACACCTCTAACATGACTGGTATCTATGATGACTTTTGTTATGGAAGGTTCAAACATTGACATGTGATTTTTTCTTAAGATGATGTACTCTTATGACCTATGAAATCATGTTCTGTAAGTAATATGTTATCTTCTCAAACAAAGATGATTCTGTCATGTTTTTGCTTAATTTAAAATGAAGCAATTCATATATTTTTATGTAGAATAATTCACTTCTTGGGATTGAGAAATTGAGTTTTAGTTTTCATAATTCTTTGGGATTCAGAACAACATTACCTTGGATAAATTTCATTGATCCAAGGTATGCTTCTAATTTTCAAACCTTTTTTTCTTAATGTACAAGTTTGGACAGGATGAAAGGTGTAACACCTCTAGCATGACAGTACCTAAGATAAAATCTACTTAAAAATATTCAAACGTTGAGAGTTGATTTGGTCTTAAGGCAGTGTAATCTTATAGCTTTGGAAATCATTTTTTCAGTAGAAAATAATTCATCCTTTGTGCACATACATCATGTCATGTTTTACTATATTTAATTAGAAAAACCCACCTCCCTTTGCGAGTTAGTTCTCTGCTTGATTTGGGATTCAGTTGTAGTTTTTATAAAATTCTTCCTCCAAAAAAACATTACCTTAGATTAATTCAATTTATCCAAGGTATGCTTTTATCACATAAGTTTGAAATCTTAACAACCAAGTCTGTTAGATTAGTTGATCATTGGATTGATTTGCTAGCAGATTGATGAGGTCTTCAGACCCTACTATATATTGTATGCATATGTCATGGTTGGTTCTTCTTTTGTTAGCATGCAATGTTTTTTTGAATGGGAACCTATTGTATCTATGACTAAATGTTAGTGACTATCCTAAAGCTAAGCCTAACCTATGTCATTGCAATATTTTGTAATTATGATGTGGTGACTTAACCTAGAAACCTACCTATGGACCTATGTTGATTTCCTAAACTTATGTTAACCTAACTAAAATGTGGCTAACCTAAAGGGGGCCTAAGGAACACATGGACATTGGGTGGTCAATTACATTGGTTTCAAGGTAATTAAATGAGATTTAATTCATTCTTATCCTTCCCTACCACCATATTTTGCATGGGCATTGGAAAATTTGGAGAGAGATGAGTTGGCATCTCCACTGAATTTAGTTGCATGAAAATTTTAATGTAGTCTTCGCCAAAAGTGGAGATGGTGGTGGCATGGAAAATGGAGGAAATGATAGTATTTTATATTTAATTTTTTTGAATTTATCTAAAAGCGCATAGGAAGGTGCATGAGGAGTTTTAGTTGTTTTTGATCTTTTGTTGTTTCGGGCTTGGGCTCTACATGGTGTTGTTTCAGTACTTCAAACCTCTAGTTCAATATTTACATGACTATAAATTTTGCATGAATGTAATTTTTACATGGATTTGGAATTTTAATGGGCACTATGGAAACTATAAAAGGAATGGGAAAGTGTTGAAGGTTCTGTTGACATTTGTGGCAAAGAAGAAGGTATTGAAGTTTTTCTCAGAGATCTTCTATGAAATAGTGAAGGAGAAGTGCTATCAGGCATGATAGGCTCTTCCCATTAAGTTTTTTTGTTTTACTTAAATTTTTTCATTAAAAGAACTCTACTCTTGGGGAATAAATGGGTTTTTGTTAAATGTTATGATCTTTCTTTTGATGCTTGTATTATTTACTATGTTTTATTGTTTGACTTCACTATTATTATGGATGATCTGTTCTAGGTTATGATTCCCTTTTTTGGAATTAATGAGTTATGCTTAACTTCTGATTGGAGCCTGAGATGAGGTTGTAACTATTTGTACTTTTGTTGAGTTGTGTTAAACTCGTGAGTAACTTATTTTCTTAAATTTGTGGAACTTGTTTGATGGGATCTTGTATCACTTATGTGAGAATACTTTATTATATAAACTATAGAGTAACTCAAATAATGTTTGAGCTTGAATGAATCCTTAATGGAAATAGAATTTTATGTCTTTGGATTTTGTTGGGTTTTAAAATTGCACATTAACAAACCATAGTCATGGGACAACAAGTCCCTCCTCTTTAATGGGAGAGGTTCCCTTATTGAAAGAAAGTCAAAACTTATATACAAATGTACAACTTTCAAAGTGTGGATTCCTGATACTTTGAAACATTTTATGCCCAAATATCATCAATACGAAAGAATGGAAGAACTAAGGAGATGAGAGAGGAAGAACATAACAATACTTTCAGGAAATATAGATAGAAAAGTATAACCTAATACGTATTAATCAAAGGAGATGCATAATGGAATCATTCGTGTTTATAAAAATATGATTTAACAAACAAAAAGTTTATTATCATGCAAAGATGGATAATTCACAAATTCAAACAAGAAAAGAAGGCATAACAGAGGAAAAAGAAGTGGAAATTCTTCTATATTGATTAATTTTGAATCTATAACATTTTAAGAATGCTAGGATCCAACCCACATAATGACATGGAGAAGCCATTAAATAATCCTCAAAAATAGTTACATTCAGTTTCTTGGTTCTTGCAGAAGTGTTAATGGCGGAAAAAAATGATGCTCTATAATGTAGCCGTTAAACCTATTTTGTAACTTCAAATATGAGCCATCCACGTGGAAAATATCTACACTGAAATAGGCCTAAGGGCACCTTTTGTATTTTGTGAATTTGTAAAGATTTTGCATTTTTTTACATTTTGTCCCACCCATCTACTTTTAATACAGGCTTGACACGTGGCTTTACTTGAGTGGGGATAGAGTTGTGGCTCACTTTTACAATTTTAACTCTTTTCAAAGAAAAGCTCAAAAACTCAAAGTTCTCCGCCGACCCACCTCTCCGCTTTGAATTTTCAATGTGGGATCAAGAACCTAGCGAGTTGTGGATCATTTTATAAATTTTAACTCTCTTTTTGGAAATAAAACAAAAATTCCCAAATTTCTCTGATGACCCACCTTCATGCTTTGAATTTTCAATGGCGGAGTCGTAGCTTACTTTATACTTTTTACTTTTTTAAACAAAGATGAAATCTTCAAATTACTCTGACGATCCACCTTCCTGCTTTGAAGTTTTAATGGAGGCATCAACACATGGCTTCACCTGGGTGCAGCAGGGTTGCAATTCACTTTATAACTTTATGCATTTTTCCATAATTCCTCAAAACACAGAAAGGACCCACCTTTACAATTTTGAGCTTTCAAAGCATCAAAACACAAAATGGCCCACCTTTCCACCACTTCTTGTTTCACCCAATCGGGATCCTTAGTGCCACGAGGTTAATTCGACACTTTTGTAAAAAATAACAAAAGTGACAAGTTTAAAAAGATAAGCCCGCCACGCCGCATCCAATCAAAGATGTCCACGTAGCCATAGACGTCGGGACAAAATTTGACGTCCTTCATTCACAACTATGGAAAAATAAAAAATGATAGGGAAAACCCCACTATTTGTGGCTGAACTTCGAATTGTTCTCCATGGAATGAGAAACTATAAACAATACTAGGCTCAACGTGATCTATAGCCAAAGAGAAGGATTGAAAATGACATTCAAATGAAGGAAAATATTTTCAAGCATCTAGATGGGGAAATAGAAAATAATTCAAACCACGTAGACTAGAGAATTTGCAAGGGAAAGGATGAGATTTAAACCGAGAACCCACGAATTCAAAACATGAATTTCTCCAAGGCACCAAATCAAAATTCATAAAAATTGACTTCAAAAAGAGGGGGATTTTGAGGGCGATAACATCTGGCTCTTTTTGTGGATGACTTGATAGAGGAATAGGGAAGATAAAGACCATAGAAAAACTATGGGAAGGAAGACCAGTGCCTTATCCATTTGAAAAATAGAGTCAAAGGCAACACAAAATAGAAGACAACACACATGGAAGGGAAACAAACCAAAATAGGGAAAGAAAAAAAAACACAAAAGAATGGCCAAAAAACAAAACACTATACACAATATACAGAAGGAATGCCTAATCACCTAGGACTTGAACAACTTCAAATACTACCCACTATAAGGAAGTGGGAGAGGAGATCCATCCATATAATCCAAATAGAAAGAATTTTCTCCAAAGAAAGTGTCTAATTTTGAAAGGACCAAGCCAAAGAGAGTCAAACTTACCATGGCTTCCTCGAGGTTCATGTCTTTTTCCCATAGTAGAACAATGTATCCCACTTGAAAATATTTGGGTCTAGCCTTCTTATCAAACAAAGCTTTCACCTTCAGTTGATGAGTTGAGATTCTATCAAAAACTTGCAACCTATCTTCATCCAACTTCTAGAGATACATGATCCTCTTGTCAAGGAATTGATAAAGATTGAATCTTCAATAGCCTTCATTAAGTGCAAGGCTGGTAATTCCACTATTACTAGAAGTTAATCTTTAACACCATACAACACTTGAAATTGAGACATCCCAATTACTCTTTTGGGTGTAATCCTATCTGCCTCAGAGAGCATCATAAATTTTCTTGTGCCAATTCCTTTGAGATTCATTGAAAATATTTTGAATGATGGTTACCAAATTCTTATTTGTTGATTCTACTTGTCCATTCCCTTGGGGGTAGTATTCTAAAGAATGAGCAAGGGAGATTTTATAACCATAGTAGAAATCCATCATCTCAGAAGAATAAAAATTGGAAGCATTATCAGTCGCAATCTTGTTTGGTACCCCAAACCTTATCAAGATGTTCTCTTTGATGAAATTACACACCACCTTAGAAGTGGTGCTTTCGAATGGAATAGCCTCTACCCACTTTGTGAAGTAAGAAAAATCGGGAATGAATCTCCTCGGAAAGTTTATCTTACCAAAGAAAGACTGAACACCCTTTTTGCTTTCGGGAAGAGGAATTTGCTAGATTTCTTGAACTCTTATTGGATCTATCTTGATTCCTTTTATGGAGAAAATAGGCCCCAACAACTTACCTGCATTAACACAAAAGATAAACTTCTTAGGATTGAGAGAAACTCCATGTTCTTTGCATTTCTGGAGGACTACTTCAAGATGTTGAAAGTGATCTACCCTTGTTTTGGAGAAAATAGTCAAATCATCAAGGTACACAACAATAAAATTTCCCTTTAGACTACCAAAATCCAAGTCCATTTCCCTCTTAAAGGTGGCACCAACATTGATAAGACCAAAAGGCATTCTCTTGTAGGAAATGGGGTACTGAATTCCACTTGATTGTATCAAGAGAATCCATCAAGTATAGACAACATCTCAGAGCTCGTGATATCTTGCAAAAATTGATCCATTATGGGGAGAGGATAGTTGTCTTTCAAAGAGGTTTGATTCAAATTCCTGAAATCCACACAAATGTGAATCTCACCATTCTTTTTTCTGATAGGTACAATGTTCAAAATCCATGTTGAATGACGTATAGGGAAAATCATATTCCTCTTTAGTAACTTATGGATCTCTTGAAAAATAGTTCCAACAACGTTGGGATTGTATTTTCTTTGTTTTTTTTTGAGAGGTTTGATCCCAAGTTTCAGAGGGATAAATTGTTGCATTTCCTTTGGCTGAAAATCCTTGATATCATCATATGAATAGGCAAGAACATCAACATACTTTTTTAATAGGTTCACTACTTTCTTCTTCTCTTCTTGAGTGCAACATTTTCCAATGTTCACCATCTTGGGTTCATCAAGACTCTTAATATTAATATTTTCACATTTATTAGACTTTCAAGCTCCTTGGGAAGTATTAGACTTGATATACCTATCATGCTTATCAAAAAGATCTTCTAAACTCACCAGCCCTTTAGGGATCTTGTTACCTTTCAATTTGATGCAGCCATCTTGATCCATCTCTTCCTTGATGTCATCTTCATTAGAGGGCACATACTCTCTAGGTAGAGCTTCACTTCCTTCAAAATACAATTGATCAAAATTACCCTTAAGCTCCAAGAAAGAGAGAAAATGTTGATCATCATTGAAAACCTACGATTGCTTTGCATTATCCGGTACAATCGGTCGTATGAATCATTTCAATGGTAAATTTCTCTTCAAAAAAATCTGGATCGGGAAATAACAGAGATCCTGAGATAACTAGAGAATCAGCTCTAGTATTCTTCTCTCTTAGCACAACTTCAATGGAGAAAGCATCAAGAAACTCAATGGAATCCCAGAAAAGATTTCTATAATGCTTCAATCTCTTATTCTTCACTTGAAAAATATCCTTGACTTGCTTCACAATCAGCTCTGCATATCCATGAGCACAAATATTCTTCACTCCCATTTCTTTTTCCATGTTCAATTCAAGTATGAGTGCCTCATATTCAGTTGTATTGTTTGTATTTTTTTAAAAAATATTGAATGAAAAGGGATGAATCTTTCCTTTGGAGACATTAGCACCACACCAGCCCCAAAACCAGTTGAAGAAAAACTTCCATTAAACTCTAGAGTCCAAATGCCATTGGGATCATGAATCACCCCCTTAGGAAGTTTTACTTCATCTTGTGACATGATCATGTAGTTACCATGCCCTATATCTTCATAGAATATTTGTGCTTTTGGATCATCAGTCTTTTGCACAATATACTCATTCTATCTCTCAAGTAGTAGCTTCTTCATTTTTCCATTGACTAGGATCAATGCATGCAACTAATCCATCTAAATTTCACCTCCTACCTCCTTACAGAAATTTCTACTCAGCAACATCCCATACGAGGGAGGAATATCAACAACCAAAATACTGGCTAAGACCCTTTTCTCTGGAAAAAAAACAAAAGCTAGTTGTGCATCTTTAATTCTTCTAACCAAAGGTGCTTCTCTACTCTCCATGGAATAGTAGGAACCAAAGGCACATGTTAGAGTCAGGCCCAAAGCATGAGCTACTTTTACAGGCATTACATTGTCTAATGCTCTTGAATCTATAACACAATTATTGAGTTTATGGCTAGCTATGAGAAGAGTCACATAGAATGGCTCAATTTTATCATTAGGGGAAGTGACTACAACCATAAGGCTTGGTTGAGGTGAGAAAGAGGGAGTGGGAAAAAGACATTTAAAAGTATTGGATGAGGATTTGGATTTGAAATTGACAAAGTTTACCATTTTAGCAAAAGCTTTTGGATGGGTCTGGTAAAATTCCACCTCTCAGATTTGGATTTTGGTATTTTTCAGGTGATCAATGATATTAAAAGATCTAGAGGTGGATGGGAAATCATTTCTAGGAACTTGAAAGACTTTTAATTTATTAGTTTTAGGAATTGAAGTAAAATAAGTTTTGGAAATAAAAGTAGGAGGATTAACATTACTCACCTTTTGTGTGGAGGCAGTGGGAATAGGAGCTCCTCTTCTTGTAACCACTGGAATAGTTATAGGAAACTCCTTGGATTTCTTAGTAGGCTAGATCACTTTTTCTTTTTTGTTCATTTGTTCCTAAGTCATAACAGCATATGGCTCACTATTCATATCTTCTACTCTTTCATCATACTCATCTTCATCATCCATACCTTCAGTGGTGAGGAAATGAACTTGAGATCCACCAAGCTCCTCCAATTCTTCATCAACCTCTTCTTTTGGTTCTTCATAGAGTTCATTAAACTCCTCATCATTAGGTTCTTGAACTTCACAAGTTGCATTGACTGGAACCTTGATGGGTGGGCCTTCAATAGCCAATCTAGTCTAAGAAGGAGGTAACCGGTTCCTAGGATGAAAATTCTTTCTTGGAATGTCTTGGTAAGGAGCATGTTGAGCCAATTGTTTCTTGATAGCAATGAGATCATTTGTAAGCTTCTGTACTAACTGATCAAAATTGGCTCTAAGGGAAGAGGAAGAAGAAGATGCCTTAGACTTGGAAGGTTCTCTTTTCAATTTACCAGACATGATCAGGTCATCCTCAACACTGATAGCTAACCATTGATTAGCCTCTAGAGTTGCAAGGTTAGCTCTCCTTAGTGCATAACTCACTTTAGGTAACTGGGCATTGAGGAAGAAGAATTTTTGATTTGATCCATTTGATGAGTGTTCTATGGAATTTTATGAATGATCTTGGTGAATTTGGCCACAAAATCTCTCATGGGATCGAATGGTTCCTTCTTGATGTGAGAGATTTGAGCTAAAAGAGCATGAACATCTTTAGCAAGTTTGAAATGTTACTCAAACTGAGTTGTCATGGTGTTCTAATTAGTGATTGACCTAGCATGAAGATGATAAAACCAATCAATAACATTGTCCTACAATGTCTCCACAAAATCTGACAGAGACATCTTCATGTTCAACCCCAAGAATCCCACATGCAACAATGAAGGCTATAATGTGTTCATTTGGATGAACCTTCCCATCACCCTAAAATTTGGGGAAAAATTCCTATTACCCATAGGTAACTCATGCGCAATGGATGAGGAAGAAAATGGGGCCCAACTTGTTGTTCCCAAGGAAAAGGAGGTTCCATATTTATAAAAATTGGTGAAGTGGGCTGAAACACCAGCAAGTATCAAAGCATGAAGATTAGGACTGAGTTGTTCTTTAGGAATTCTATTCTTGGAATTTTTGTCTTTAATAGAAGGTGTGCTTGTAGAACGAGTTCTTCTATTCCTTCTTGCTAGAAGAAGAGAGAAGTTTTGTTTCTCCAGAAGTTGAAAATGGGAATCTTCTATTATGAGAGCCTTTTTACCATGAGTATATCTTAGAGTCGCGAGATTGAAAATGATCTTGAAGTTGTTTCCTTAGAATGGGATACGTTTGAAATGAATCCCCAAGGAGTCACCAAAAACTGTTGGGTTTTAAAATTGTACTTTAACAAACCATAGTCAAGGGATAACAAGTCCCTCCTCTTTAATGGGAGAGGTTCCCTTATTGAAATCAAGTAGTAAAACTTATATACAAATGTACAACTTTCAAAGTGTGGATTCTTGATACTTTGAAATGTTTTATGCCCAAATATCATCAATACGAAAGAATGGAAGAACTAAGGAGATGAGAGAGGAAGAACATAATAATACTTTCAAGAAATATATATAGCAGAGTCTAACCTTATATGTATTGATAAAAGGAGATGCGAGAATGGAATCATTTGCGTTTATAACAAATATAATTTCACAGACAAAAATTTCCCAAAATCATATTAACAAGAACACAAAGTTTCTTATCATGTAAAGATGTATGATTCACAAATTTGAACAAGGAAAGAAGGAATAGAAGAGGAAAAGAAGTGGAAATTATTCGTATTGATTAATTTATAATCTATAACATTTTAAGAATGCCAGGATCTAACCCACATAATGGCATGGAGAAGCCATTAAATAATCCTAAAAAATGGTTACATTCATTTTCTTGGTTCTTGTACTGAGCGTTAATGGCGGAAAAAATGATACTCTGTAATGCAGTCATTAAACCTATTTTGTAACTTCAAATATGAGTCGTCCATGTGGAAAAGATCTAAACTAAAGTGGGCCTGAGGGCACCTTTTTTATTTTGTGACTTTGTAGATATTTTGCATTTTTTTACATTTTGGCCCACCCATCCACTTTTGATACGGGCTTGACACGTGGCTTTACTTGAGTGGGGATGGAGTCGCGACTCACTTTTACAATTTTAACTCTTTTCAAAGAAAATCTCAAAAACTCAAAGTTCTCTGCCGACCTGCCTCTCCACTTTGACTTTTCAATGCAGGCTCAAGAACCCAGTGAGTCATGGATCATTTTATAAATTTTAACTCTCTTTTTGGAAATAAAACCAAAATTCCCAAATTGCTTGACGACAAATTGCCTTCGTGCTTTGACTTTTCAATGGCAGAGTTCAGCTTACTTTACACATTTTTACTTTTGAAACAAATCCAAAATATTCAAATTTCTCCAATAATCCACCTTCCCACTTTAAATTTTAAACATAGGGATCAACACATGGCTTCACTTGGGCACCAGCAGGTTGCAATTCACTTTATAACTTTACATTGTTTTCCATAATGCCTCAAAACACAAAAAGGACCCACCTTTCCACTTTTGACCTTTCAAAGCATCAAAACAAAAAGGGCCTGCCTTTCTACCACCGCTTGTTTCAACCAATCAGGATCCTTCGGGCCACGAGGCCAATCTGACACTTTTGTAAAAAATAAAAAAAGTGAAAAGTTTAAAAAGATAAACCTGCCATGCTGCATCTAATTAGAGATGTCCACATATCCGTAGACGTTGGGACATAATTTGATGCTCGTCATTCACGAAATTAGAAAAATAAAAATTGAAAGGAAAACCCCACCATTTTCACCTGAATTTCAAATTATTCTCCATGGAATGAGAAACTACAAACAATACCAAGCTCGACATGATCAATAGCCAAAGAGAAGGATTGACAACGACATTTGAATGAAGGAAAATATTTTCAAGCATCCAGATAGGGAAATAGAAAATAATTCAAACTACGAAGACTGAAGAATTTTCAAGTGAAAGGGCGAGATTAAAACCAAGCACCCATGATTTCAAAACACAAATTTCTCCAAGGCACCAACTCAAAATTCATAAAACTTGACTTCAAAAGAGGGGAATTTTGAGGTTGACAATAGGTTTAGCATAATATTCTAAGTTTGATTGGGTGCACAAAACTTGAGATCGTGTTGACATTTCTTTTATCACTCTGTGGTTATGATTATGGGTTTTGTTTTAACCTTCCTATTTCAATCATCTGTTCCAGTGGTTAATGAGGAAGATGCATTGTTTTGAAGTTGGATTTGAAATAAGCTTTCTTGTTAAAGAATTATAGCTTTTCGTTCAATAGAGGTATAGGAACGATTATACGTGTTAGCATTTTGAAAGGAATTATTGCTTGGAAAAGGGTAACTTAAAAGAAGTGTTATTTTGTCTTCTATTCTTTTGAGAACTTGGGTAACCTCTAAATTTGATGTAATTGATGCTTTGAAGGGGAAATTATCTTTGGTTTAAGCTCACTGTGTTACAGTTGTTGTTATCGACTTGTGAGTCTGAATAGTTATTTGGACATTAATGGTTGAATTGGGTTAGTTTGTTTTCTTGGCCTTAGGCCATCAAACTTGTTTTGGTTCTTTTTCCAATGAAGGAACATGTATCTCTATTTAGGGAATGTTGTTTGGGGGCTTAGCTTTATCATATTCGATTGTATTTTCTTTTCATCACTTGGGTATAGAAGGACTGTTAAGAATTACTCTTCTGATAATTCTCTTCCTTCCTCCACCATGTCCATGGAAATGTTTACTTGTTGTCTTCTAGATTTTGGTGTTATCATTACTGCCCCTTTGAACAATGAAAGGTATTGGATGTGCATGGTTCATAGTTTATTCCCTTCTTTAGGATTGTAGTATTTCAATTTGATCTCGATTGTCTTCTGTTTGGGAAATACGGTAGAGGACAGTAGAGAATGGACTTGACTATTTGTATTCTTGTTTATAGAGTGCTCTTTTTCTAATCCTTCTTTGAACGTTGAATTTACAATCTCTCTCTCCTTTAATTTTCCTTTTATTTCATTCTTGATGAGGGAGTTGTCCAGTGGGTCTATTTCATTGAACCTTCACTGGGACTTGTTTGTAGAATTAAGTCTAGTGGTGATTAAACAGTTAGTGAAGCTAAGGTTAATTAGAAGGATTGTTGTGGTTGGTTGAAAATATTCTGTGAAGTCTTTTTATTTAGTGAAAATTAATTGAATGGTGGAAGGAGCTGAAGTTGATTGTTAGATCCCTCCATTCTACTATTTTTCCTTAGCATAGAAATTGATGTATTACGTTGAGGGAAAGTGTGCTTAGTTCCAATTGCATGTTAAGTTGATCTCAATCTTTATTTAAAATTGTTTAGTGTTGAACTTGAACTTAGATTAACTTCTAATTCTGAAATTGAGTTAAAGGATTCTTAAATTAGAAACTCTTTTCTAAATAGGTTGTTTGGTCCATCCAAAACCTAATCCTATTTTTGAGTTGTTCTTGGCATCTTATATTCTAGGATGGAATTAAGTGAAATAAATGTTGAGATGAAAGTACTATTGTTTTATCTAATGCTGACCTATTCCTAAGAGATAGTAGGGATAGTTATCTTCTCATGTTAGATTGGATTAACTGAGAAGTGAATAATGTATAAAAGGTAGTTTGTGATTTTGAAGGAATAGTACTTACCTGGATTAATGTTTAATTGTTTTTATGTAAATCAATAGTATGAAAGTTGAAGTTGTTTATATCATGACCTATTCTTAAGTTTGATATGGTTTATCATCTTACCTCTCTCTCATTAGTGACTAGTAACTTCTTTGGTATGTATTTTGTAATGCTTAAATTGTTTCATAATAGCAAAGTTCTCTTTATGAAACTGTTAGCTAAAAGCACATCTTTTAATGCTAAGTGCTTATCATGCTCAATTCAAATGAACTAACCCATGCTAGCAATTCTTACAGATGGACTTCGTAAGTGATGAAAGGAGAAAAGATCTTTAGGAACTTGCATTTATTTATTGAAGAGACTGGGCCTTTTTATGATGAAATATGGTTCATGATTGAAATGTTTTCTATGGAAAAGAAAAATTGTATTTTAAATTGATTCAATCATTGTTGTTCGACATTAGTAATGTCAGTTGTGTTTAGACTTGTGAACATAAGAATATTTTGGATGAATAAAATATATGTGAAATTTATTGCATTTGATGTATTTCCTTTGACATTTAGTAAGTGGAAATTTTAAGTAATTATCTACTTCTAAGACCGTAACTCTCTTTTATGGATTAGATTATAATGGATAGAGATTGGGGGTACTAGATGTATTGCCCTCTCTAGTGAAATTGCAACTTATTAAGTTGAAATTCTTGCATGGATACTCAATTATTTCACTTTGACTATATTTTAAGCAAATGTTATAGGTGGATATAACTATGATGATAACTTATAATATGCTAAGGGGTTATAAATAATCATTAACCCTGTATAAGAAATAGGGAAGACAACTTCCATGAAATGAATAAATGACTATTTTATGATTTCATATAATTAAATCTGAATGTTATCTTTGGTTAGTTGATGGTGTGAATTCTCTTGAAGAGTTCCTTAACTGGATTAGGAATGTAGAGAAAGGGAATTAAAAAGGATTACACTTCATCGTATAGAAGTCTAATATAAATGAACTTGATATGAACTTATGTAAACTAAGGCTTGAGTAGGTGAGTGAATAACAACACTATTATGTTTGCTGAAACTGTTATGTGAAACATAAATTAAAATGTTAATGGGTTATAAATCAAAACTTATGAAATGGTTAGGAGGTAGATGTATCTACATACCAACTCTAATTGTAGTTTTTACTTGTAACCTTAATGGTTAATGAACCTAGTTGTTTAGTAGGGCTGCTATAATTAACCCTTAAAAGGAAAAAGTAATAAATCTTTAACTTCTTTCTATGATATGTTCATCTAGATGAGGTGAACTTAGTAAAATGTTGGCACACGCCAACTGTAGTACAATAACTTCGTGAAGACTTGGGTCTTCATGAGGATATTGTGTTGCAGTTGACATGTTGCAACACCCTTCAGAGTTTAATCATCTCGATCTACATAAATTTGACTTGGTCACAGTTCTACCCTAGGTAGAGTTAGGGGTATGATCTAGTGTTGGGGTCAACTCACGATGACTTAGGATAACTAGACACATGCAATCGACTTAGGTTGATTGGGTATGTCTATGTACCCTTAGTCACCATGAGCAAGTCCTCCACACTAGACTATGTTGCTAACCTTGGCTAGGGTTAAACCTTGAATAAGTGGACTGACAGGAGTCAGTGAAGACCATTCTAGATAATGAGATGAAGTGGAGTGAAAGACATATTCCATTTTATGATTATTTCATCTAGGAATATAAATGTGAACAATATGTTTAAAAATCCTTGGCCAAAGTATTGTAAGTTGCTAGTTTCGTTGTCCCTAGTTTAAGAAGCAGGATTTGGATGAATATTGGTAACATATATTTAGATAGGCCTCTTAACGAGAACACTTAATACCTCGAAAATTGCAGGGAACAAAGTATACATAGTATACAAATCATTAAGTTAACATGAGAGATCAGTATGATACGAAGTCATGGAATGAGAGATTGGTATTTTCTTGAGTCATTTACAAATGCATATGGTTTTCTATAATGAGATTAATTGGTTTAGAATGTGTGTTCTAAATTATGATTATTTATAATGAGTGAACATTATTAAAAAAAAACAAAATTCCCTTGTTTCTAATGTCTTAAAATGGGAATGTTACAAAAGGCTTCTAGACCTTGAATGTACGAAGATCATGAATGATCCAATCTCCTTGGCTCTCTGCTTCGTATCTAAATTTGGGTAATAATCTGGTTCCTCTTTTCTATTAAAGTAATATGTAATTCTTATTAGGAACATGGAACCTATTTACACTATGTTCCTTAAATTAGGAACTTTATCCTAAAAAGAGTAACCTAACCTAATTTACTAAGTTTTTTTGTTATTTTGGATGTTAAATGGGACCTAAGACTAAAGACTTATACCTAAGGACCTATGTTAGTTCCTAAACTAATGTTGAACCTAACCTAATGTTTGGCTAACCTAAAAGGGGCCTATGGGATGACATAGGGAGGGGGAAACATTGTGGCATCAATTCCTAGAAATTTATGATGAAGTTAATGTGTTCTTATCTCTTTTTAACTACCAAATTTTGTGAGGGGATAAGGAAATTTGGGGTAATGACCAGGTATCTCCACCAAGTTTTAGATGTATGAAAATTTGAACTTATTCTTTTCCAGAAATAGAGGTGGTGGTGCTGGGAGAATTGGAAGGATTGATAGTCCTATTTCACATTTAATATTTTTGAAGTTGGAAAAAACCACCTAGGAAGAAGAAAGAGGGGTTTGGTTTTGTTTTTTCATTTGGTTTTTGAGCTTGAGCTCTGCATGTGGGTTGTTTTGGCTCTTCAAACCTCCAGTTCTATTATTGAATGAATATTCTCTTTGCATGAACTTTCTTGCTTTGTATGGAATTTGAATGAAGAAGTTGGAATTGTGAAGCTATAAGAAAGAGATGGAGAAAAATTGGATGGTTATTGGCGTTTCAAAGGAAGAATGGAAGCTCGATTGGATATTTTCTACAAAGCAAAGAAGATCGAGCTTTATCAGGCATGATAGGCCCTATCCATTAAGTCTTATGCTTTTACTTAAATGCTCATAAAAACAACTCTACTCTTAAGGAAATATTTTGGTTTTGTTTTTGTGAATGAATTTATTTTGCTTCTTGGTACTTTGTTGTTTTCCTGGATGCATTATCGTTTGTGGTTGGAAAGTGGAAAGTGTGTTCTAGGTATGTAGTTTCCATACTTCTAAGTAACTAGCTTTTTCTTTAATCTTTCAGCAGAGGCTCAGATCAGAGCCGAGATCGATAGGTGATCTTAGTTAAAAGTTTCTCTAACCTTGTATGTAACTTGGTTTTCTTGATTCTGAGGATCTAGTTCATAATTTTCCTGTATAAAATGTTGGAAGAATACAAATAGAAAACCTTTTTTAGATATCATGACTATTTCTTAAGATATTTTTGTTCTTTTAGTTTACGTTTGTTATCCTTGCTATAGTAAACTATGAGGACCACCATTATTCCTGATAGAGGGAAAACTTAAGCTAAGATTCATGAGTTTGGAACATTGGTTTTGCTATCTGGATATTCTTTGAATCGACTTGCATGTATTCTCTCTGATTTTGTTTATGGGGATTTTATTGGAACCCTTGTGTAGATGATATGTCACTGTATTAGAGGTATAACTTGTTGTACAATAAGTATGAAGGATGATATTTCCAATGGAAGTGTTAATTCCATTTTAAACTTACCCTAAAATGGTAAAATGTTTGTGGAAAACTCACTTCATGTTTTCTCGTATAAAATCTCATTATGGGTATTAGTTATTGTTAAAGATCTTTCATTTAAGGTTCTATGGTTTTCATATCTCGATAAGTTTTTTTATCTTGTTGAGCACTTCTCAAGTTCTCTTAAAACCACTTGAGATTTTGAGCTGAGTAACAAATCTTTTGGATCGAGATAATGTTTTGATCATTATTGAATGACTCTCTTTTGAGGAATGTGCATATGTTATCTGCCTTCTTATAAATGATTAAAATTATTGATGGAATGTTTTGGTTTGACCTATAGTTTTATTTTTCACCTTCCTCCCTTCATTGGGTTGTTTGGAAGTGAATCGATTCTTTTATCCTTAGATGTAATCATACTTTTTGAGCTTGTCTTTCTTGTAATGACCAAAGGAAATAGGGGAATGTGGATTTACATTCGTTCTTCTGGTTCTATTATACTCATTCAATTTGAGACATGGGTGAATCTCTATTTGGATTTTAATGTGGGTTGTATGTGATCTATCCTTTTTCATTATAGTTTTCTTGGTTATTAAATGTTTACTCTTATTCTTAAGAGTTAGGACAGATGAGGAGACTGAAATCTCCCTCATACACTCATCAATATTTCAAATAGGATATTGTTTACTTGGTGTAGTTGTTGTCCCTCCTCTGGTTTGTTATGGTTATGTCACTTCTTGACCATGTGATAGGACTGAGTGTAGTAATGTTCTTAGAGCAACAAAGTAGAATTTTTGGAAATGCTTGGAAGGAGTGTAGATTCTTGTAAAATTTTGAACCTAACCAATCTACTCTTTTCGTAATGTTATAAATGGTGTATCTTGTTTGGGATTTAAATGTTAGCTTGTTTTCTTGTTAGAAAAAACCTTACACTTTAGATGAGGTTTGATTTAGGTTGTCTTTGACTTCTAACTTGAATTGGTTCCTAATTCGATCCTGAACATTAGGATGCTTCAATCAGGGTTACATTAATTTCTTACGATGATTTGGTTATCCTTACTTGTTCTTATGATCTTAATTATGATTGATGAAATCTTAGAATTTGGGATGAATCTGTGATAATGAGATGGTTAGATGGAAGGAAATGTTTATTAATGCTCAAACTGTTGAATTATGTTTGAAAGATAGTTTTAGGTATTTTATCATCTTCTATTAAATAGGTTTAGCTGATTGAAGGAACTTAAATGGATTACATGAAAGTAATGGTAAGGTTTAGATGAAATGATAATTCTTCTTAACTTTCTGTTTAAATTCTATATGATAAAATTATTTTATAATAGAAACTTAAGGTTGATAGATTGAATGACCAAACCTTACTTTTGCTTTGAAACTTTTATATATCTCGTTCTCTCTCTCTCTCTCTCTCTCTCTCTTATCTTGGATTGTAATCTTTTTGGTTGAGTCTTTATATTATTATGATTGTGTTTTCAGGACTATTTCATAACAACAAAGTTCTTTTTATGAAACAATTAGCTAAAATCACATCGTTTTAATGATATAGTGTTTATCATGCTCAGTTCAATGAATTGACCCGTACTAGCAATTTTGTAGATTGACTTCATAAAATATGAAAGGAGAAATACATATAAAAAGTTATATTTGTTTTATTAAAGAGGAAAAATATTTATTATGATGAAATATGGCTTCATTCTTGACATGTACTTGATGGAAAAGGAAGTTGTAATAAGAGTTGGTTAGGATCTCTTTGTTTGACACTTTGTGATATCTTAAATGTTTTAGATTTAGCGATTGTATAACTCCTCCTTATTGTATAAAATATGTGTCATTTTAATAATACTTCTTGTAATAATTTATTGGAATTAATTGGTCGGATATGATATGTATTACTTTAATAAATGAGGGTAGCTAACATAGTTAAATAATATGGAATGATTGGGGTGGGAATTTGAGTTATTAGTTGAATTAGTTTCTCTAGAGAGATGCAACTTATAATGTTGAAAATCTTAGGATACACTACTATTACAAAAAGGACTCGAGTAAAATTACATGGATGAATTTGTATTAAACCATGATTATAATTTATAATATGCAATTTGACTATATATGGAACATATGAATTCAATTTTCATAAATGGGCATCAGCCCATGACATTGGAAAAAGGGAAATTTCCTTGAGATCATTCATTAAGACCAAGGTTACAAACTTGTTAGAATGATAATGAACATATAGGGAAATGTCTACATGTGTGCTTCCTTATGCATATTTCCTTAATCTTAAACTGGAAAGTAACTAATTCATACACCTTTATAACTATAAGTGTCATTATGGAATTTATTATTACAAGTTTTTAAGTTAAATGATAAAATAAAGCTTGTATATACATAGGTTAGGAAGCATATTTTATTTACATACCTACCATAAATGCAGTTATAACTTGTAACCTAATAGGTTAAAGAACCTTGTTGAATTAGTAAGGGTGCTGTAATTAATTTGTAATGAAGTGATTAATATAACTTTAACTTTCAATCAAAGGTATATTTGTCCAGATGAGGAAAATCAGTTAGATGTTGTCACATACCAATGACACGTAGTACCTTCATAGTGACATGAGTCATCATGAAGATACTATGTTTCAGTTGACATGTCTCAATACCCAACAAAGTTTTTTCAACTAGACTAACATAGGTTCTTGATTGGATCATGGTTCTTCCTTATACAGAGATAGGGACATGATCTAGTGTTAGGGTCAACTCATGTTGACTTAAATAAATCGACATACCCAATCGACATAACTTGATTGAGTATGTCTATATACCCTTAGTCACCATGAGAAATCCTCCACACTAGGGCATATTGCTAACCTTATATAGGCTTAAAATTTGAATCACATGGGACTCGAATGAAGTCAATAAAGACAAATCTAGATAAAAAATCAAGTGTGGTGAAGGACTTATTCCATTTGATGAGTATGTCATCTAGGAATACAAACATGATAAACATGTGTAAATCTTTGGCCAAAGTATCACAAGCTACTGGTTGCATTGTCCTATGTCACCTAGTTTAAGAAGTGATATTTTAGATGAATATCGGTAACATATATTCAAATAGGCTCTTAAACAGAACACTTGAGTACCCCTAATAGGGTAAAGGAACTAAGTATACTTCGTATACACATTATTGAATAACATGAGAGATTGGTTTTGTGTCGAGTCATGAAATGAGAGATCAGTGTTTCACCAAGTCATTACGAGATGTGTATGGTTTTGTTATGAGATAGTGTCGCATTGGAATGTGTGTTCTAAATTAAGATTTAGAGAAAATAACATTATGTTTAATTTATTTTCCTTTCTTCTAAAGTATTTAAATGGGAATGTTACAAAAATTTCTTTACACCTTTGTCTTTTTGGACTTCTTTTGACCAAATCTAGCGAGAAAATTCCAATTTATTCATTTTAACAAAGAATCAAACATCAATTACCTTTCCACCGACATTGGTTCAAAGAATGTTATCGATTCTTTCATATAGCCAAACACTAGTTCATTGATTGATATCAGTCTTTGTGTTTTTGAATTTCTATCAAAAATAACAACCTATTTTCACCTACCAAATTCTTTCAAAAATGTTTATGAGTTTCTATCACTTTCACAGAGCCCAAAGTACCTATTTTTCATCTTTCCATATGGTTTGGACTCGCCAACAGGTGTGATCTCTTAATTTTCATGTGAGTTGTATATTGTTACCTACTACCCCCTTGCCACCTTCTATTTCTTCACCAATGGATCCTAATGCACTGCAATCATACCCACATGGTGATGAGGAATTCACTAGATTCCTTGATCATAACACTAAGGCCTTACAACATTACCTTTCTAACTCTTCCACCTGTGACTCCTCAAGTAAGCCTCTTTATGGAATGCCCACTTCCATTCCCCCATTTCTACCACCTCTACCATATCAGAAAATGCTAGTGTAGCTACCCAAACTACTCTAGTGTCAACCAACCCTATCTCACAACTACCTACTTCACAAGTGACCTCAACACCTTTAACATCTACCATCCCCCAACATCTGCCATCCCTTCAACATCTACTATACCCTTACCCACAACCCTCGTATAGGTTTCATTTCATCATCCATACCTTATGTACCTATGTCTACGTAGCCGCCAGTTGTGTCGATCTCTTCCACCCCATTTCATAGTTTGGTAGTCTCCATTCCAAAAATATTCCACTTGTCACTATAAGGATCTTTCCACAAGATCCTCCCACCTACACCTTACCTCAAACATAACCTATCACCTCCACTTCATATTCAGGGTATTTTCCCTCCTCTTCTACCACTTCCTACATACCTACATCTCAATTCACTTACTCGACACCACCATATACTGGTGTGCCTTCCACGACCCACTTATCTTATCCACCCCCTTATACATCAAGAGGGGTTCCTCAATCAAATCCCACAATGGATCTCATCAAAATTATGATGGAAAAATGCATACACTTGAAGCCTCCATTTCCAGATCTTGTAACATCCTAACCTATGATGAGATTTGCAATGAACCCATTCACCCCTCCATACCTATTCATCCCTATCCCGTGTAATGGGAGTTTCCCAAATTCAACCATTTTAACAGTAAGGAGGACCCCAAAAGCACTTGTATTTGTCTAATAATGCTTGTTATTTGATATTCCATGATGATGCCTTACTCATTCAAATGTTTCCAAGTCCCTTTTGGGACCCACCTTAGACTGGTATAGTGCTTTTCCCAAGAACTCAGTCTTTTCCTTCAACCAATTGGCCCAGACCTTCCTTGATCAATTTTCAATCAATATCTCTAAGAAGGTCTCTATGATAGATCTATACTCTATTTTCCAATATGAAAACAAGGCTATCGTTAATTTCATCCCATGTTGGTTAGGCCTAGTCAATCAGATCTCCTTCTATGTATCATAGTCGAACTTGTAGATTTGTTTACTAGGATGTGTTCTAGACACATTTCCTCAACTCTTCAAGTTTAAATGTTTCATACATTTGATGAGGCTTTCACCATGGATAGGAAGCTTGAGATCCACGCCCTTGAAGAAGAGAAACTTAAACTATGTAACAAGAACATTTCCTTCAAATCCAATGACTCTTCTTCTAAACCACCTAACAACTATTCCAAGCCTAAGGGATATTCCAACGTAGTGGTTCTGAAAGTTGACCCTTCTCATATCTCCAATCAACCAAAACCTCCTTCCAATCTCTCGCCCATTCAAAAATTTCAATACAAATATGAATAGAGGAGTTACACTCCCATCAGGGAGCCCTATTATTCTGTGTTGGACAAGATGTTAAAGGATGGAGCCATCACTCTTCCTCGTATCAAACCATAAACTAGTTTTTGTCCTTCTCACCCCACACTAGCTTGGTTTAAGGAGAATGATGTTAAAGGATGGAGCCATCACTCTTCTTCGTAAGAGGCCATAGTGACAAAAATTGTAAAACTTTCAAAAACATTGTCCAAGGAATGTTAGATAGCGGTGATCTCGTCCTCGACAAACCTAACACGTCGGCCAACACAAACTTGGATGTTTTCAAAAAACCATTTCCTAACCATGCCCCCTCATCAAATCATGCTAGTGAGACATATAAATATGAAACCAATGTCTATGTGGTTCATGCAATCTTCACTACAACGTCTGATCCTTCTATTGAGTGTCCTCCTCTAACATCTATTGAGGAAATTCTCACATGGACTCCCCTACTCACAGAGGAGCCCACCTTACCAGTTCCTTTACCCACAAAGGAACCCACCTCACCTATTCCTTTAGCCATAAAGGAACCCTCATTATCATCTTCTCTACCCATAGAAGATCCTACATCACCCACCTTGCCTTCTCCTCAACCTATAGAGGAGTCAACCTTGTCTACATCACCCACCTTGCCTTCTCCTCAACCCATAGAGGAGATAACCTTGTCTACTTCACCCACTTTTCCTCCTCCTCTACCCATAGAGGATTCAATCTTACCTACCCATTCTATTTGTGATACCTCGCCAAAGGACCTCACAAATCCCATCGCTCTTCTTAACTTGATTTTACCAACTGAATCTGAGGTCAAGACCTTCCCTATCTCACAAACCTCAAATCTCATCATAGGGATTAGCACTAGCACTCTATCCTCTTCATCTAAACCAAAACCATTCTCTCATTTTGTTGATCGCATGGAGTATGTTGATTACTCTACCTCTAGGGCACCTTCAAATCCCTGTTTCCACCCAAATGTAGATGTTATCCCTAGATACCTTGACCATTTACCCTAAGGTATTCAAATTGACTAAGATTATTATACCTGAGCCCATGGTTCTAGCCCCTTCTTCATCAACATTCCTTTCACTCAAGCCTTTGTCTACACAAAAACCTAACACCACCTTAGGGGTCTTATTGGTATAAAGTGAAGCACATCCCGCTATGAGGCTATATTTGTCAATGTCACCCTCACCCATCACAAAATCTATTCCAACACCTAAAAGGAAGACCCAAAATTTTAGGGCTTCACACCCCAGTATCTCCCATGCCTTCTCACTCACCTTTTCCTTTGTCATCGATTTTAGGCCCACATCTTTAAACCTTGGTTAATTTTCCCCTTCACTAAGTAAAATTTATACTGTGACAACCTAGACCCCTACCTTCACCTCTCATTTTTCCCACACCTAATTCAATACATGAACCAAAACTCTTAACAACACCATCTCTTTCCCCTTGGCTTACTCTGATATCTACACCTTTTAAGTCTCCTTCGTGCTACCACATTATTCCTCCACCATTACCCAAGAAGGCGTAGCCTAAAACCAAACCTTGAATACCTACTAAAAAGGTAGTTATACTAGCATGACCACTCACCTCGCTTTCCTCATGAATGTCACCTACACCTTCTCCCAAGACGACCATGCCTTCTCATTATGATCCTTTGGTAGGATCTTATTCTAACATTATTGCTTGATTGTTAGATACATCAACCATATCTCTTATGACAATCAAGCCTTATGACCCTCTCAAACATAAAATACTAGGGTTTGACAACATGAATATTTCTGCTTATCATCACTCACAAGGGAATGATGTTTAGAATTATAGGGATCTTACAAAAATTATCCTTCATCTTTGAGATTCTGATGGTTGATTTGAACAAGATGATCTACTGGAGGAGGATTCCATTATTTCTTTTCCTATTGTAAAACAACCTTCTTTTCCTCTTCCAATATTTGAAATTAACATGGTACTTGTAGCCACTCAATCACACCATGTGAAAGACAAAGGAAAGGAAAAGAATGGTAACCCTTCTAGTTCACCTTCACCTACTATTTCACCTACACCTCCCCATAAGATAACCATCCTTGGGATGAAACCCCCTACTTCTTATGGGGTTACCCATCGCTCAATGATCAAACAACTTCACCAATCCTTGTTGAAGATGTCCTTATTTGACTTAATCCAGACCTTTGATTCTAATCATTAAGTCCTCATTGAGGTCCCGCAATCTATTAAGGAACCACCCAGTGACACTTCAACTATCACTTCCGTCATTTCTCCTCATCAGATTGCTTCCATCAATTTCTCCAAATCAGAGATTTCCCCTTCACAACCTGATGATCCAGATCCCACTCTTTTCATCTCTACTTACATCAATGATATTCATGTTAAACACATCATGATTGATGGGGGTGCTAGCATCAACATCATCTCCTCTCATGCCTATGAACAAATGGGCATACTTGTTGATTAAATGTCTAACAACCCCATTATGCTCTGATTTTTAAACAATGCCATGAACACTACACTTGGCACCATTTTCCTCCACATCCACATGGGTGCTCAAACCATTCCTGAACTCTTCTACATTATCGAAGGAGAGTTCTGATATAACCTATTGCTAGGTCATGACTAGATTCATTTCATGGCTTGTGTACCTTCCACCCTTCACTGTTGCCTCAAATTTTAATATGAAATGGAAAATTACACCATTTGAGAAGATCCCCCTTAAAAAAACAATATTCTTTACCATCCAAATGATTTATTAATCCCAATTAAGGCAACAACCACATTGACCACATCTACCACAATCATCGCTTCTCTACGCTTAACCTTCCTCATCTAGCCAACCTACCAAAACTCCTATTCTACTTCTACCGATGCCCCATCTTCGAGGATTCGGATAGATCATCATTACTTGTTACCCAAGTACCAACCACAGACCCCTTGGTAGGAAATTTTAACACCTTTCACTTAGGGAATAGTTCCTCCTTATCATTCACACATTCCTTACTCCTCAAGAGTATGGAAAAATACACCAACACCTACGTTATAACCATCGTATAGAGAGGTCATAGCCTACGGTTGTCCTCACCTTTGTACTAACCTAAAATTTTGGGGACTCAACATGGCTTCTTATTCTATTGAACCTCCCTTCCAAACTAGGCATTTTTCATCCAATTTCTCCTATCTCACGAAATGTAGCTTCCAACTCACTTTTCTTCACCGTTTTACTTGGAAAGGATTTTACTTTGGTCGTTATGACAAGGTCGTCTGCTTTGTGATACCATGCACCATAGAGAAATAAAAATACTATCGTGGTCTTGGTTTTCCTTCGCAACCTCCTCCTAAGAAGGCTCACATCACCCTCGTTGAAGACAAAAATACTTCCCCACCTTCTTCACCTATCATGCTACCTTCTCCCACCTAGTCTATGGATCATGAATCCATTCCACGTAAAAAAATTGTGAACACCATCTCCTTGGGACCTCTAACCTATCAATGTGATGGTGAGGTTACCTCTTCCCTTCCTCTTCTTTATCCTAACATGTTGGATGATGAAACACCTTCTATAAATTTTGTTCAATGTCAGGATGATGATTCTATTCGACCTATTTAGGTGTGGAGGATTATTATATTCAAAGGTTGTTACCCTCTAACATGAAAACCATTTTGAATTAATCTATCATAGAAATCAACATTCACACTCAAGACAACCCATGAATTCTAAAGATAGGCCATTCTATAGACTCTGCAGAACAAAAATCTTTAACTTCTTTCCTTCATGATCATAACAAATAATTTAGTTAGTCCTAAGATAATATGCTAGGAATTGACCCTAATATCATAACTATTCTCGATGTCAACTTCATGCTACCTTGAAACAAGATGTTAGCTTAGACACGGAATTTCATACCATGTACCTCATATTCTTCTCGGAAATAATTTATCCATGTCTCCTTTCACTGTACCAATTCATCTAAATTTTCCCTCCCAAGTCTCGATAGAAACTTCTACTCGGTAACATTCTAAATGAGGCTAGGATATCTCTTTACCAAAATCATCATTGAAACTTTCTTTTTGGAAATTTGGCGAGAGCCATCTATGCGTCTTTGAACTTTCCTACAAGTGGGACCTCCTGTAACTCTAAAGAGTAACAAGAGCCCTTTGGGTAGAGTTATGGTGAGTTTGATAGATTTTGAAACCTTTACGGGCATGACATTATCGAGGCACTGAATCTATTATGCACTTGCTCAATACATATTCTCCAATAAGAAGGAGACATAGAAAGGTTTGAATTTATAAGTATGTGATGCACTCAAAGAAAACATGTCATGTGAGGGAGGTGTAGGTGATTTTTGTAGTATTCCTTTTGGATGAGGAGCTACAACATTTTGTGTTAGACTACCATTTCTAATGTATTGAACAATCCTCTCAAAGAGATGGGTATGTAAATATTCAGTTTTGGTGATCTACAATTTGGATTTTTTTGCATATTCTATGAAGTCAAAGGGAGTAGATGTGAAAAAGGGGGTGAAGGGACTAATTTTGAAGTCTGGATAGGCTTGGGAGAAGGATTTAATGTTTGAGCAATGGAGGGTATTTTAAATGACACACTAGGAGCTTTCAAGGTATTAGATTTTACAGGGGAAAATTTAGATTTAAAAATGGAAGAGGAATTTGAAAACTTACTTGGAATAGCTGGAGTATTCTTACTTGTTATAGGATCAGGTTTCTCAAGTGTGGACTTAATGCAAGGTGGAAGTGGAGATCCTTGACTACTTTTTTTTTACGGAGTCACCACAAGAGGATCATCAACCTTCTTTTCTTTACAGTAGTGTAGGAGATGCTCTTTTCTCAAACTGAGAATGAGTGAATACCACACATGAGAAACTAGGTGCATCCTCTTCGTCTTCTTCATCACCTCGAAATACTCACAAAATATGATTTTTCTATGATTCTCAAGTTCATCGATCTCTAGAAAGTTACCACCTTCACTTTCTTGTTCAAGCTCTTCTTCACTTTCTTGAAATCTGCAATTTACGTTCAAGGGAGGGGCCTCTAAGGAAATCCTTTGGATTGATCCTGTGATTTGATTTTTGCTACCTTTTTGAGAATAAATGCTATCAAAGATTTCCCTCCTCAATGATGCCATTTCATTTGCTAATTTTTGTAACAATGGATTTGTTCTCTCATCTCTAGGACGTTGGGTTTTTCCCTTTGATGGATTCTTGATCTTTCCAGAGAGGATGAGATCATCAAGTTCAATGGCCATCCTTTATGCTTCTACAATGTTCCTTGGTTGGGATCTTTGTAGTAAAAATCCTACTTCTGATGATTGAGCATTGATGAAGAATCTCTTGATATTGTTTTCATATGGCGAATCTTCTTCCCGTATCCTGCAAAGAAACCTTTCGAAGAAAGCCATGAAGACTCTCATAGTTTCACTTTCTCCTTTCTTCATTTGAGCCAACTCCACCAAGAGGTCTTTATATTCTTCAGTTGATTTAAATATTTATTCGAATGAATCCTTGATGTCGTTCCAACTCGTGATGGACCCAGAAAGGAGGAGGTAAAACCATTTTTCTGATTTTCCTTAGATGGACTCCATGAACAGTCTCACAATAATGTCTTCATGTTGGACACCAAGAATTCCACATGATGTTGTGAAAGCAGTGATGTGTTCTTCAGGATGTTGTGTGTTGTCACCTTTGAAATTTGGAAAAATATTGCGAGAACCCATTGGTAGATCGTGAAGAGGGGTTCAAGAGCAAGCAGACCTATATTCCTTCCCTATGGAACAATGGGTTAAGGTCTTTCTACTTCATCTACCATATTTTTTTCTACTTCTACTTCTACTTCTGCCCTTCCTTCTATAAATTCTTCATCAAACTCTTCTTCTTCTAGGAACTTGATGTTCAATGGTGGTTGAAAAATGAGAGAATTTGAAGGGGAAGTATCAACAAGAGTTTGGATAGTATTACTAGGTGAACTGATTGAAGATCCAGATGAAGAGGAGGCTTGAGAGAATAAGTATGGATTATCTCTAATTCGTTCTTGCTGATTTTGTAAAGCCTTGAAATTGGAAACTCCACGCCTCTTGACTTTTTCAACCTAGTGTATCTTCCTTGATCAACTTTTGGAAATTATTGAAGTTCCCATATGAAATGTCACGTGTAAGCTGCGAGTGTATCTTTTAGCAATAAATTTTTATGAAATCTGTTTTCTTCAATATTTCATTTTTTTGAATTTTTGGACCTTGGGCCCATATTTTGGGTGCAAATTCTCCTAAATCTACCCCATAGTGGGTGCCAAAAAATTTTGGTGAGAAAAATTTCAGGTGGACAAACTTGTGGATTTCTTGCCAACACTCTAGGAATCTAAGTCCCTCTACTTAACCGGTGCTGTTGCCATATATGCATGCGTGAGTAAAGGTGGATTTTCTTGGTGGCCTTGTGGTCGAGGATCCAATAGGGGCACTCCACCTGACCCTGTGTCAAATCTGGAAATCTATTGCTAGGGGATACTTTGTCTAAAGAGCGGGAAAGGGAGTGAGAAAAGAGGTAGGGGAACTAATTTTACAGGTAGAAAATTAGATTCCTGCACACACTAGTTAGAAGTTTCATCACATGCACTAAATTTAGGAAGAAAAAATACTACAAACAATAACAAGACCAATTAGAATTTAATGAACACAAAGTATCAGTAAACCCCTTAGTCAAAAAAAAGGCTCAAAACTCCTTCTTCTATTGATGCTCAACTAGAAATTGTACATTTTGAGAATGGAAGACATTGAGAATAGGGGAGAAGTGGCTAACTCTTTTCACTCACAAGGGAGAAAAATATCTCTCATGAACTTATAAGAATACAACCAACTAGAAGAATTTTAGAATTAGAATAACCCTTTGGAATGAAGAGCTCATTATAATTTATAACAATCTGAATTGACCTTTCACCTCCCTCACATGACTCTTCATTTCCATATTCCACTCGTGACCTTTTGTTTTCCATGAATTAAGTATTTCTCTTATAATTTTGAGAAAATAATTTTTATAATTAAAATAGGTCTCTTAAGTGAATAGGACAAAATACAATGATGATGCATAACGAAATTTAGAATGGAGAGAGAAAGAAGAGAGAGAGAGAGATAAAGAAGAAAGGAAAATATGTTGTCCCTGATGAAGTCTGATGATCCTTGTTGATGGAAATCTCGATGTGATGAAGTTCTAAAACTCCCTCAATTTCTTGTTGTGTCAAACTTTCCCTTTGAGAACAACCTACTATTTTTAGAATATGAGCCCATGCTCTACTATCCTGGGACATATCACCTGTCTTGATCTAGTTTCACCTTCTGAACCTTATACCATATTCCAACCTCTTCTATTACTGAGATATTTCTATTTTTATCACATTTCTATTTTTAGTAGGTTGTTATTTGGGGACCTGCTATTTTGGGAAGAAGTCGTTTTCTGTCTTACTTTCCATTTTACCCTTTTTCGATTGTCCTGAGTGATAGAACTTGTAATTCAGTGGGACTCGTCATTTATAGCATGTGAGGAAATATAACATATTTTATTTTAGTAAGTGGTGAACAAAACCTCTTTTTATGATGGGAACAATTTTTTTGGATTTGACTCTTTGTCACGAACTTGTGCTCCAATTTTCATCATGATTCACTTTCCAAAAATATCAGAAATGAAAAATGAAAATTTAGGTCTTGTTAGACCTTTGGGTATGGAGCTATCAGGACATAATACTAATAAAAATCATTCTTTCACATCTTGAGAAACTAGAAACTTCTTGAACAAAAATTAGTTTGAGAGAAACTAGATTTTTTAGAGATCCTTCCCTACGAATTTTGGATGATTTCACTGCTTTGGATATTTGGGAATTTGAAAATTTCTTCAAAGAGGGAATAAATATGATGAAAAATAATTCCTCCATATGTTTTAGAAATAGGTACTTCATGGTACAAAAACTAGTTCATGCAAAACTATATTTTTCAACGATCATTCCGTCCAATTTTCGTGTGATTTCGCCCACTAGAACCCTGAGAAGCGGAGAGGTAGCTTGCTGATTTTTTCCATTACTGTGTCATGAAAGCCATTAATGGAGCTTGAAATTTTAGGTCTGGTTTTTTTCCATTCGTGAAAAATAAATTCCATTACAATAGGTTTTTGTTTCCAGTGCTTCACACGAAATTTTACTCAATCGGCGACTAGTTTGATAGGAAATTGAACTTTGTTCTTCGTGGAGCGAAGTGAAATTTATTCACTGTGATTATTCCTTACTAAAAATTGGAGGTTTGAATATTATTTTTTAATTTCCTTTAAGAGATAATAACTCAATAATAGGTGGTTTGTCAATCCATGCACTTGTTTGCAAGATATCTTCAAATCTTCATTTTATGGCAATGGGGATTTCCACTCTTCTTCTTCTTTGTTATTCATTTATTCTTATTATCTCAATGAATTATTATTTTTGTGACTTGTGTGCCATCATGGAGTGAAGGATAATGTTTTTTGATGGAGCTGGTTTGAGCTTTGGCAATGGTGGAGTGGTGGACTAGTGTTCTCTATAACTTTTCTTCTGGTAGTGAAAACAACAAGAAACAACTAACAATTAGAAAAAAATTCAAAATTTTGAGTTTGAGTTGGGTGAATTTTTCATGTCTTGATTTCCTAACCTCAGGGACATGAGGGAAATCAAATTCCATAGTGATCAAGAGGATGACATGTTTCCTCCATCCGACGGTAAGGGATTTGAGCTCTAAAAATGCACTTGGGGGCTGAACTGTCAAATTTGAATGTCACATGAGGGTCCCAGAGGTCACATGGGGGCTGTGCACATTTTATAAGGTTGATGTACCTGACCTTAGGGACATCGGGGACATAAAATCCCATCAGGCTCCTAGTGTTGACACGTGTCCTCCTAAAAATTGACTAACTCCCAAACTGTCTCCAAGAGGGTAACTTGGAACGATGATAACTTGAGCTCCCAGTGGAATTTATTGGTGAAATTTTATATTATCCTAACTGGAAATGAAATTTTTAATCCAATGGTGGGGTTATAATGTCTTGATTCATCCATTTGATCCCTAAAAAAATGGATTTTTGATTTGGTACTCTACTTATGCCTGAGAAAAACTACCTGCAAACCCTATGCGCCAAGGTGTTGTGAAAAATATTATTTCATAATCTTGTAGGGATTGGAATTATATTTCCATAAATTTTTTTTTTACTCCTAACTCCATCCAGAGCTCCCTGGAATCTTTTTTGAAGCTCAAAAACTATTTTAGGTCTGTATACTACCTAGGCATGTGAACCCTAATTTTTATTGATTGCTCCAAGTCCTTAAAATTTTTCTCGAAACCTTCCAAAATAATTTCCATGATGTTATAAGGTCTTAAATTCACCTCCATTTTGAATTCAACCCTTTTGTTCCACTCCAGGAGTTGATCCAGTCCTGGGAAGGCCAACGATAACCCTTCTTGTGACTCCTGAAATTTGCATTTTCAATGAACTCCTAAAATCACCTAGGGGACTGATTTGAATTTCCTAAATCACCTAAGGGGATGAGATAACATTGTCTAGGGGGGTCACTGGACTGAATGGGTGGACTTGGTGTTCCTGGGAATGACAGAACATGAAAATTTTGGCACAGGGGTATAGTTGTCGTGCTTGGAAATTGTCAATTTCCCTATTGCACATTTGCACGACAAAAATTACATAAGACAAGTAGCCATTACGTTGAATAATATGAGTGGGTTATAAGTTACATAATAATATTAGTCACTAAGTTACATAAGCTTAGTGGACACAAAGACACATAATCATAATAGCCGATAAGATACATCTTTTTAACATTTATTTGATCAATTTGTAAAATGGAAATCATTATAACATAACTTAGTGGTCACTAGGAATTTCAAAATAGTTGCCGAGTCTAGATAACATGAATAAAGTTAATATTTTTCTAGTCTATAAATCATACAAAACAACAAAGAGTCACTAATTACATTAAACATGTTGTTATGAAACATGGATTTGACATTTTATTTCCATAAGAAATCAATTCCTTCAAGATAATTATATTGAAAAATATAGAAAATTACATAATGGTTTATCCCTTTCAAGGGTATCTAGTTTAACCAATGTTAATTACAATGCATTATTTATTATCTTTGAAGTTGTGAAAGGTATTCCTAAATAACATCATATCCCCGATTTGGTATTTTAATTTGATCCCCTATCCATATTTTTCTTGGTGTCCATACCTTGATGATAGTTTCTATATCAATATCTAATTTTTCCCCTAATTTTGGCCACCATTTTTTTTTCTTTAAGCATTCTTGGTATTGTTCTTTTTCTGTATTTTCTTTTCTTATGGGTTTCCCCAACTTAGCCTTATCTTTTGAGCCTTCATGTGGACATCATGTATTCAAAATATTTTTATCTTTCCCATGCATATAGGTACATTATCATTGGTAGGTCTTACTAGTATCATCTTCCCATCATTCACATCCCTCTGGGTTGAATTCATCTCAAGGTATATCACATATAGCCCTAACATATATATCCTTATTTGAAAGGAAATTTTGAGTAAAATAGCTATCCATGTAAATATGTGGTGCACATTGTATTTGATAATAGCTTTCACTATCTTGAATTATTTTTGGTCAAAAGAAATCTCTCCTTGTCATGTTATAATTGATAAAGGGATTTTATATAGGCACACAAAACACTTTTCCAATATGTAATATTCATAACCTATAATTCTTCTCCACCAATTGATTAACTCTTTTCCCAATGTGTGATGTATGCCTAAATGCCTCTTTTCAAGTCAGCTATCTCTTTTAGTTCTTTGAAAGGATCCAATGGAGGATTCCCTTAAGGAAAGTAAGGTTTTCCACCCACTATTTAATAGATTTAAATGAGTTGAAGCTGTAAAGCATCCATGAATGATATTTTGTACTCTATGATGGAATTTTTTTGTTTACATGGAATTTGAACATATTTATTTTTCTACGAGACCCACAATTTTGTGGTTTCCATCTATCATGGATGAAAATGCAAAAAACATGTGATTTTTTTGTCACTTGAAGCATTATCCAATTGTAAAACATGAACCAATGGTTGTTTTCTAAATGAACTTTTATAAATTCTTACAATATCAGTTGTATAAGTCTCCTCATATTTTCTTCTTGTATTCCTTACAATTTTCATACACATCATTTTACAATAGTTCATCATGTAATGGGTGTTTCAACGTCCTACTACTTGTATAATAAATCACCATGCTAATCTCTAAGTGGTTATTTTATAATATTGATATGAATTTCCAATGATGTTATTGTGAAGTTTTCTCCTCCCTCAATAAAAGGTAGGCCATAGTGGCAAAAACCATCATTTTTGTTCCCATGTGTTAGCATACTAGTCAAGTTGATAGGGAGGTTAATAAAATTACTTATTGAATTTGTTTTTATGTTTGTCCTTAGTATTTCACTTTTCATCTTTTCTATTTTTTTCATGTACAATGCTTAGGTATGGTTTAAGATATTAATATGATAGCAATCAATGAGCATATTAATTTGAGCGAAAACTTTGAAATGTAATCATTGTGTCATTGATTACATTGATCTACTTATGCCAATGTTTGAACATTAGGTGGCTACATGTTTGTTCTTAAGCTCTGTGCACTCATCAAATATTACAAAGAAGTTGTTCTTGGTGATTAAAACATGGGATAAATGTTCTTGAAATATTTTTCTAAGGTTTTTTTATCACGTGTTTTGCAAGGGAAAACTTCACTTGAAAACAAGACAACTATGCCCTCATATTAAAAAATTTCATTGTAAACCTTCCCTGAAAATCCTCTAGGTAGGTCCATCCCATGTGTCGGGATTATCCCCATTTTTATAATGATTTGTGTATGTGGTATCACCCTCTCCCATGTGTGGAGGAGAAGAAAACAAGTTTAAATCATTCTTTCAAGATAACAACTTTCAAGGACGATCTTTCAGTGGGCTTCAAAGTGGCTATTTTTAGCCCTTCTCAAATGGGTACATATTCTTTGGGCGAGTTAAAGTAAAAAATTCATAAAATATTTGTATTCATGAGCTAAGATAATTTTTCATTTGATTTAGGAATACTATGGAAATATCCAGAGGTTTAGGAGCCGAGTTCTACAAAAGTGGGTTTTGAGGTCAAAGGAGATTATACTATAAAAATCACTGAAATTAGGGAGATGATTCTAGTAGATACAAGATGAGTTTTAGGGGAAAAAATTAATATAAATATGATTCAATTACCTACATTTTTGTGATTACGTATTCTTCACAACACCCATGTAATTATTTCCCATGTGAATTTTTCGCAACCAAAACTAGAAACCACGATTAATAAGGTCATTTTAGATGGTTTTAGGTGGAATCAAACCGTGAAACACATACCATAATTTAAGAAAATATTATTTCCAATTAAAAACATATAAATAATGTCCTAAAAATTCTTTTAGGAGCTTTTGATGTCATTTTCAATCTCCTCTCTAAGGTACAAACTTATTCCTTAGCTAAATTTTTAAGCTACACATGTCATCATGAGGTGAGGTGAAATTATAGTGTAACTCTATCCCATTCAAATGGGACAAGGGGGAATAAAAATTTTCTCCTTACCTTAAGCCTCATGGACCCCAAAATGACCTTGGGGATCTCTTGTTAGCACCTTGACCAAATTTCTAGCCCCCATTCAAAATTTACGCATGCCTAACACTTTTCCTCACAGGCTAAGGCACTCTTTTGGTGTCCCTCTATCAAGTTCCAAGGGGACAAGGGGGGAAAAAATAATTCCACCTCCCCACCATAGACCTCATGGACTCATCATGTGACCCTAGAGACCTTTGTCAAGCACTTTTGGCTAATTTTTGAGCCCCCTCTCCTCTCTCTGCATGCATGAAGTGTCACCTCCAGGCTAATGCATAATTTTTGTTTCCCCTATCCCATTCTAAGGGTACAAGGGGGGAAGAAAATTTTCCCCCCCTTCCATGCTTCCTTTAGGTCCCTCACATAATGAAAAATTATCCACTGGAAGTGAAACTACGCCATTTCTTCATTTTTCCTCACCCGTGCATGTGTGCCATGTGTCACCCTAGGGCTAAGGAACACTTTTGGTGTCCCCCTATCCCATTACAAAGGGGACAAGAGGGGATAAAAATTAACCCCTTTCCTCTCTCCCTCTCATGCCTATAAATACCAACACTTAGCCATTTTCCTCATTCCCCCCACATTTCTCCATTTTCACCCGAAACTCTAGTGAAAATTTTCCATAATTGCTCCACCTTCATTTTCCATTTGAAAATAATTATCACTAGTTTCCATGATCATGGAAAAATAAATTTTATAAAAATGTACAAATTTTAAAGGATTTGGGTACATTTATTTCATAAGAATGACTTTGTAACCCTTGAAGTGAAAATATTCATAACTTTAAGAGTGGTTGAAAGATTGATGCCATATTTTTTACATTCATCAAAATTTATAGTCACCTTTAAGACCCAAGTGAAAGAATTTACATACATAGCTTTGCATTTTATAGTAAGAAAACCCCAGTTTCACGCTCAAAAAATTTAGAAATTTATTTTCTCATGTTCCAGAGATCACGTTGAGCTAAAATTTCGTATCTAAGATAAAGAAGAAAAAAAAATATCAAAAGAGTTTATTTTATTTAAATCCTAGGTAAGGAGGGCCACTTTCCAAAAATATTAAGTCTCTACATAAGAGGTTACTATAAATAACAAACCTTCAAAAAAGGAATATTTTGTATAGAGTTTACAATGTACATTTAGAGAAACAATAAAGGTGATTGAAGGTGTTCCAAGGTAAAAGAGGTGAAAAGATCAATTTAATAAAAAATAGCAAATTCCCATTCCGAAGACAAAGAAGTGTTAGTGTCAAATATGAATTTTAATTTTGTGAGAATTGAACCAGTCTTAGCTCTCTCTTTTGAGTACTAAGTTATGGAGGATAGTAATGTTACCCACATGAACCTCGCTGATCTCAAAGACTAAATGTTTGGAGGAACAAGAGAGCTAAATGAGGAGAAAGGTTTTATAATTAGATTGTATGCAGCAGGTGGACATCCAATCTTAGTAGAGAGTGTGGAATTTGTTTTGGCATGTTCATAGCACTATGAGCTCAAGAGCAAGACCATTTGAGTAGATGATGGCTCAGCCATGGAGGTACTTTCTTGCAGATGCCATCTTCCATTTAATGTAGATCACAATTTGGAACAATATGGACATCATTTCAAAGGAGTTTGCAGCGAAGTAATGTACCAAAATAGATTCATACCTTAATGCCTCACTCTTGGTTCATGGTTAAAATAGGTGAGAAAACCTTCACGGGTTCCCAATTCTTTCTTACAAGGTGAATTACATGAATGCCATTTAGATGCAATCATTCTTTCTTAGTTTGAGTCGGGTGATGGGAGAAGAAACCTGAAAGGAATTTCAAGAATGGATGGCTCTCTTCATATTCATGATCATGGAAGATAAGTAGAGGATTGATTGGGGACATATCATCAATGAAAACCTACACCACTAGTTGCTTCAGGTACCGGTCTTGAATAAATTCACAATGAATTCATATCTTTTGTATTCTTTTGTGAGCTCAAGATATTTCAAAGGGTTCACACTTTCTCATAACATATTTCCAGTGGATACAACATTTGAGAGACATCATTAGTGGGTTTTGAAGGAGAGAAATATGCAATTAATAAGGGTAAATGATGCCTTCACCATGTTCATCACAGGACATTGGTGGAGAACCTTCACTTGAGGTTATTTCCACGGGTGAATTATTTGATCAAGAGATACAAATCATACTTCACATAATTTTCCACTTTCTCATACATTCGATTTTGGTTACAATCTTTCTCCACTCGGTCTATCTTGGTATCTTAGTGAAAAGATCACATTATTTGAGCTTTGCGAGACAAGCTGGCCCATGTTCGAGTAAGCTCAAGAAGCTGTAAAACAAATAATACCTCCTTTATCATCCCACTTGGAATATTCACCTGTAAGAGTTTCAATGATGTATCACACCTAGAAGCCACCTTCACACTCCTAATCTTGTATTCATACACACCAAGGAATACTACGACATCTGAGGTGATCCAAACACTTTCCATATCTTAGATTCATATAATGTACCAAAAATCAAAGATTATTGGGTAAATTACATAGATGAGTTTGATGTTAGGGAAAGAGACCATATGTGGATGATATTTTTTGAATCGGGAGATTTAAGTTTGATTGGTATGAAGAGGGAATTTAAGATGATGGTACAAAATTGTATGATCTATAATATAAATAAATAAAGGCTTCACCTTTGTCACAAGTAACATGGAATGTCCATGAGTCGGGAGACATAAGTGAGACAAAAAAATTCAATCGGAAGAATAAAATAATGGCTCAACAATCAGAGGGATTCCTCCATTGAATCAAGAAGTTTCCCCACCCTTTAGAGACATGAATCACATCATAATCCATCGAAGATCGTAGAAAATACTTGGGATCAGCCCATTACGGAGATATTTTCAAGTGTAAAGTAGTAGATATAGAGGCCACTTACTACATGAGATTGCATATAAAGGTCGGATCAACCGAGGATCCTATAGTTGAAGTCTAAATTGAAGAGAATGATCGATCCACCTCTCGGCTTCTCAACATTTGCAAAGTTTCCCGCCTTCCACCATCTCTCTTGCTCCCTATATACAATATGTACCATCTTACCTTGAGTAGGAGACAATAGTCACATTAGTTGTCGAGCCTAAAATAGATGAGATGTTTCCCTGGATGAAGAAAATTATCACCAAAGAAGGTCATATGGTCCAGAGGTAATGGTCCCTAATTTTTAGTGATTTCAACACTATCAAAAGGGAAGAAGAAAAAGTTTTTGAACAATATTTTTATTTTAAGGGGGTGTCACGGGAAATATATAAATTTAAGTAGTCAAGATGAAGGTAATCAAGTGTACTAAGGAGATGACACTAGCCACTCATGAAGGATATGTACACATGTTCTAGGAGTCTTCAACTTCCATCTTCATGAGAAACAACTAGTATAAGGTGAAAATTGATCAGTTAGAAGACCAAGTACAAACACTCTCTTTATATGTGCAACACTTCATGGACCTAAATGCCTCATCATCACTCTTAATTGAATAAGTTACCCCAATAGCTATCTTCGATCTGGATTCCATTAAGAAGACATAGGTCTTCATCATGTAGGGAAGAGAAAATGATAAATGGATGAGCATGATCTTTGAGAAAGGAAAAGTACTTATTCCATAGTTGATCTCACTATATAAGTACATGTGTGCCACTACAGATAAGGTGCAAATGATAAGAGAAGTATTATAAAAGAAAAATAACATTGGGACCAAGTTCATCCACTGGTGATGGAGATGGGATATGCTAATTCCTAGGTGTTGGTGATTAGGAAAGTATTCAATTCTCCATCCAAGGACTTGTCACGTATCTGGGTGATAAACCTTTCCTCTCGATACAAAAGGTTTAAGCGGGATATTATTGAGTTGGAATCAAGTGAGGAACATGTCTTCAATATGTAATATGACATCAACATAAAAGTAAAAAAACTTCGAGTGCCCTCGCTTGATGAGAGCACTACCGCATATGAGGTCTTAATTCCATTTGAGGAGTATGTACATAAAAATGGTGGGGACCCCTTTACTCGGAATGAACAATACACTACTATATCTATCTAAGATCATAACCAAAATTTTAATAATTAAAGGAAACATCCATCATGGTTCTTGAAGATAAAAATATCAATGATAACTCGGATGGTTGGACCGAGTCCCTAAGATATGTCTTGATTCCTTAAGAAGAGAAGGTAGCATATGTAGCAACCCGATATAGTAAAAACTTCAAAAGAGTGGAAATATTTTCATTGGAGCTTGGTAATGATCAGTCAGGTGGTAAGGAAGAATCAGTATAAAATACATCTTCATCGACATAATTCTCTCTCCTTCTCTCTCTATTTATTTCACTTCACTTCCCCCTCACCCTTCATGTTATTTTCCTTCATTTTGGATTGCACTTTTTCATTTTTTTATATTCCTATTTTGTCTTATTCATTTAAATATAACTTTAGTTTGTAATTCCACCCTTAATTAATAAAATGGTACTTAATCTATACCTAGGAATATGAAAATTCACACGTTGTAAGGGGAAAAATTAAAATTCATGAGGGGGTAGGTGAAGAGTCATTCTTAAGACTGTAAATTGTGATGACACCCTCATTCTTAGGGATTTTCAATTTTACTCTATTCTCCTCCTCTATGTTCTTCTACTTCTCACTATGTAAAATTTTGCTAAAACATCAATGAGGAAGAAAGGAGTTTATTACCTTTTTTGATGAGAGAGTTATTAAAAATTTATCTTCATAATTCTACCTTGTTTTGATGCAAGTAAAAAAATTATTTTCTTTCTAATATATGTGTGTTGAAGTACTATGATATATTTTCGACCTAAGATATGTATTTCCCCTTCCTTTTCTCCCACCTCCACAAAAAAATTCTTCCCTTGTAAGAAATTGCAAGATTTATCCACAGGTTCAGTGGAGTGAAGTTATTAGATCCCTAGGCCTTTGGAAACCATAGATTTCACTTTCACACATGCATAATAAATTGAGTTTCACCATTCAAGAAGAGGGACCTATAGTCTCGGAGAATTGGCAAATATCCACCAATTTGTCCATCTAACAAATTTTCTTGCCAATAATTTTTGGTGCCCACCATGAAATGGGAGACTTGGAAATATTTTGCACCCAAAATAAAAATCACAAGAAAATATGAAATTAATAAAATATAAAAAAAAGGAATTTGAAGAGTCACAAATCCTAACTTTCATACCTATGGCTATTCCCATAACTCTCCTATCAGAGATATGAATTGATTTTCACATCAAGAAGATATTGTATACGGCTTGAGGGAATTTTATGGCATAACAAAAGGAAATTTGTACACTATTTCATAGCTACGGGTGTTGGGCACTGAAGAGAAACATGCTAAAGAATGAAAAAGAGTGAGAAAATTCCAAGTACAACAAAGAAGAGCTTAATTCCATCATAAGTCTACAAATTGGTTGATCATAGATATACAAGGTAACAAAAATAACGAGGAGATATTGACCCCATATTTGAAGAACTCAAAGAAGGAAAGAATGATTAATAAAATCAAGGCACACCCTTTGTCCTAAAAATTCTCTCACTTTGGTGGTCAAGCGGTTTCAACCCATCGGAGATAGAATTTCAAAATTTGAGTGAAGATTTGGAAAACATTCACGACGTGGAAATTGAAGTAGATGCTAAAGAAATGGTAGAAGCTGAAGAAAGATATGAATAAGAAGTAATAGAGGAAATCATAGCAAAATCAAGAGCTCAAGAAAGAGCATAAGTGAGACTCACAACCAAAGACGATGAAAGAGAAAGGGGTGAAGAGGAAGTTGAAGCCATAATGGATAAAAACTAGAGATAACAACATATTGTACCATGGGCAGAACAAAATCCCACTTTTACTCCCATAATCACTTCATGAGGTACCATAAGGTTCAAGGAAAATATTTTCAAATTTTTAGTGGAGATGGCTCATAAATCCTAAAAGAACATATAGTAGCCTTCATATAGTCATTTTTATGCCTTCTCAAAGAACAATGAAATCTCATGCAAATCAACCAATCACCCAGCAGGTGTTGGGCACTCACCGAGGCACGCGTGGTCACTTTGAGTCCCTCCTTTATGTGAGTTGTGTGAGAATGCATTATTTATGATAGAAACTTAAGTGAATAGGCTTGAAAGGAACCATACATTCATGTTAGAGCTCGAGAAAGGATTTTAGACCAATGTGTTCATTAATATAAGAAAAGCATTACGGGACATAGATCGAATCGTAATAGAAAATAAATGCACATGGGTTTACACCCACTCATATGAAATGTATATATAATCGATCCATACATATGTAAATAGAAGCTGGAACCACACATATATTCATACTAAGCATGTTGATAACCATATTACGATAACTAAGATAATCACATATCCATATGATAGTGCAAACCAATTTCATGCATCGAATCGAACTTAGGCCCTTCCTAGTGCAAAGAAATTTTTTTTCAGTCACATCACCTTGATAAAACATACCCCTACATATCCTATAAACCAACCTATCGAGTTCTCATAGTATTCCTGCATGGCTTCACCTCTCTTTAATTCTCACCTCTCCATGTGTCTCTTTTTCTTATCTTTGGGTCCTCATATATATAGCCTTATCAAGCTTTGCCATGCCTTTTTGAGGATTTTGATCACTTACCATGTGTCTAAGTGGTCCTCCATGGGAGCATGCTTCTTCGAGATGTGAGCTCTCCATTATTTTCCATGATGTCCTTACGGAATCTTCTATCGTAAGGTATATTCCTTCCATGGGCACCAAGTTATCGCCGACACCTTATCCACTTCGCATGTGCAGTCAAGTCATGCTTTCCCCATGTTCTTCCTTATATGCCAAATATAAATAAGTCCCAATATCATTTCTCTTCCTTACGTAAGTGCTATTGGTTCTACTAAGACCATCCTAAAACCACGTCCTATGCATTTTATCCTTGTGTGCCCTTCTTAAAATAGGCCTTGCGCACCCACATGCCTTCTTGTACTTAGCCAATATTTTATGGGCCCAACATCACCCCACACTATGCCTATTCCCGCCCTCAGGAAAACCTTCTCAAAGAATAAAGAATGAATTCCCTTGGATAGTTTCGATAAAAAATAAATGAATGAAGAATTTGGGGAAGAATGGGAAACTATGATAATTTTTGTAAGAGGAGAGGGAAATATTTCATCAAGTCTACCTCCAACTTGTTCTAGGTATTGACATCACTCTATGCGTATTAATAAAGGTTGCTTTGACTAGGGTGCTCACCTATTCAAATCTTATCCCTTATCCTTGGGTATTACTCATTTCCACAATACCTTCCAAATTTTTTCCAAATCCTCAAGTGCATCCACCCTTGAGTGATTTGGAGATACAACTCTTTCGGCTAGTTTTTATTAAGCGCCGTAAGGTCCTGCATAGGCTACGATTTCTTCTCAACCTCGGCTATAATTTTTCCATGTTCTGCCCCTGGAACTCCTTGAGTTCTACTTCATGAGTGGTGAATAGAATGCCCACTACTCTATCTCTATCACTCTGCGAGTTGTCATAAGCAACCTCAATGACTTGGGTGATAGATTTAAAACCTACGAGGACTTTCTTATCTTTGGGAAACAATTACCACAACATTCATCTTGTCCTCCTTTTCTTTATGCATCGATGCCTCCTCTGTAGACTCCAAGGCCAATTGTCATCTATCCATTGTGAGGATGTGGGTCATATCCTCTAGACACTCTATGGTGGATCCATACTTCTACACTTGGTGGTGTTAGATCTGGATGCTTTAATAAAATGGCATTTTTGATCGTCACTACTTTATTTTAGACCTCGAGACACCCTTTCCTTCTCTTCTTTCTACTCATTCCTTATCTATACACTTATTAGCTCCTCCCACTTTAATTCCTTGGTTCTTTCCTTGATCTATTCTTCCCTTTTCTCTAGTTCTATCTCGAGGAACTTCACCATGTCATTCCTCCCGAAGAGTTTGACCTTAACTTCCATTGAAACCTTGTTCGGTGCATTGCAGATTTGACCATCGATAAGCTGCTAAGCGTTTACCAAGGGTTTTTCACCTTTTGACTCTGGTACCCTCATTATTTCCCTTTAGATTACTTTGAATTCTAGTTCATCGATGTGGGACTCAAATTCCCAAGAAATCATTTTTCTCGTCGAGGGTATGCACCTTCCTCCTCTAATGATGTCATAGCCAAGAGTTTCCCCATTGGTATGGTGCTTTAAAAGTGTGTGCACAACACCTTGTTTAGATCATCAATATAGCCCATCCTATGAACCTGTGATGCGTCTATGCTTTTTCTCCCCATGCGGTGGCCTTTGGAAAGATCACAGCCAAACCGAGATCCCCTCTCATGCTGCCATATTCCTTTTCTAGGCTTTCCTCCTCTTCTTCCTTCATCACTAGGTATATGTTATGTTCCATCTCTTGCTCTAATAGGTCTTCGATGATCTTGGCTAATTATTTTTCCAAGACCTTATCTATCTATTCCTTAGTGAGGCTTGGGGTCCTTTGTTCTTTTGTAACTTCCTCGGTTACCCCCTTGTCTGAGTATCCTCTTATTCCCTATCATTCTTCCTCTTGACAAAGATGTACTCATTTTATTCTTCCTCTCCTTCCTCCACCAAGTCATGTACCTCATATATAGGATGTTCCTTGCCTCCTAGTTCATCTTCATCATCATCATCTCTCTCACCTCTATAGGCCTCCAGGCTGTGTATCCTCCGAATCATTTCTTCGCCACCTTCTACTTCTTCTTGGAAGGAGATTCTGCTTCCTCTCTCCTCCTCCTCCGGTGAGCTCTCTTGGATGATGGGTTTTTCGTGCCGGTGCTTCTTCCTCACGGAGTTTTTTCTTTCACCAGGGGACTTCTTTGTCCATGTGTAAGTCTTGGGCTTAGTGCTTGTCTCGGCGTGCTTACCACTTGTGTAGCCTAAAAACTTGGTGCTTTATACACCTCTTCCCTTTCCCTCTTATTTGGTGTGGGCTTATTTCTTCATGTGTGGTCCTCGGTGATGGATGCATCATTTTCCAAGCATGTGAACTTTTCAAATTTTATCTGATGTGAAGGTATATCCTTGTTGCATCCCTTCCAATGATTGGTAATGTTTCTTGGCTTCATCATCGTAGCTCATGGGATACATATCTCTCCACGTATGCATGCTTCTTGGGGTAAACTAACTTTTGCGTAGCTCTTTGTGATCTTGATCCACCTCACTAAGGTCTAACCTTAGTCTCTTGGCCTCTTTGAAATTGTTTACCCCTTCTTGGAAGTATTACATGGTGATGGAGAAGGGGAGCTTGTACCAGTGGCCCATGTTTTCATATGTCAACCTAAATCTACCAATGTAGAAGTGTTGATATACTGCGTATTATGCCTATGCCTTCATGAGCATAGGTAAATACTCTGGAATACTCCATTTTTCCTTGAACATGTCCATCATGATTTTGTACCACTTTTCTAAGTGCGCCTTGTGAGTGGCTGTCATGGTCTCACAAGTGTATTTTGTGAACTGCTTCCTAAGTGAGCGATCCTCTTTTGGGTACTCCCAAACAAACCTTTCTAGTCCATCAGGCACTCCGATTTCTAAGAAACAAATTGTGAGGACATTGACAAATAGTATATCTTAATTTTCTTATGCACTACTAAATATTTCATTCGTGATGAAAATAGAAAAGTTGTAGATGGTCCCCTCATATATTTTCTAGTATACGTTCAACCATGCTTTATTGAGTTGAGTCCATCTCTCTTTGTCATAGAGCTTGGTTACCAAGCGTGAAACCATCCTCATCATGGAGTTTGGGATCTCGAAATTTCAAAGTATCGTGATCCTTTCTTATAGTCATATGTAGCAACTATTTCCTTGATGGCCTCCTTGTCTCTCAGGTCATTATCAATGCTATCCCCTTCACAAATAAAGCCTGTGAATTTGGAAATTAACTAGGGAGTTATGTGCATCTTGTGCCCCGTGAAATAAAAATGTTCTTCATGAACATGGGCCATTAGTCACTGGTAGAGGCACTCATATTTTCCGAAGTAGGGTAATTTTTAAAGTTGTTGTAACCTTGCCATCTAAAATTTAACCTTTACTTCATCTCTGTAGATGGGCATGCCCTCTTGTGTCCTCTTGTTTGTTGGGTGAACCAACTCTAAAGCCATTTATTTTTCTTCTGTGATGGTGTGGTGATTATAGTCACTTACAATCATCTTCTGCAAATGAGATTCCAATTCTTTTACTAGCAATACCCCATCTAGGTATTGCATCTCTACATACCACTCTTCATTTATGCTTTCGACAACAATCGTTTTCTTCCCCTTCCCCTTCCCCTTTTTCTTTTTAGGTGATATGGCTACTTTATTTGGTGCCATCCTTTTGGTTAGGCTATCACTTCAAGCATCTTTTCCTTTCTTTGTTTTACCACTTTATCCAACCCTAATACATAACCTTGCAAATAAACCCTCATACACTGTGCCCTAGCTGCCAAACCCTAACTAGAACAATTCTTCCCCAAGACGATGCATCTCAACAAATTCCTTCTCAAAAACTTCCTCCACACCCATGTACTCCTTTCCTACTAGTTTATGGATCTTCTCTAGTCACGTCCTCTCAGATTTCTTAAATTTTTCTTTACACAGATCACCTTTGGATGCCCTAGTTCATGAGAGATCTTTTCTCTTTGTAAATGCAAGGTAAATAATGAAGTGCCTAACTTCTTATTTATAGCTTTTCCTTCTTTCCAGCATTAAATGATATTTTACCTACCACTATACTTAGTACTAAATGTGAATTTTTCCACCAAGACAACCTTACGTGCCTTCACTTACGTGCCCAATCTTGTGTAAAAACTCATACAACCTTTTGGTGTGCAAAAAATCCATCTTGGCGAGAATATTCTTAAGTGCGTGTTAACAACGCCAAAGGAACTTCTTCTACCCTTCACCTAATTTTTTCTCTTGCCTAACTCATGTTATTCCTATGCTTCTTCCTTTGTATGTGGTTTCTATGAAGTCTTATCCTAATACCAACCTTTTTCATCCACCTCTTTTCCCATGTGCTTCCTTCATCCTTACGCACTTTGTATCCATCAACCAGGTAATTCACTACAAATTCTAGTGCAGTTCGACTTGTATTCTTGGCATATACATTGCATTACTCCACCCCACACTAAAATAGATGCTCAATCCTCTGCACATGCACAACCTTCAAAAATTAATGTAGTTCTGGCACCGAAGGTACAAAAAAATGACAGAACAAATAACGAGAAAAGGGAGACATAAAAGGAAATTTCATAAAGGGAAAATTATAGTAAATGGAAAAACTACCTTACTATAAACACCAAGAAGACATCTTTATAGTAGGGCTTCAGTCTACTCCCATTGAAATGCCCTAGTAATCTCATTCCATCTAGCTCTCTCAAGTGGCATGCACTTGAATTAAGGATGTCCGAGATGATATAGGGACTCAACCAATGGAATTTCATCTTTCTAGGATGGTGAAAAAACTTAGAATCATATAACAATACCATTTGCCTAATCTCAAATTATTTATTTCTAATGTGGCGATCATACCATGCTTTTTTTTAGCCTTTTCAGCCTTTTGACTCCACCTAGCCAACGATTGTCTCTCATCCATGTTCATCAATTTTTCAATCCTTTCCTCCAGTGTTTGTTCATTTGCCAATCCTCTTGCGTGTGTTATATGAAGAGAAGGTAACATAAATTCAATGGGTAAGACACCCTTTGCACCAAACACCAATTGGAATGGTGTGACTTTATTCAACTTCTTGTAGGTTATCCTATACATCCTTAGAATTGTTGATACTTTGTCATCCCATATATCGTCTACCAACGCGTCACAAATTTTGGTCAATGTATGACTCAAATTTTTATTAAATGCTTTAGCGATTATATTTTCTTGTGGATGGTAAGGGGTAGTCTTATGATGAGCCACCATGAACTCTACTAGAAGAATCCAGATGGTGTTATTTAGGAAATATGTACATCTATCACTAGTTAATCTCAATGATCATCCATATCGTGTGATAATATTTTCTCATAGAGACACAGCTACTTATAACCGCTTATACAATCCTTGGTAGGCCTTGCTTCTTCCCATCTTGTCAAGTAATCTTTGCAAGTGATTACATAATGTGATCCTGTCCTACACGTGGCTAGAGAAATGGGGCCTACAAAATCTATGGCCCACTTTTCAAATGGATCTATTCTTGGAATAGGGCACAAAGTCATTTCATCCCTCTGCCCTAGTTTTCCAAGGTGCTGATAATGATGACATGCCTTGCAATACTCTTTACAATCCTTTTATAGGATTTCCCACCATAACCCATTTGTAATATCTTGTGTGTAGTGGCATCCCCTGCATAGTGTCCACATGCACTTCCTCCATGTGCCTCTCCCATAATAGTCAATCGCTCGTGTTCTAGCACGCACCGACTTAACACTTGATTATGTCCTAGTTTGTACAAATCACCACTAACCAAAGCATGTAGGGTGTAGCACGTATGGATAATTGATTCCTCTCTAATGATTTCATCCCTTCTAATGTCATACTGTATTGAGAAACATTGTAATATACTCTAAGTCCGAGGGAATGCACCTGCAACCTAAACAATTGCGTGTCTAGAATGGTTTCCTTAATGATTTGCATGTCCTCTCCTAAGTCAATTATAGACAAGTGATCTATCCCAAAATTACTCTTTCCTAGCTTGAAAACCACTATGAACTCAAATTCTTGTAATAGAAGTACCCATCGACATATGTTCCCTTATAGAATGAGCTTGTTTACCAAGTATTTTAATGCCATGTGGTTTGTGTAAAATATAAATGTTGTCACCAGTAGATATTTCCCAAACTTGTGGAGCATGTACATCATGGATAATGCTTCAAACTCAAGTAAGTGTAATATTGTTCTACCGATGTTAACTTTCTACTTATAAATCCCAAGGGATAGTCAATAATCCCTTCACTAGGTTATGTCGAGTACTACTCAACGGCTATACGAGAGGCATCCACATGAACATGGAAGGGTTTTTCCCAAACAGGAAATGGAGAATGGGTTATGTGACAATCCTATTGTTCGAGTGTCGAATTCCCTACGATATTCCTCTTGCCAGTGAAAGGATCTCTTATGTCTAAGTAACTCCTCTAATGGTGCAGTGATCTTGGCATATCCCTTGATGAAATTCCTATAGTAACCTGTATGCCCAAGGAATCAATGCACACCACTTTGGCTAGTAGGCTTCCCTAAACCCATGATGACTGCAATCTTGGTGAGATCTACTAGTAAGCCCTCCTTGCATATGATATGTCCCAATAAGGTTTGAAATGGGGTAGCAAAGACACACTTCTTGATGTTGAGGGATATCCTCAACTGTTGACACCTTTCAAACATTAGTCTTAAATTATCACAATGGTCATTGACTAGACCATACACAGTCCAATCATCCAAATAGAACTAGATAAATTTATGGATGAAGCCTTGAATGCGTCGAACACAACAATGTGTCGAACACAACAGTGTATTCTTCAATCAAAAGGCATGACCGTATAGGCAAAAATTCCACATTCGGTGGCAAAATTTTCTTTCTCTAGTCTTCCTTCGCAATCCAAACCTAGTGGTACCCTAAGAACCCATCCGTGAAGGAGTAGAATTTGCACCCAACCACTCCCTCTAATATTTCTTCAGTAAACAAGGTAGGGAAGGGATTAATAACACATACTACATTCAGGTCCCTATAGTTAACATAGATTCTTATCCTTCTATCCTTTTTGATGTTGATGACCATTGGGCTTATCCATTCGATTTTCCACATCTTCAATGATATATGACGCTATTGTTTTGTCTATCTCATACTTGAATTGAAAGTGAAAATTTGGATTCATCTAGTATGGCCTCTCCTGGATTGGGTGCGCACCTTCCTTCAGTTTTATCTTCATCTCCCCCAAGGAATGGTGGATGCCTTTGAGTTCATGATTCCCATGAGGGAATAAATCCTAGAATTTTTGTAACAGATCAATGATCTTTAAGACCTCCTTTTCCAACCAATAGTCTCCAATGATTGCTTCTTTGGGTTCTACCTTTGACCCAATGTTAAATTTATTTGTTTTTGAGGGCTCATGGTAAGTGCACATCCTTTTATCAGCGCCATCTATAACATCATGTGTACTTACATAGTGGTTAACATCTAGAATCTCCATTTCCTCTCCATCTATGACATAAACCATCTTTCCTTTTTCCTTTTCTATGCAGGCTCACTCAAACTACATCTCCTTCGAATCATCCTCATCAAAACTTGCCTCTAAATTGGGCTTACCTAGAAAATCTAGTAGCCTATCTTCTGTCATGGCACTATCCCCCATCGTAAGGTGCTTGATCACTTGGAATGCCTTATCCACTAATGGATTTTTTCTCCGATATTCAAAAGCTTCGATGAGATCAATTATCAGCTCCTGCCAATTTCTTGTTTGTTGACATATTTCTAAATGGATATACCATACACGCGTGCACAACCTTGTTGTGTGGAATATAGCTTATGCACCCATAATGATGGTGGAAAGGCTTCGTGCCTCTATCTAGGCCTTATCACATGCTTGGATATGAAATGAAGTGGTCTCTTTACCATGGTAGTATTGAATGACCGTGGGTGCATTGCTCTTGGAAAACCTTACATAGAACATGATTCTTGCCTCGCACCACTCCGGGAGGATCTCTTGATGTGTATCCCACTAGCATGGTGTAGTCTGAGTAGGATATAACCGAGCATCCCTCTTATTTCGTCCTCATTTTTCCTTTGAGCTTCTATGTCCCGTAAGAAAATTTTAGGGTATGCCCCCTAGAGTAACTTGGTAACTTATTTTGTCCTAAGAGCTTGAGTGAGTGCACCTTGGTCACTTTTATTACTGAACCCCCTCATTTGTCACCCAATTAACTCATAGGTCTCGTGCACCAAATTATCCCATGTCATGCTTTTGGTATCACTCATATCTTGGGCATCCTCAAATTGGATAACTTCTTTACGTAGGGTGAATTATCTTGGGTCTACGATGGAGCATACATAAATTCTATCAAGGACCTCTTCTCCCAAAGGTTCGGTGTAAGGCAATCGAATTCCCATCTGTTAGAGGGATGATGCCCGTTCTTCCTTGTTGTTGAAACTAATATATCCTTTGTTGAACTTCATGTGAGCATTGTTCTTATAGCACCACGGTAACCCAAGTAATGCTAGAAAATTATCTACCTCGGCAAGTGCAAAGACTTCAAAGTCTCAATAAACTTGGCCCCTGAATGGTAATCTCTACATCCTTTAATACTCGATGGGAATAACCTTAGTTTTGTTAATTTTAATTAACACATTCAAAGATAGCTACAATGCGAGCCTTCCCATTTGATACCAGGAATCCAATTTAATAACATTGACTTATGCTCTTGTGTCAATCAATATGTTTCTTAGAATCCAACCATCCACAACTACGTTTAGGTTGATTTCTTTATCATAGTTAAGGCTATGGGGAGGGAGATTTGCATGCAACACCTACCTTTCGAACTGCGCACTCCGACATGTGGTAGCTTCTCCCATAACCATTCTCCTAGAAAGGTAATAATATTCTCTTGCCTTACCATTTTCAAAACTTTGTTGACCTCATATAGGTCCTTTTGCGAGCCTTAACATTCCTTCTTTGCTCCTACTACTGGATGACTCTTTTAGACACTTTGGATTTCTCCTGAAAACTTTGAATGACATCCATTGTCTCTTGATTTACTTCCTTTTGGTGGGTAGGGTCCGAATACTTCCCATGCACCACTTCTTCTCTTGATACTAGAGTCTTTTACCTTGGTACTTCTTTGGCACGTGCATCCTCTACTTGTGTTGTCATCGGAATAGGTTCTAACCCTAACTCATGCACCACTCTAGGAATCCACTATATGTCGGTGTTATTTATACTCACCATGCCAACACCCTTGTCCTTCTAGTGTTGCTTTTTTTTCCCACACCACGAGCTTGTAATAAATCTAGACACTCACACCTATAATGTTCTATAGATCCATAATTGTAGTAGGTTCCTCATGGGAACTAACTTCCTCCTCCTCCATGGTTACTAAGACCATGGAATTCTCCACGAGAACCTCTCCCACATGCCCCTCCATCGTGTATCCTTCATAATGGAGATCATATTTTTAGAACTAATGGCAAGGTGGTCTCATGTACACCATGATCAATGGCCTCATGGATCAGATCAAAATCCTACAATACTTAGTATCATGGGTCATAGAGGTAAATATATTACAAGTAGCAAGACAAATTATTTTGAATTACGCACTATAAGAAGGGGCATCTACTCACATCATGGTCCCAGTGACAAATTTAACAATCTACCACTATGACATGTACTTGAATTCCAAGGCTAGCTATCCTTGGCATGCCCCTCTGTGTTCAATGAAAGGTTTTAAAAAGAGCTATGGATATGGGGAAAGACATCAAAGCTTTGTGCAAGCTGATTAATGGACCATCAAATAATAAATGAGCAAGGAAACCTACTTTTCATGTATTCAAGCTTGAAATTGATAAGAAATCTAGCAAATATAACTAACCTCTATTCTTGAAAGCTTAATAAAATGAGCCTAATAAGGATCTAAGAAATTAGTTTTGTTGTTTACTCCATGAGGGTGAATGAATCTCACTAAATGGATACATGGCCAAGTTTAGATATTTCATTACTAACCTAAAATGGGTGTAAGATGAAGCTATTTTAGTGAAGGACAACCAAGATCGGATGCCTATTAGCTTAGCTAATGTAAATGAGGTCTAATGCCAATATCTCCAAATGTGAGAGAGAAGGACTTGTGAGTGAAGTTGTAAGTTTGAAAGGGAGGGGTGACCCTTCTATTTATAGATTTCCAAATGAGAGGATGTTGAACTTTGGGTGCATGTGGGACTAAATCTCAAAAAGAACTTTTAGATTAGATTAGGATAAACATGCTTTAGGCTTAGATAAGCTTGGTTTAGGCTAGTTAACTAGGGTTTAGGCTAGTTAAACTTGATTACCAAGTGATTAGAGACTCATTGAGAGTTGGGAGGGGTCTAGATAACCAATTGTGAGTGATAGATAGCCTACAAAGCCAATAAAAGTGGTCTAAAGAGAACTAGAGAGGTTCTGAATGGTAGAAAGGAGGAATTTTTAGCTAATAAGAGAGATATTAGCCAAATAAGCTGATTATAGGAGGAATATGACTAATAAGGTGTTGTAAATGGGCATCCAAGAATGGAGAAAATATTAGGGAATTAACTAAGTGTCGTTAATTAGTTGAATTGGATGAAACACTAAGTGTAATCATAATTTAGATATCTACATTTGCCCCTCTTTGAGGTGGTGTAAGCGACGTCACTTCAAAGAAAGTAGACAAGCATAGACAAGTATAAATTTTTGAAGGGATAGATGAAAAATCAGTAGAATGAAGGATTCCCCCTGATTTTTGATGGGGTGATAGAAGAACTCGATCGACAATTGAAAATATGATAGAAAGAGAACAAAATAAAGAATAGTGTGAAGAAGAAGAAAGGGGATATAGAAGAAAAGGTGTATGAGGAAGAGGGAATGAGCGACATCCATCCAAAGTGCCTTTTAAAAAACTTTATTTTTCATCATATTGCTAGTGACCTTCATCATCGGTCCTTATTAAAAAGAATGAAATTAGTGTAGTATGACATGAAAATCCATATACGAACAAATTTCCATTGCTAAAAACACCACCTCCATGCAACATACAAAATGCAATGCAATACGAGAAAGTAAAAGATGCCTAACTCCATGCAACATACAATTTGCAATGCAATATAAGAAATTAAACAATCCAAACCTAACACAATACCATGTTTTTGTTATCAAGCTTCAGTTCAACCTATCAAAATTAATGACAAGGGCAATGATGGTTCCCAAGAAAGGAAACATGTGAGGAGAATAACAGAGGACACTTGGGTCGATGATAAAGCAATGTGCACTATGAAACATCACCAAGGAACTCATTGTGCCCTGAAGTACAAATGAAGTAAACAACCTAGATTTGGTTGATGGAGGTAGATCAAGATGATCCATGAGTCGCGCACATGAATAGGTGAGAACCAAAGAGTGAAGTTTTGTAGGATGATTTTCAATTTCTAGAAATTTTTGAAACATATTTGAATGTTTTTGTGATTTTGAAAGTTTTCTAAAAATATGTATAGGAATACGAGGAAGCATGGATTCCCCTAGTGATAGATGGGACGTACAAGGGCATAAGGCCACATGCATACGAGAAAGGTGAAGATGTAAAAATTCCCCAACGATTAGGTGGGAGTATTCAAAGGAAAACTCTTCACGTGTAGAAGCGGGACCCAAGACCATTATGGATAGGTTCAACATGATGATGAACATAAGATGATGAAATCTTTGGGAAGAAGCAAGGATGCCCCAGTGTAAGTTGGCCTAAAATCACATGATAGAAAGGAAGGAAAAAAGGTGTCTCGAAAACATGGCAAAAAAGTGACCTTATACATAGGGATGTTCTAAAAAAGTAGAAGAACGATGCAAATGATATGAATGTAGCTTAGAAGCCTCGCAGTGAAGAAGTGATTAGCCAAAGGAACAAATTGTGAGATAAGATATGGACTAGAGTGAGAGTGTGAACAAGGTCAAAAATGACACTTGGTAACATACTAATCCTAATTACTCATAGAGATCCAATGTGTGCACATGGAATTTAATTACCTCTTGAAGTGAATATTTAAAAGATAATAAGTGAAGAAACCTAGCCAATGAGTAGGAATGATTGATTTTGATAGGTAATAGGTGATTTGTGAATAAAGGGTGGAAGGATAGTCGTATATTTCTCTGTTGTTAGCGAGAAGTCCATAGCCACGATGGAGATGCATTTGATTCTAATCGCAACATTTATCTCTTGCCCGATCAGGCATCCATAGCCCAATAGAGATTATTAGAAATACCCCAAGGAGAGCAATATATCAATTAACTTTTTCTTTATATATTTTAGGTTTTGATTGATTGATTTTGTTTCTTTTTTTTCTTTCGAAAAACTTATTTCAGCTCTCTTGTTTGACAAGGAGTTAAGAACCACTAATGGATTGATGGAAGGATATGGAAGTGATTGTGATGATGACATTGGATATTGTCAACAAATATGTACAAATTTTTTTGTAACAAGTTTATTAGATCTTGAATGTGATAGGATCTCTAAGAGGTCAGTCATTCTTTAATTTACCAAGGTGATAAAAGAACAAGTTCAAACAAATACCATAGAGATAAATGTCACAAAATGTGTGTGAAAAGGCTAACCATAATATCACCAAAGGGATGAAAATTGAAGGAAGAATTTCATAAGAATAACAAGGAAGGGAAGAAAGAAACATCCATATGTACGTAATACCTGATTACAATGTTTGAGAAAATGTACCTTTTATTTTTTAATGTTTTCCCATGTTTTTGTATTTTTGATTTTTTTTTGAATTTTAATATTTTTGATAGTTTTTTGAAAGGTGGGACCTACGAAGTCACTCTACGTGGTAAGAACCAATAAAATTTTTGTGACTTCCTTGATATGGGAGACTAGGCATGATTTCTTATCAAGCGTAATGTTTTCTCCGATCTCAATGATTATGGTGATCTCATACTCAACAAATGACCATGATTTATACTAAAACATGGATTTCTTATACGGGAGCTTGAGTTCTGATTCATAGTTTTATGCACTTTTCACCAAATTTGATGGTTACATTGATGTGCATTCTTGAATCATACTTGATTTATAATTTTGAGATCATGTGAGTTCTTTAGGAGATTTGGTGCTCTTGGAAGTTTTGAACTGAGCTTGATAATGGACCTGTTTTGGTTTCTTATAAGTTGATGTGTGAATTTTCTAACCCTAGAAGAGAAGAAGGAGAACATTGATGTTTAGAACTGATGTGAGAAATGACTATGGGCTTTCCACAACCATTGATAGAAGAAAGATGTGATGGATGAAAAGAATACAGTCCAAGAATTGAAGAGGATGGGATACATGAAGGTGAGCCACTAATAGAAGATGATGAAGGGCTGCTAGAATATGTCCCTAAGATGGAAGAAATTAGGCTACTGAGGACATGGCCCAAGAATAGAAGAATATGATGAAGGTCTTCTAGGGTATGGTCCTAAGATGGAAGAACTTAGGATATGAGGACATTGCCTAAGAATAGAAGAATATCACGAAGGGATGCTAAGGTATGGTCCTAAGAGGGAAGAAATTGGGATATGAGGACATGGCCCAAGAATATGATGAAGGGATGATAGGGTGTTACCCAGTATATACGAGGAGGGAATACTCAGAGGTATCCCATAGATAGAAGAGGATGAGTGGCCCAAGAATAGAAGGGAATGGGCTACCAGGAGGTGACCCACAAGTAGAAAATGGAGGGCTACTAGGATGTGGCCCAAGTATAGAAGAAGATGATGGGCTACCTAGCGGTGACCCAAGGAGATATTTTGATTGAGGAATGATGATAGATAAGGAATGATTTGGTAATGAGAAGATAGGCCATGGCTCAATGCTAGACCCTAACATCTCATCATGCTTAAAAGAAGGTGAAGATGGAATAGAAGAATAATCAAGTTCCATGACCTTAGGCTCCTCATCTATATTATGAAAAAGGGGTAAAATTCTTTTCCCAATATGTGAGCGTATCGAGTTCTAGAAAGAATCCTTGTTTGTAATCCTCTAAAGGGATATCATCGTGTAGTCTAATTGTTTCTTCATTCTGAGAGAAATCGATCAGTAGAGGTTGTTTTTCTTTGGCCATATAAGGTTGAATAGAAGAAACAGGTCCGATAATCGGGGAAGATTGATTGACAGAAGAAGATGACTCAAGAGAGGAAGTAGGATTGGAGGTAGGCATCTCATGAATGGATGATTTGGATCTGGACCTATATTTCTTTTCTAGAAGATTATGCAATGTAGGAGAGAAAGGATCACATATCCATCTATTAATTTGTGACGTAGGAGTCAAATTAGATGATTGGATAGAGGAATCTGAAGCTGTGGAACTCTTTGATGGAGGAAGAGGTCATTGAGACAACTTATGAAGGAGGTCCTGTGAAGAAAGGGAGGACCATGACTTAAGAAACAAATTAGATGTTTGATCGATGGAACTTGGAGTCACACGAGTCTTTAAAGGAGGAAGATGATGTTGAGGTGCTTTATAATAAAGGTCCTATGAAGGAAGGGAGGACCATGATTTGAAATTTGATCTAGGGATATACAAAAATAGTTGGGATCCAAGTCTTGGAAAAGAGTTGGAGTCCGGTAGTAATTTGGATCTAAATCGGAAGAATAAGAGTTAGGGAACTTGAATAATAATTTGGATTAGAAGCATCCAAACCATACCACTGAATATGAGTGAAGGTGGGGAACATGGTACTGAATGGGTCTTCTAGCATGAAGAACCAAATGAGGTTTATTTGTAATCGAACTATCTTGATGTGAATTCCAAAACCTAGGTTCTATATTATTGTAAATGTGAGAAAGCTGCATGATGGTGAGTCATTGTTAGTATCATTTAAGCACAAATTTATATCTCTAGATAGTGTGATGGAACTCCTTCAAAGGGAAGAAGGCTCCATATCGATTCAGGGAAGCATAATGACATCCAACTAGACATTTTGTAAGTATGGAGATGCGTGCGTGATTTTACGAAGAAGGTATAAGTAAAATAGACATTGTGATGATGCAATCTTGATGAGATCAAAAAAAAATTGTCCTAGAAAACAAGTTTTCTAGATGAATGATCACAAGGAACAATCATACAAGTGTGAAACACAAATCCAATCAATAAGAAAATACTCCCTATGTAAAATGTGTGTGTAAAATGATAGTTCAATGCAAAGATGATCAATACAATGTCAATACTTACGTCATGCTCGAAATGAACAAGGCATAAATATTAACAAAAGGTATACGTGACTCTCAATCAAAGGATACAATGATGCATTCAACAACAAACAAGGCAAAAATGTTAAAGGGTGAGGTTTAGAAATGTAAGCCACGTAACCACACCAATTGGGCACATTAATCAAGCTTCACAAAGAAGTTAGATATTAGTGCCAAAGTGGTATCGAAATGACACAAACAAAGTAAGCGACAGCCATCAAGATTTTGGACAATGGTTGAAGTAAAACCAATTCAAGGTATACTAAGGATGTGTTAAAATGTGTACAGTGTAATGCCACAATGTGGATACTTAGATCATGTTTATGAAAAACATGACATAAGTATCTTAATTGTGTCGAGACAATGTGAACAAGGTAACATGTCAAAGGGAGATCAATTGATGAATCAATCCAAACTATGATGATGATCTTGAAATCAAGATCAAGTGGCCATCAAAGATATAAGGATGCATCCATGCACTTTAGATGTTTAAAAACTCAGCCGCAAACATGGATGAGCATAAACGGATAAAAAAGTGGTGAACACTATCTATGACAACACTCCTAAAAGATGCCTTCTCTTGTCCCAAATGGGCAACAAGAATGCAAAGGTGTAGATCAAAAGATGGAAATAAACTAAGTGTTACTTGGGTAGAGTTTCACCTCGTCGAAGGTGAGAAAGAAACCAAGATAAGTAACACGTTGTAAACTTCATGATGAGATACACTTAGATCTAACTTAAATGGATTCATTACCATGTTTGAAAAACAAGGCTTTGAATCCAAACAAGTTATCACTTCGTGATGGCCAAGATGTGACAAAGGACTAGTAAAGTAGGATCCTTGACGTAATGACTTCCTTAATAAGTTCTCTCATCTAGGTGTTACAAAGATGTCTTAAGCGAGATCAATTTACCCAAAGAGTCACAATGACTGATATGGGAGTATATAAGATTTACTTTTCCCCCTATGATACAATGATCAACTAGTGTATTGAGTTGTACTATAATGCTAACTCACAACCGTAACGCTAACTCATAATGAAAAACTAGTCAAGTGGGTAAGTGGAGCACTTCCTGTTTCATCCACGAGGTTACTCATCAGTGGATTACTTTAGGGTTCCTATAATAACCCCCATTGTTGTAGCTTAAGGAGTTATGCCAAAGGGGTTACGTTCCACTTAAGTAGAGAGGGACGTACCCTTTTCCAAAACCTACAATAGAGTGTTTCAAATATGGTTTATTTTTATCTTTTTAACTTAAATGTGGTTTTAAGTGGCACACCATTTGGCAACCTACAAGAACACATGTATTAGAAGTTTTGTGTTTGTTTGTTTTGACACCCTTCTTTGACATGTGATTTTGGTCCTACATACCAAGATTAGTAGTTTTCCACAAAATATCATGATATCAAAAGAGAGTTTGCATGTTGCTTTTGATTCCTAAGATCACCAAAAGGCACGAAGGAAGAGCATACACAATGTGAAAAGTCCTATTAAATCACATGAAATTTTACTTTATCCTTTATAAAATAAGTGTTTTGAACATTTGATACAAGTTTTGTATAAGTGTTTTTGATCTCCAAGATCACTTTTGAAGGTGCGAGGAGAGAGCATACGCACTTTTACAAACCTAGTTTTAAGCTAAGAACCGAAAACACTTAACTATGCAAACTGAAATACCAAAGAAAAACTCTATTTTTAACTTGTTAGTCTGAGAAATCTATAGCAAAGATCAGAATTTTTTTTACAGATTATAGAAAAAATCTTAATCTTTACACGGGCACCTGCACTTGTAAACTGACACCAACACTCTGCAAGCGGGTACACTCCTAACTCTATGGATACGCCTATAAACAAAAATTAGTGAAATCTAGTATACTAAAATAACAGATGTGTCCAGTCATACAGAGATGCTTGTAACTCAACATGGATGCTTAGGTTTCAACAGAGACGCACCCAAGCATAAAACATATAGTTTCAAATTTTTACAGTCAAGCTATTTATGCAGACGCAACCAAAGAGGTGGAGATGCAGACCATCTGATTGAGATGCAAGCACGTCCCTGCAGAGATAAAATTTTCCAATGATGAGGATAGTCAAATAGGTATGCTCTTGTTCCAACAGGGATCTTTGGGGTTTCAACATGTTCATGCCCCTTCTTGACACCTACGTGTACCCCGTGAAAACCTACAAAACTCAAAGATTTTAAATTTTTCAAAAGGAAACAGGTTCATTATTAGTCAAAGTGTCCTATTTCTATATCAAACCCACAAAATACATGCAAATGAAGGTCATTTATCTAGTGTTAGAAATAGAAATGAGGAAATAACAAGTGATTTTATCCAAAAAATATGAAAATGAACTTTGAAGAACTCAAAAGACCTCCATTAATGGAGGATGGACATAAGTGTCCCACTAGGCGTGCCAAATGTGTTCAATGAAAGGTTTTGCAAAGAGCTATGGATATGGGGCAAGACCCCAAAGCTTTGTGCAAAGCCCCTCAATGGACCATCAGATAAGAAATGAGCAAGGAAACCTACTTTTCATGTATTCAAACTTGAAATAAACAAGAAATCTAGCAAATATAACTAACCTCTATTCTTGAAAGCTTAATAAAATGAGCCTAATAAGGATCTAAGCAATTAGTTTTGTTGTTTCTTTGCATGAGGGTGAATGAATCTCACTAAATAACTACATGGCCAAGTTTAGCTATTTCATTACTAACCTAACATGGGTGCATGATGAAGCTATTTTAATGGAGGATAGCCAAGATCAAATGCCTATTAGCATAGCTAATGCAAATGAGGTCTAATGCCAATATCTCCAAATGTGAGAGAGAAGGACTTGGTGAGTGAATTTTTAAGTTTGAAAGGGGGGTAACCCTTCTATTTATATATTTCGAAATGAGAGGATGTTGATTTTTGGGTGCATGTGGAACTATATCTCAAAAAGAACTTTTATATTAGATTAGGAAAAACATGCTTTAGGCTTAGATAAGCTTGGTTTAGGCTAGTTAAACTTGATTAGAAAGTGATTAGAGACTCATTGAGATTTGGGAGAGGTTTGGATAACCAATTATGGTGATAGATAGCCTACGAAACCAATAGAAGTGGTCTAGAGAGAACTAAGGAGGTTTTGAATGGTTGAAAGGAGGAATGTTTAGCTAATAAGAGAGATATTCACCAAATAATCTGATTATAGGAGGAATATGACCAATAATGTGTTGTAAATGGGTATACGAGAATGGATCAAATAATAGGGAATTAACAAAGTGTCGTTAATTAGTTGAATTGGATGAAATTCTAAGTGTAAACATACTTTAGTTGTCTACATTGCTTCACAATACATGCACCAAATACCACTACGAGTCTCATGTGTAGGTCTTGCAGAAAAATTCTCTAATTTTTGGCCATGGAAGTGATTTGAGCCTCTAGAAAATTTCTCACACAGTATCAACACTCAAAACTTCTTGACATGTAAAGGCAACCTCTAGAGCCTCACGCGGAGTTAGTAAATGTTTTAACGGACAATGCCCTCCTAAATGGCGTGATCAACCCTCAATAGACCATTGAGTATGTTGTGAAGGGTGAATATCATATGCCAATTTTGACAGGAGATTCTTAAACCATGTATCATACTCTCGCACACTCTATGCAATTCCCTATTGGATATCCTTTAAAGCGATGATGGTCTTCTCGCTTGAACTTCGGTATATGAAACTCTACTAGGAAGGAATTTTTTAACAGTGTAGTCTACCACTATCGATAGGTGTCATAATTCCTATACCATCTATGTGCATGTCCTTGTAACATTGTTACAAAATGATTTTCATCTGCTTCAGGTAGTGATCCCTTTGCGTGCCATAGAAATTCACGTTTTTACACATGTTCAGTAGCATCCTCTATACCCTGCTAATCTAGCAAGTGTAAGGAAATTTCAAAGAACACATGAGGAGGTGGCTAAGGCACCTATCCTCATGATCCAAATCCTTGGTTCCCTCTGGTTTCCCACCACCGAGATCCACTAGATCCACCATGTCTGTGCATCTAGATACACAGTTCCACTTCCATATCCTCATGTAACTAGAAATGGGCCTCAAGTGGTCATGCCCAGTGTCTCTAATGACCCACTAAACTACACACCAATGGTCAGCGTGAGACTACTCCCTTGCCAAAAGTCTATCTGTGCCACTACCGGATGTGTTGCCTAAACCTTGCGTACTTGTACATTGCTCAAAAATTCTTCCAAACAATAAAATGGTATGTGCAGCCAAGGATGTCCGAAATGAAAAATTATAACTCCTAAGGCCCGATCGATCACTCCCACCGATACCAACTGGGTTATTAATACTCCTTTGATTTGGAAAACCAAGCTCTAGGGATTGGTCACTTGGTGGGTTTAGATGCATGCTAACAACTCTCCTTTATCCATGAAACAAACTCTCATTAGAAGCTAAAGGGGCCTCTCTCATGCAATTTCCAAGATGGGGTAAAAAAGAATGCTTAGGCTCCACATCCTCCACGTGAACTTCAATGACTTCTCACTGCGTCTACCTCCATAGATCCATCTCGCTTCTGACCTCATGTTATCTAGTCATCTCACTTTCATGAGATTAACTATACTTGAGCCGTCTCTCCTCCCTTTCCTTTTCGGTTGTAATGTCTTCCATATTCGTCCACCCTAGCTTCCTTTCCCAACAATTAGAGTAGCTTAGCTAGCCATGGGGAATACTTATAAAATCAAAGTAATGACCAAGATCTTCATAGCCGGAGGAATAGCACTAAAAATGACCCTCTAGGCTCCTCGAAACTCAAAATCACCAAATTTTGGGAAATAATACATAAAAATGGCATATTCTAAAATGTAAGCTGGTCAAGACTCCCTTCCACGAGTGATCAATAGCACACGTAGAAGTCGGATCTGCATCTGCGACCTCTAATAGTCATCTTGGGTCCACACGTGCAATCTATACAACCAACTTTGATTTGGATGCTTATGCCAAAAGACATTCATATAGCTCTACTAGGAAGAAACAAAATAATCTCTAATAAAGATCATGGGATGGGTTCTCTTCTACCTATCCACGTGCATTAAACTCGAGTCCAGTGTTGAATCTTTGAGAAAAATCATCCTCTGTGCTCTTGAACCACGTCTCAACAATTTCTAGAGTGGGAATTCTATCATTAATCACAAAGATAAAGATGCATTCCATTTCTCAAAACAAATTCGAAAATAAGCCCCGAAACGGAACCAAGATGTATTCATTTTTATGCCTTCTCAAAGAATAAGGAAATGCCATACATGTCGGCCTATCACCCAACGGGAATTAGGAACTCACCCGAGGCACACGTGGGCACCGAGTCCCTCCTTTATGTGAGTTGTGTGAGAATGCATTATTTACGACATAAAATTAAGTGAATAGATTGGAAAGGAACAATACATTCATCTTAGAGCTTAGAACGACTTCTAGACCAATGCGTTCATTCGTAGAAGAAAAGCATTATAGGACATAGATATGAATCATAATAGAAAATAAATACATAGGGGTTTACACCCACTCATACAAAATGTGTATATAACTGATCCATACAAATGTAAGTAGAATTGAAACCACACATATATTTATATTAAGCGTGTTGATAACCATATTAAATTAAGCGAGACAATCACATATCCATATGATAGTGCGAGACCAATGTCATGCATTGGAGCCCTGGACTTAGGCCTTTCCTAGTACAAAGAAAAAAATTTAGACCCATCCCCTTGATACAACATACTCCTACAGATCCATTAAACCCGGCCTATGGAGATCTCACACTATTCTTGCATGGCTTTACCTCTGTTTAATTATCACCTCTCCATGTGTCTCTTTTTTTTCTAGGGCGCTCATATATATAGCCTTATCAAGCACCACCATGCCTTTCTAAAGTTCTAGATCACTTTTCATGTGTCCAAGTGGTCCTCCATGAGAGCATTCTTCTTCGGATCAAGCTCTCCATCATTTGTCATGATGACCTTACGGAATCTTATATCATAAGGTACATTCATTCTATGGGCACCAAGTTGCGAGGATGACACCTTATCCACTTCGCATGCACAATTGGATCATGATTTCCTTGCGTTCTTCTGATATGCCAAATATGTCTAATTCCTAACATCTTTGCTATGCCTTGTGCACATGCCACTGGTTCTACTAAAACCCTCCTAAAACATTGTCTGCATGCTTTCTCCTTGCCTGCACAACCTTCTTCAAATAGGCCTTGTGCACCCACACACCTTGTACTTAAGCCAATATTTTATGGGCCTAACATCTTGGATATGAATTGATTTTTACATCAATAAGATATTGTATCGACATGAGGGAATTTTTTTGGCATAAAAACAAGAAGTTTTCACACTACTTCATAGTTACTAGGGTGTTAAGCGCTGACGAGAAACATGTTAAAGAATGAGAAAGAGTGAGAAAATTCCAAGTATAACAAAGAAGAGCTTAAGTCCATCTCAAGTCTAAAAATTGGTTGATCATAGATATACCAGGTCATAGAGACAAGGAGGAGATCTTGACCCCATATTTGAAGAACTCCAAAGAAGGAAAGAACTAGTAATAAAATCAAGGAACTCCCTTCGTCCTGAAACTTATCTCACTACCTGGTCTAAGTGGTTTCAATCCATTAGACATAGAATTTTAAAATTTGAGTGAATATTTAGAAAACTTTCAGCGTGGGCTGAAGTAGACGCTTAAAGAAATAGTAGAAACATAAGCAAGATATGAAGAAGAAGTTATAGAGGAAATCAAAGAAAAATCAAAATCTCAAGAAAGATCATAAGTGAGAGTCACAACCAAAGATGATGAAAGAGAAATGGATGAAGAGGAAGCTGAAGCCATAATGGGTGAAACAGAGAGATAACAACCTATTATACCATGGGGAAGGAACACAAGCCCACTTTTACTCCCACAATCACTTTGTGAGGTACCACGAGGTTCAAGGAAAATATTTTCAAATTTTAGGGAGATGGCTCATGACTCCTATAAGAACATGTAGTAACCTTCATCACCACCTATGGTATGTTAGGTGTTGGACATGAAGATGTATCTATCAGATTGTTTGTGGAGTCCTTGTAAGACAAAGTTGAAGAATGGTTTTACCTCCTACCTACTAGATCAATTACTTGCTAGGATGATATCAAAACTTACTTTGAAGATAGATTCAAGTCTATAGAATATTGTCAAGACCTCTTTGTATAACTAGGGCATATGAGGAAAGAATCTAATTAAGGCAAGAGGGATTTCATAGTAAGATACAATAGGGTGTTCAAGAGGATACCTCCTAAATACATTCCCTCGAATGATAATTTTAAAATATTATTTATACGTTCTCGGCTACTTTAATTCAAGTTTATTCTTATAAGGTCTCGAGTCTATAACTTTAAAGGAATCTCAAGACTACGCCATTGAAACAGAGGATGATCTAATTTTATCTGACAAGGTGAAAAATCTAAATAGTAAGCAAAATGGTAAACATTCTAGTTCTATTCCCACATATCCAATGATTTAAAAGTTGGCCAATGAGATGCTCATCAAGAAGAAACTTTCCACAGTACCTTGAGAAATGTGACAAAGAAGACCAATCTCCCATATAGGCCAAGAATAGCTCTACCTCCCAATAGGCTTTCCCTTAAGGCATCACTAATAAATGTAAAATGTGACACATAAGAACCAAAATAAGAAGAAGAAGTGGAGGAGCCAGAAGAAGAAGAAAATTAAGATGCCAATGTTCTTGAGATTAGATAGGTTGATGATGATACTTAGAATGGTCTCATCAAGTACAACTCGAGAAGATGAGGATGCTGATGAAGAAGCACCAAACTTCTTGTTTGATGTGTTCACCTATTCCTATTCTCAAAAGGTAGCTTCCTCCTTGTTGGATGATATAAAGAATAAAAAGGAGGATCCCCAATATTAGTTCCACATTAAAAATCATTAACAAAGTGTCTATAATTCTGCCATCAATTAAGGAAGTAAAGGAAAAACTTGACCCAATAGTGAGAAAGAAACTAACTTTCATGAAAAAGTAAATCCTTGTGTATTACCCCTATCTCAAATTGTACCTCTAAGATCAATCCTTTAGCTTATACTAGTCCTAAACAATCCTCTAAGGCTCAAATGAAGTCATCCACTCCTTTTCCTTCTAAACCTGCTACCTCATCCATCAAAGATACTCAAGCTCCCAAGGTAGCACCATCTCCATAATAAAAACATTTTCTTTCCCTAGAACATCAAGTTCACCCACCTTAGCTCCATTCAATTACATCAAACATGCAAACAAGACCAAAGTTTAGATTACTGAAATTTAATATTTACAAACACACCCAAAGAAATTTAAAAGGTTTTTCAATGTTATCCAGAATGGTAGCCCAAAATCCAACACTATGAATCCTAATCCTAAGGGCCTACTACCAATACCGCATACACTCTCTAGGTAGAATATGTTAGTACTAAGTGCATCTAAAACCAATAAGGTATAACCCTTCTACCTATCCCTCCTAGTCAAATTCTACAAGCTAAACAAGCTGTATCATAGACTCGGGATCATGTGACAACATCATGCCCATTAAAGTAGCCAATGCCTTAGGACTTAATTTTACATTTGCAAATGGTTCTTGTTACTATATAGAATATAAGGAAGTGCCATTGGTGGGAAGAATCAAATATGCACAAGTGGCCTTGGAAGACTTTCCGGATGAGAAGGTGTTTCTCACAATCTAGGTAGTAGAAATCCCATTATTTTTGGCATGCTTTTGAGTAGAATATTTTACAGGGGACTTGGGTGGTGAGATATAAATGGATTGGTCCTCTGTGACCATTCCAGTAAGCGAGGAAATGAACAATTTTCTTCCCATGTAAAAAATGAAGTATATAATTGAGCAGTCGAGATGACCCAAGAGCAAACATCTTGTTTCAGGACAACAAGATAGGGAACTACTTCCTCACCTCTAAAAGAGATGAAAACTTGCCACTCCTCACTGAAGATGAAGAAGATCATCTTTGGACCATGGAATTTGATGGAATTCATTCAAGTACAGGATCCAAAGCTGGCATTGTTTTCACCTCTCCCTCAAGTAAATTCTTCCCATTTTCATACAAGTTACAATTCAAAAATATTAACCAGATTTGTAGAGTACGAGGTTCTCCTCACTTTGGAATGGATGGTATTGGGTCTATGGGTATAAAAAATATTAAGTGTCTCGGAGATGCTGAAGTGATAGTCAAAGAAAGTGAGAGACCAATATCAAGTAAAAAACCCAAGACTCAAGCACTATAGAAACAAATTTTGGGACTACATTGAATCTTTTGATGTTTTCTCCATCAAGCCATTCCTCATGAATAGAATGAAAATGTCGATTTTGTCACTATCTTAGCCTTGTTGGTGACTCCACATCCATCCCTTGATAAGGACAAGGTGACTATTGATATGGTTTTCATACCAAGTGTGTAATACAATGTAAATAATTAGCAATTATTCAATGAAGGAAGTCAACTCCTCACTTTCCTAGAGCAAAAAGAAAACTTTAGTAATCTCTTCTATGAGGGAAGAAAAAATCCTCACCAAGAGTATGTGAAAAAGAAGACAAAGAGGGAATTAAAGGAGTTGATTTGGAGAGAGTAGTCAATCTAAAATGGAACAATATTCCAAAGGGCCTCATGTCATTAGAGGATCTATTTGGAAAACATCACCAATTCATCAATGAAAGAACAAAAGAGTAATAATGGTGCATTTCCGAGTATGATAAGGAGAACATTAACACACTACAACAACCAAGAATGGTGAAGATCAAAAAAAGTTTATCACCTAAATAGAAAATAAGTTTCATCTCACTATTAAATAAATATTTAGATATCTTGGCCTATTCCTATGATGAGATAAAATATTTTCATCTAAAAAAATTCACCATTCTATCCCTATGAAAATGGAAGAAAAGCATTTTAGGAAAAAACAAAGGACCTAAAATCCAAAATAGCGAGATACCATTAATGAGGAGGTATTGAAGATGATAAATGAAAGAATCATCTTTCCTATCCACCATCGGTAGGAATGAAGAATGGGGAAATAAGGATTTGTGTGGACCTTTGGAACCTAAACTAGGAATATTTGAAAGACAACTACCCACTCCCAATCATGGATCATATCTTGCAAGAGGTCACAGGATCTGAAATTATCTCATTACTAGATGGCTTCTTGGGGTATAATCAAGTTGAAATGGAAGAATAATATATAACCAAGACAACCTTCATAACACCTTGAGGCACTCTCTATATACATCATAATGCCTTTTGGTTTGGTCGATGCGGTAGCAACCTTTCAAAGGGAAAATGACCTAGCATTCAAAGACCTCAAGAATTGTATTATAATTTACCTAGATGATCTCATAGTATTCTCAAAGAAGAGAGGGTATCAAATTCATCACCTTGCATAAATACTCATCGGATGTAGGTAGTATGGAATATCCCTAAATCCCAAGAAATATATCTTGAGGTTCTTGAAGGAAAAATTCTTTGGCACATTATGAACAATAAAGGGAAAATATAGATCAAGAAAGAATAAAATCCATGCAAGAGCTATCATTTCAAAAAGAGAAAAAAAGGGAGCATGTTCCTTCTTTGGAAAATTTAACCCGCTTCGGTACTTTATCCCAAACTTTTCCGAGTTGACTAAGCACATCACTGTCATGATGAAACCACAAGAAAACTTCAAATGGAACAAATAAGGAAAAATGGAATTTGAAGAAATAAAAGAAGCAATAACAAAGGATACCACTTTGGTGTACCCTGATTTTGAAAAATAACTCATTTTCTACTCCTATACTTGAGCATATGATATCGTTCATTCTAGTGACAAAAAACAAAGAAGGCATTAAAAGCCCCATTGATTTCATAAGCTCACACCTAAATAATCATGAGATGAATTATATATATTTCGAAAATCATGTATATTATATGGTCGAGGAAACAAATAACTTTAGATTCTACATTATTAACTTGCACATGGTGGTAGTGGTTCTAGAATCATCGTCCTCAAATCAATTCTCACCAAACAGGATCTAAGAGAAAAAAGGGCAATTGTGTAGCGAGAATCTAAGAATATGAATTATATATTAGACCTTCTAATATGATTAGAGGAAATGGGTTGTGTAAAATTCTTGTAGAGGATGATTCACTCGTGAAAAAAATATAGAAGAGAATGTACGTGTTGCAAATGTTTCAATAGGGAATTGCCTCAAGTCATATTTGTGAGAATAAAAATGAGTGGTAAGAAAACATCACCTAATTTTTGACCTACGGTGAATGTCCCCCTCACCTTGATCATAAAAAAAGAAGAACCCTTAAGATAAAGTCAACCAAATATGTTATATGGAATCATGCACTCTACAAGAGGGGATTTGATAGATGTTTTACGAGATGCATAGACAAAGAGCAATAAGAGAAGTTGAAGGCATACCATTGTTTCACGCGGAATGTTTCAACTTTTGGGAATAGAGTTTCTTCTATCCTTTCATTCCTTTTAGAAGCAGAGATAAGGGTTAGGGCTAGGAGGAATACATTGAATGTTGAGATGGTGTGCGCGTCTTGTAGAGAGAGATCAAGTTGATTGCGAAGAACTCCTTTTTGTCTTGGAAGGACTATGTGCAAATAAGAATACAAGACCACAAGATTTTGATTAGACAATAAATGAGGGAACTACCTTGGGCCCAGGAAGTATAAAACTTCCTTTCGAAGGTGGTCAGTTCCCCTGCTATTATGAACTAACACAAAAGATTGTAAAATAACAATTTAATTGCCTCGTTGAAACAAGTAGGGGGAAAGGCTGGTTTTTGGTTTTGAGTCACGATAACCGATATCGGTAGGGGCTATGTTTTAGGGACTTTTGGTGAGGGTCGGTTGTAGGGTGGTTGTGTTGTTTGTAAGGCTAATAAATGAGTGGGATTAGGTAACGGGGTGATGAGAGGGTAGAGGAATGATAGTTAGATGTAATGTGCTGTTGGGTAGTAGATCTAGGAATAGATTTATGATGGCTGTGATTCAAAAGCCTAAGAAATGTTATTAAAGAGGACATACAATGTACAACTTACTGGTTATTGTGAGGATACGAGTCAAGAAGCGTGATGACAAAGCGAGAACTTCGAGGTAGGATGGCCTGACAATCAGAAAATGAGATATCTTCCCTCCCGATGATCAGCTGAGTATCACAGGGCTCTGGTTATTCAGTTGCAGTCTTAGGCTTGATCTCCTTCTCTGCAAACTCTTCTTGTTTCTTCACTTGTCTCTGCTCGGCCAAGTAAAATCTAGATTCTCCCGATCGCTTCTGATGATCTCGATTGATCAAAAATCCTTCGACCTTTGTTTCTAGTTAGGGGAGCCCATTTACAGGGAATCAATGGCGGTTACGTAACGGCACGGTCGAGTAGGAACCGGTATTGGTCAAGTCAAAGTGGGCTATTTTTAGTAAAATAGCCAACTTTCCCTCCTTTTCTCCCGAGGGATTTGTTGCGGGCTTGGTCAAGTAACTACAAGGTCGGTTTTGGGTGCGAGTAAGGAGTCATTAGTCATGGGTGTGGATGTAGACTAAGTTATAGGTCTTAATTAGGTTAGTTTAGGGTTAGGACTAGGTCATGATGAGGTGGAAAAATGAGGTGGCAGGTATGGCGATGTGGATTTATTAATTATAAGGTAATTAATAAATAATTGTGTAAGGTTTAGGTGATGAGGTTAGGTTGCGAAATGAGATGCGGGTCACAAGGGGTCGTAAGACACAAATTTGGTGTCTACATTAGCCCCTTATTGTCATGTAGTTTGTTTTGTAAAGCTGCACGGACAATAATATGAAGTGGTTTCCCCTATTAAGGGTATAGGTAATCCCCCTCAAATCTATCACAGATTGAGATAGCGTGAAATCAGGGATAGGGTTGATAAAGGGTAAATGGTGTGGAGATGATGGTGAGATGGTGGGGTAGGTCAAGGAAGCAGACGCACGTTGAAATGCGATAGTGTGACCGAGGGTACATGATTTGAAGAGCAAACAAGCAATTCATAGGCAAAGGTCGATAGTTTATCCAAACAAGGGTGATATAATCCTGGTATCCAAGGCATAGGAAGTAGCTCCAGGGGATATAACGGGTAAGGTACAGGAACATTTAGGCATGTTCGGCAGTACCAAATGGTTGGTTTGGTTGAGATAAACGTCACGGTCTAGGTCTAGGCAAAGTTGGTCGACTGATCAAGTCAAGTACTCTAATCATGCTAAAACACGAACAGGTGAGCTCGATTGAACAAAAAGTGATAGGATGAGTGGATAAAATTGTAATTTGTTGGTTTGGGGTGAGGTATTTAAGTGGTATGGCCTTGGGTCGGTGATTGATTAGTGAGGGCCATGGGTCGGGCCGGATGGGTTGAGTGCGGCCTTGGGTTGGGCCAAGTGGTTGGGTTGCGGCCTTGGGTCGGGCCAAATGGTTGGGGATCGGCCTTGGGTCAGCCAATTAGTTGGTTGCGGCCTTGGGTTGGGCCAAATGGGTTGGGTGCGGCCTTGGGTCGGGCCAAATAGGTTGGTTGCGGCCTTGGGTCGGGCCAAATGGGTTGGGTGCGGCCTTGGGTCGAGGCCAGTGGTTGGGTGCGGCCTTGGGTCGGGCCAAATGAAGTTAACAAAGGGTTTTCAGCAAAGGTTGATATAGGCGATGTTGTGAGAAAGGGTGATTAGTAAATAAGGGCAGAAATTGGGGAAGAGTTGGGATAAAACTGGTGTCGATTGTCTATGACCGATATCGGTTAGGTGACCGATACCGGTTCCTTAGGGCACAATAAAACCGATATCGGTTATAGGTCAAAAACCTATAAAAAGAAAAATACGGCCTGTCATTGTCACATTGTCAATTTGAAAACCAATTTGAGTTGTCCGAGGTGGATTGTTGAGATTGGAGCATTTTTCGGTTGAGGTGGTGCTATTTGAGTGGAGGAGTGAGTGGTTAGTGGGCCCGAGTGAGGAGGAGGTAGCTTGATTGATTGGTGGAGGACCCAGCGAGAGACAGTTAGAGCCATGGCATAGCCAGGAGGAGCAGGAGGTGCTAGACTAGCTAGACCACCACCACCCATCCCACCACGACGATGTGTTGTCGTACCGGTAGGTTTGAAACCCTTCATTGTGTGAATTTGATTGTATTATGTTGTATTTGGGTTTTGGGTAGGAATGTAAGGTTTTTAGAAAATAATTAATAAATGGAAATTATTTGAAAAAAGGAGAGGGTAGATAGGTGAAATAGGCCAAGGCGGCAGGGTGGGTAGGTTTTTAGGGTGTTTGGGTGGGTATATAGGGAGAAATAGGAAAAAAATTGAATGGGGTAGCCGCGTCGGGTTCGGCTCGGGTATTTTCTAGTGATCGATGCTGGTCACTAAGCGACCGACATCGGTCATGAAGTTCTGGGGTAGGTCGGGTTTGTGGGTGACCGGTGTCGGTCTAACGTTGACCGAAGTCGGTGGAAAGGGGACCGGGATTGGTTATGGGTGACCAATACCGGTTCTTAGGCAGGATTTGCTATTTTGTTGCATGGTTTTGTGGTGGTTTTGGGTGTTGAGTTCTGTTGAGTCGAAAATCATCACGTGGACGAGATCTATGGATAGACAAGCCAACAGTGTGTAGGGCTTAGCCCCTCTTTGAGTCAGCAAAGTGAAACTAGTTTATTGCTATTCTACAAGCAGGAATCTATGCAAGTCTCACAGATTCTGCCTTCGGGGATTTGGGATCTCATCCCAGTAGAGTGTTTCAGGCTGCGAAAAGAAAGGAATGAAAGAGGGAAAAGAGAAAGAACAGATCAGAAGGAAGAAAAGAAATGAATTCCAAAGCAGAAAGGTCGGAAGATTTATGTTTTTGGGTTGGTAGTAAAATGAGCCAAACCTACTTACATAAATAAACAAAGCAATCTTGATGAGCAAATGACAGAAAAGTAGATATGAATCCAATAGATTAAACACATACGAGATCTAACGTAAGGAAGATCTAATGCATAACTGACTATTGAGCACAAAGTCTTAATAATTGTATTCTATTTTTTTCTTACACAAGAAAGCTCAAAGTCTTTCTCTCCTCACTTCTATTTTCATCTAAAAAATGTTCACCCTGAATACAACAAGTATTCCAGTATTTATAGAAGAAGAGAAGGAAAGAAGGCAAAAAGGAGCCAACCACTTATTTACAAAGATATTTAAAAAGTCAACAATTGACTTGGGCAAGTTTTGGATGGCAACATCCCATGGTGCAACATGGATGGCGTCATCATGTATGCCAACATGCTTTTAAATATCTTACAAAAATGATCAATGGATTCCAAGAAGAAACCACTTTAGTGTAAAATGGCGCACATTTCAGCATGTCGACATCACATTGTCGCACGTTTGGAAATGGGCGCACTTATCAGCATGTCGGCGAGGAACTTATCGGTGCCCTTTGGCGCATTCTTGACATGTCAGAAATTCGTTGCGCCTTTGGAAATGGGCGCACTTATCAGCATGTCGACAGGAACTTATCAGCGCCCTTTGGCGCATTCTTCAGCATGTCGACAGGAACTTATCAGCGCCCTTTGGCGCACCTTTTGTTGTGTCAACATGAACTTCCATGCGCCTTGGCGCACCATTTGTCGTGTCAACATGAACTTCCATGCGCCTTGGCGCACCATTTGTCGTGTCAACATGAACTTCCTTGCGCCTTGGCGCACTCTTCAGCATGTCGACAGGAACTTATCAGCGCCCTTTGGCGCACTCTTCAAACATGTCAACGAGAACTTATCGGCGCCCTTTGGCGCACCTTTGTTGTGTCAACATGAACTTCCATGCACCTTGGCGCACCATTTGTCGTGTCAACATGTACTTCCATGCGCCTTGGCGCACTCTTTGTCGTGTCAACATGTACTTCCATGCGCCTTGGCGCACCATTTGTCGTGTCAACATGTACTTCCATGCGCCTTGGCACACTCTTCGGCATGTCGAAAGGAACTTATCAGCGCCCTTTGGCGCACTCTTAAATGATGTCAACAGAACTTATCGGCGCCCTTTGGCACACTCTTGACATGTCAACAAGAAATTCCTTACGCCTTTGGCGCACTTTTGTCAGTGTCAACATGAACTTTCATGCGCCTTGGCACACCATTTGTCGTGTCAACATGTACTTCCATGCGCCTTGGCGCACTCTTTAAGCATGTCGCAGGGAACTTATCAGCGCCCTTTGGCGCACTCTTGACATGTCGACAGGAACTTATCGGCTTTTGCTCAAAAAGGCTGAAAAAATGGCTAAGTCCTTAAAAATTGATTTTCGGAAGAGAATTTTGGGCTTCTTTGAACGTTGTCAAACTTCCTTGGGGCCAAAACAAAATTTTTGGGTATGGTTACTGCAAATTTCCCTTGACAATTTTGCGGGATAACGGTGCTCTTTCTCGGGGACTATCTTTGAGTGAAACTTAAGGGTAGAGAATCCCGGATCTCATGTGCCTATCCATTGGGTACAGAGTCAAAACAAGGGGACCGGGGGAGAACAAAGGAAACACACAACAAACCGAAAGCTAACACATGATGAAAGTAAACACACAACATAAAGCAAAGCATGTACAAAGAAGAGAGCAAGCTCTACTTCTGAAGATCTTCGAATCTTTGCCCGCTATAGGAAGCGGGAGCTCGATTCCATCCAGATACGAGAGATAGAAACTATTCTCTCCATTGAGTTGCTTGATTTTGAAGGGCCCTCTCCACGAGGAATCAAACTTTTCGTGCATGCCCTTTGGCTCTCTTCGCTTGTCCCACAAAAGGACGAGATCTCCCACTTGAAAATCCCTCTGCTTGGCTTTCTTATCGAAAAGCCTCTTAACTTGATTCTGATGTTCAGTGATCCTGTCGACCACCCTCACTCTCTTTTCTTCAAGTTCTGCCAGATACATGATTCTCTTTTCTAGAGAATTCTGGAAAGTTTCATCTTCAATTGCTCGTGCCAAGCGCAGAGCAGGGAGTTCAGCAGAAATGGGAAGCTCGACATCAGTGCCATATAACACTTGAAAAGGTGACATGCCGAGAGATCTCTTGGGAGTAATGCGGTCCGCCCACAAAGCGTCGTACAAAGACTTGTGCCACATCCGCTGATTCTCATCTACTAACTTCCGTATGATGGTCACCAAGTTCTTGTTACTGGATTCCGCTTGACCATTTCCCTGAGGGTAATAGTCGGATGCGTGAGCCAAGGTTATCCCATATTCATAGCAAAAACTAATAACTTCTCGTGAGGAGAAGTTAGAAGCATTATCAGCAACGATTTTGTTTGGAACGCCGAACCTGACAATGATATTTTCTTTAATGAAATTGCAAACCACCTCAGAAGTTGCATGCTTGACAGGTATGGCTTCCACCCACTTTATAAAGTAATCCGTTGTTGTAAGGACATAGCTATGTCCATCACTCGATTGAGGATTGAGTGCGCCAATAAAATCGATTCCCCATTGCCTGAATGGTTCATTGATAATGATCGGCCTTAGGGGAAGGGCAGCCAGCTTGGGCTTGCCGATGAATTGCTTGGCAGAGGTTCACATTTCGCCACCCGGGTGGTCATTTGTATCTTGAAAGAGCATCGGCCAATAATACCTGGCCCGAATGATCTTATGTGCTATCACAGAAGAAGAAAAATGGCCTCCACAGGCTGAATTGTGAAAACTTTCCAGCAGTTTTACTTGCTGGGGCTTGTCGACACATCGCAGGAAGACGCTGTCTATCCCGCGCTTATATAAACCGTCATCCCAGATGACATATTTAGCTGCTCTGAGCTTTATAGTGCGCTTCTCCTTTACGATTAGGTGCATCGGGCATTCGCCATAGGTAAGGAAGAAAGCGATGTGAGAGTACCACTTATCACTAGTTGCAACAAATAGAACCAGAGGCAGAGAATCAGGCCCTTCTTGCCGGTCCTGCACTTCTTCGATGTAGTCACCCCTCTTATCAGGATTTTCTAAATCTTTGTTTTCAGCCATTAGCTAACACAGGCCCTTGCCCCTTACTATCTTGGTTGGTTTAATATCCAGGTCATACTCCTGGACCTTTGCGATCCAATTTCCTTGCAAGCTTCCTAACTCCTACGTTGAGTTAGAATTGATTTCACCATCGTGTCAGGGACCAGCACCACCGTATGCGAGTTTAGAATGTAATATCTGAAATTCTTCACTGCTTTGACAATGGCAAAGGCGTGCTTTTCCAATTGAGTCATCTTCAACTCGTGAGGCTCAAGGGGAGAACTCATGAATGCAATCGGGGATTCAATGTCTTCTGAATTCTTTTGCATTAAGATTGCAGACACAGTATGCTCAGATGCATAACTATACATGATGAAGTCTTTGGAGAAATCGGGACATACCAGGACTGGTGCATGAGCAACAGAAGCTTTTATTTCTTCAAATGACCTTTTCCCCTCCTCACTCCATCTGAAAGTTGGTGACCCCTTCATCATGTTCAATATGTGGCCAGTCTTTTCAGCAAAGTCAGGAACAAAACGTCTGAGAAAATTCACCTTTCCGAAGAAAGAATGAACACCAGTCTTGCTTGTAGGCAGAGTAAGGCTTTGAATAGCCTTAACTCTTTCGGCATCTATCTTTGTCCCTTCTTTGCTAACCACATGCCCTAGCAACTTCCCTTCCGTGACTCCAAAAATAGACTTTTTTGGGTTTAGGGAAATCCCATGTTCTCGGCACCTGGCCAACACTTGCTCCAAGTGATCACAGTGATCGCTTCGTTGTTTGGAGAACACAGTCAGGTCATCTAAATAAACCACAATGACCTTCCCCATCATACCTTTGAATGCAAAGTCCATGGCCCGCTGAAAAGTGGCACCAGCATTAGTTAGGCCGAAAGGCATCCTGCTGTAGGCAAATGTACCCCAGGGAGTAGTGAATGCTGTTTTAAACTGATCTTCAGGTGAAACTTCAATCTGATTGTAACCTGAAAAACCGTCAAGCATGGACAACATCTCTGATCCAGTTACTGCTTGCAGAACTTGATCCATTATCGGAAGAGGGTAGTTGTCTTTCAGCGAAGCTTGATTCAAGTTTCGAAAGTCTACGCAGATGCGTATTTCACCGTTTTTCTTGCGCACTGGCACAATATTTGCTACCCAAGTACTGTGATGGATAGGGAAGATGATTCTTGCGTCTAGCATCTTCTGAATTTCGGCCTGGATGGTACCCGAAATCTTGGGATTATAGTGCCTCTGCTTCTGGCGGAAGGCTTTGGCATCGTCTTTCAACGGAATATCGTGCGTTGAACGTCCTTTGGCTTAAAGGACTTTAAATCGGCATAGGACCATGCCAATACATCTATATATTTCTTCAGCAATTTGACAAATTTCCGCTTCTCTTCAGGCGTGCAGCATTTGCCAATGTTTACAAATTGCGGATGTGCCTCTGAACCTATATTGACTGGTTCGGTCTCTGGGGATGAGTCAGGGTCATCTCGCTTCTTCTTTTTCACAAAACGGTCGTGCCTGTCAAACAGGCGCTCCAGAGAAACCAGGCCTTTTGGAATTTTATTTCCCTTGAGCTGACATATGCCGTCCTTCTCCTCTGATTCATGGTTTTGACCGTTGATTGATTCGCGGCATGTAGAAGTGGATCCTTCAAAATACAACTCGTCAAAATTTTCTGATTTTTCCAGAAAGGCAATGAGTTGATTATCATCGTTGAACACCTGCCAATGCTGAGAATTGTCTGGTACGCTCGGGCGGAAAACCACCTCAATGGTGTACTTGTTTGTTTTCAAACCTGGATGTGGGAGCATGAGAGATGCTGAAACAGCCAATGAATCAGCCATGTCATTTTGGGCTCTTGGAATCGCCTCTATTGAAAAAGCATCAAATTCTTCGATGCTGTCCCATACCGCGTTACGGTAGTGCCTGAGCCTTTCATTTTTCACTTGGTAAATCCTTTTGACCTGATTTACAACTAGCTCAGCATCACCTTGTACTTTTAGATTTTTTATTCCTCTTTCTTTTGTGGCTTGTATACCGAGTAAGAGAGATTCATACTCAGCAGTATTGTTGGTGTTGAAAAACTGCAATTTGAAAGAGAGAGGAATGACTTCTTCCTCAGGAGATATTAACACGACCCCAGCGCCACATCCACTAGTTGCACAGCTCCCATCGAATTGCAATGTCCAGATCTTATTAAGATCTCCTTCCTGAACGAGAACAGCCCCTGTTTTATCCGTCTCAGTAGATAAGAAGTAATTCCCCATCCCTGATGATTCAAAAAGGATTTGAGCTTTGGGGTCTTCAGAGTTGGTAACCAAGTATTTCTTTTGTGATTCTGGCTCCAAAGTCTGCATTACGCCTTTGACTGGAATTCTAGCTTTGGACCAGTCCATATGAATTTCTCCACCAACTTCGCTGCAAAAACTTCTTCCCAGCAATATTCCATATCTTTGCCGGAATGTTAAGAACGAGGATCATCATTTTACTCTTTTATCCGGGAAAGCCGCAAATGCAAATTGCGCGTCCTTGATTTGGCCAACCAACGGGACTTGCTTAGTTTCTAAGGAATAACATCTGCCGAAAGGCTTGGTAAGAGTGAGGCCCAAAGCATGGGTGACTTTTGCCGGCATGACATTATCAGAAGCCCCAGTATCAATTATGCAGTTACTCAGCTTGTGTCCATTGATTAGAAGAGAGAGATAGAAAGGCTCTATCTTTCCTGACGTAGATGTTGAAGCAACATTTATATGAGATTCAGGGGGAGTGGATAGGATTCCTTTTGGGGAAACCTGATTAGATATAACAGCTTGACTTTGGATATACTTAGTCAATCTTACGAGCTGTTCGGGGTTTGACTGAAGATACTCAGCTTCAGACATTTGGATCTTGGTCTTTTTTGCATGATCTATAATATCAAACGTGGCCAAGGGTTGCGTTGGTAAAGGAATGAGTCCCTCACCTCGCGATGATGGAATAGGATTGGTGGTCTTAGGAGGAATGTGAGAGGATTGATTTGGAGGAGAGATAGGGGGAAAAGATCTCTTTGTAAAAGATTTGCCAGGGAGTTGAGTAGGAAGAGGATTACCTCTTTTAGCAATGATCGGAGGCGCGTTTGACACGGCCTTCTCCTGCTGGACATGGGCAGCAACTTCCGCTTCTTTTCCTTGCGAACGAGTAAAAACAGCGTATGACTATCCACTTGCATAGCCTTGAGTACTCTCCTCTTCATCAGATTCTTCCTCATCAAATTCCATATACCCGATAGTAGAGTCGCCAGTCGGTTCACCGACATCTTGATCATCTTCACCTTGAGACGAAGGTTCTTCATAATACTACTCTTCTTCTTCAATCTCGGCCAGAGCATTGACGAGAGGGCCTCAAGTGCCAACCATGGAGCAGCTGTAGGTAGACGCGGCCTTTGTGAGACATTGTTAGGAGCGAAATTCCTCATGGAATATCCGGTATGAGGGCAGGATAGGCTGGGCCAACTACTTCTTCAATGCAAGCAAATCATTTGCCATCTTTTGGAATGCTGGATCAGACGAAGTGGTGGGCAAAGGGCCCAAAGATTTAGGCTTTGCTGATTCCTTTTTTAATTCGCCAGATATTATCAGATTATCTTCTATGCGAATGGCAGCGGCTTGAGCGAGAATCAAGGTGGCAACTCGCTCTTGAAGGAGCAAGAAACTAACTTTTGAGCTCATGGCGTTTACGAAGAAACACTTTTGATTTTCGGCGTTGGAAGCATGGCAACAGGGACACGGTTGATTAGTGCATGAGCAAGGTGATAAAATCGCGCATGGTCTCATTGCCTCCTTCTTCAGGTGAGTGATTCGTGATAATAATGCAAATGCATCCTCTGAAGGCTTGTACCTATCTTCAAAAGCATCCCATAAGGTGGCCCAACTGGTGATAGATCCGGCCGGCAAATGCTGAAACCATTCAGCTGCAGGTCCTTGTAGGGTTTCCAGAAAAAGGTGAACCGACACATCTTCGTGGGTCACATCCAAAATACTGCATGACATAATGAATGTAGATATGTGGGAATCCGTGCTTTGATTTCCGCTCCCATCAAATTTGGGAAAATTCTTTCGATTTCCGTGAGGGAGAGCGTGAACTGGATGTGGTAAAGCCAACGGACCCATCGCGTTTCCCCATGGAACCGCCATTTGAAAAGCCGGAAAGAGAACACGAGATGGAAGTGTAGTTCTGCTGAGTAGCAAGGCACTACAAAGGGATGTGGATGCCCCCTACAAAAGACTTTTCTTCGTGAAGGTGAGACACTCTGGATGACCAGCTAGCGAGCTTAGTGCTAAAAAACGTGCGGTGTTATGCTGAAATTGTGCCTTTGAAGCAGATCGAAAGTGGGATCAGCTTCTCCACGGGCTCTCTGCTGCGCGTAAAGGTTCACTCGCCGAGTGTACCTTCGGATCTGCAATGTTATGGTGCAGATTTAGACTTTCTTTTTGGTTATCTTGGCTGATTTTCTGGTCTTTCGACAAAACCAGCAGCGAAATACTTTTCTAAATATTTAAAACTATCCTCTTGAAAACCGATTGCGGTTTAAATGACAAATTACAACGAGGATAAGATGGCAGGGAAGATTAGTAGGCTGATTTTCTGATCTGATTTTAACTTTTTGAAGGGTTTCAAACTTTTTGCAAACAGTCAAAAACTCAGATCTACGCCAAAATACTAATTTTTCAAAAACTCAAGCGAACTAAAGATCTTTAGCTGGACCGAGATCTATGACTCTCAGAAGAAAATTTTTCAGTTTGAGCACTTTTACAAATTTTTGGATTTTTAACAAAAAGTTCAGATTTGCAAACAGGCAGCAATCTTTTGATTTTTTCTGATTTTTATATCTTACTACCCTCATAGATCGATGAGATCTATTTGATCCCAATGGAGTGACCAAAAATTGTTGGTCCGAAAATGCATTGCGTGGATAGATCTATGGATAGGCGAGCCACAGCGGTGTGCGGCTTAGCCCCTCTTTGAGTCAAAGCAAAGTGGCGGTTTATTGCTATTCTACCAGCAGGAATCTATGCAAGTCTCACAGATTCTGCCTTCGGGGGTTTGGGATCTCATCCCAGTAGAGTGTTTCAGGCTGCGAAAAGAAAGGAATGAAAGAGGGAAAAGAGAAAGAACAGATCCGAAGGAAGAAAAGAAATGAATTCCAAAGCAGAAAGGTCAGAAGATTTATGTTTTTGGGTTGGTAGTATGTGAGCCAAACCTACTTGCATAAATAAACAAAGCAATACTGATGAGCAAATGACAGAAAAGTAGATATGAATCCAACAGATTAAACACATACAGATCTAACGTAAGGAAGATCTAATGCATAACACAACTATTGAGCACAAAGTCTTAATATTTGTATTATTGTTTTCTTCTGTTACAAGAAAGCTCAAAGTCTTTCTCTCCTCACTTCTATTTTCATCTAAAAAATGTTCACCTGAATACAACAAGTATTCCAGTATTTATAGAAGAAGAGAAGGAAAGAAGGCAAAAAGGAGCCAACCACTTATTTACAAAGATATTTAAAAAGTCAACAATTGACTTGGGCAAGTTTTTGGATGGCAACATCCCATGGTGCAACATGGATGAAGTCATCGTGTATGCCAACATGCTTTTTAAATATCTTACAAAAATGATCAATGGATCCCAAGAAGAAACCACTCTTTAGTGTAAAAGGCGCACTTTTCAGCATGTCGACATCACATTGTCAGCGCCTTTGGAAATGGGCGCACTTATCAGCATGTCGACAGGAACTTATCAGCGCCCTTTGGTGCACTCTTCAGCATGTCAACAGGAAATTCCTTGCGCATTTGGAAATGGACGCACTTATCAGCATGTCGACAGGAACTTATCAGTGCCATTTGGCGCATTCTTCAGCATGTCGACAAGAACTTATCAGCACCCTTTGGCGCACCTTTTGTTGTGTCAACATGAACTTCCATGCGCCTTGGCGCACCATTTGTCATGTCAACATGTACTTCCATGCGCCTTAGCGCACCATTTGTCGTGTCAACATGTACTTCCATGCGCCTTGGCGCACTCTTCAGCATGTCGACAGGAACTTATCAGCACCCTTTGGCGCACTCTTCAGCATGTCAACAGGAACTTATCAGCACCCTTTGGCGCACCTTTTGTTGTGTCAACATGAACTTCCATGCGCCTTGGCGCACCATTTGTCGTGTCAACATGTACTTCCATGCGCCTTGGCACACTCTTTGTCGTGTCAACATGTACTTCCATGCACCTTGGCACACCATTTGTCGTTTCAACATGTACTTCCATGCGCCTTGGCGCACTCTTCAAAGACATGTCGATAAAGGAACTTATCAGCGCCCTTTGGCGCACTCTTGACATGTCAACAGAACTTATCGGCGCCCTTTGGCGCACTCTTGACATGTCAGCAGAAATTCATTGCGCCTTTAGCGCACTTTTTGTTGTGTCAACATGAACTTCCATGCGCCTTGGCGCACCATTTGTCGTGTTAACATGTACTTCCATGCGCCTTGGCGCACTCTTCAAACATGTCGGCAGAACTTATCGGCGCCCTTTGGCGCACTCTTGACATGTCGGCGGGAACTTATCGGCGCCACGCTCAAAAAGGTTGAAAAAATGGCTAAGTCCTTAAAACTTGATTTTCGGAAGAGAATTTTGGGCTTCTTTCAAACGTTGTCAAACTTCCTTGGGGCAAAACAAAATTTTTGGGTATGGTTACTGCAAATTTCCCTTGACAATTTACGGGATAACAAGTTCTTGTTGGGGTTGGCGTGTTGGGTTGTTTGTTGTTGTTTATGATTGGGTTTTGTGTTTTGGGTGTGAAGATGGAGGGGATATTGGAGAAGATAGGTGGGTAGAGGTGTGTGTTAGAGAGTCGGGGTGTGGTCGGGGGGTAAAAAGGGGGTATAGAGGGTATAAGTAGATGTTGTGATAAAGAGTAGGGCTAATGTAGTGAGTTGGTTTTGCAGGCACGTCAGCAGTTGATGATGTGGGACAGGATGCCCCCGCTGTTGAGATGGATGCAGCCACACGTGTCGGCAGCGCAGTGGGGCATTATGCACGAGGTGGGACTCGGTGAGTCCAGCGGTACAAGCGATCGATAGGGATCACAGTTTGATGGTCGCCCTCATCGAGAGATGGGATCCGGTGACCAATGTGTTCCATCTCCCGACTGGAGAGATGACCATTACATTGGAGGATGTGTATCACATCCTTAGATTACCGATTGATGGAGAGGTAGTCTTCCAGGTGGACGCAGAGACAGCCATGGACAGCATCTTACATGTATTCGGGGATGCAGCCGCGCTATTGACGTATCACAGCGCGAGCATCACGTATGGGGATATGTACCATGCCCACCGACATGAGACATGGCTTGCCGTGTTGATGATGATCGGGATTACATGCTTCGCCCTCCCGGACTCAGAGGGAGGCTGCTTTCCACGGGCGTTGATGGGGGTGTTACACGAGATGGTCGAGGAGCATACATGTTATGCTTGGGCACCAGTATACCTAGTGCAGTTATACCGAGAGCTGTGGGGCTATCACCGGATGAGGTGATTCGAGGATTTGCTCTACGTTTTTGTTACATTGTTGGGCATATGAGCATATCATATGCATTAGACCAGTAGGGCTGCCCCAGCCCAGGGCCACAGGTGATCTACAGATATGGCTTTCAGAGGTGGTTGGGGGTCGTGGGCCAGCCACGAGCCGTTCTCACCGGACGAGATGTGGCATATTACTGGCATGTATTAGAGGGCTTGACAGTGTTAGATATTGTATGGAGACCTTATAGAGGTCATCACCCCCGCGGAGGAGCCCGAGCATAGTTGCAGTGGATCCAGTATACATTCTGGATAGCGGGACGGAGGCCAGGGGAGCATGAGCGGATTCCCCTAGAGAGGGTACGCCGGCAGATGGGGCTACGACAGGATGAGCCACCTCCCTTCCCTCAGTACCGGAGGGATGATGTAGAGGCTCCACTACCTGTACCACAGCCCGTGGACCCAGATTGGGCAGCAGAGAGGCAGGCAGACGATACAGTGGACGACGCCGGCTGCACGGGATCATTTTTAGTATGGTGGGTAGGAGAGAGAGCCGCGAGGAGAGCACAGCCCGCACAGCCAGACTTGGCAGCTGTTAGAGTAGAGAGGGACCAGCTCAGGGGCCAGGTATAGTTATTACGAGGCGGAGTTGCTGCTTTGCACGAGCACGAATAGGTGTCTTACGAGGCAGCTAGCCCGAGCTCAGTACGAGCACGAGCTCGAGCACCACGGCCAATGCAGCACGGCCATGCCAGTACAGTACTTCCACGGCCACAGCACCACCAGCGCAGCGCAGCCACGAGCACGGGGGCACTTGGTATTAGGAGTTAGGGGACCAGCCCCAGTAGCTATGGTGGCACGGGACCGTTATATGGAGGCGAGTGGAGGCCGTACTATCGAGGATGTTCTTGATAGTACAAGGGTGACTATCGCCATATGCGGCGCATAGAAAGCGAGAGACCTTGTGGAGTCGAGATCCCAGGAGAGTGAGCCAGCCACAACCGGGGAGATCGGTGGCGAGGGGAGGCGAGAGGCGGCGCGAGGGACCGCGAGGAGAGGTGCTGAGGGCGGTGGGGAGAGTTGAGACATCCCTGGGTCAGAGATTTTTTATTTGTACATTGGATATAGGCACCGGTCTGCGAACCGGTTATGTTTATAGAGGCCTGCGTGCCCACATATGATTTATTCATTCATTTATTGATTCATTTATTGTATATACCAGCACTGGGATCCAAGTACAAGCTTATGCGATTGATACCGGCTGCAGTGAGTGAGTATTTTTCTTATATGAGAGACCGACTGCAAGCGAGTCGAGATTATGGCGATTATTGCGGCTGCTGCATGCCGACTTTGTAGTATTATGAGATCACGAGAGGCCCTATGCGAGGCAAATTGTATATTTGAAACTGTTGATATATATATATATATATGATTTTGACCGACATGCTGTGTTTAAAATGTTTTAAGTGTTTTGTCGATGGTTTGTGATATTTAATGTATGATGAGTTTGATTCACATGGTTTATGATGTTGATGTCTTTCGTTGATGGGATGTATGTATATATAGATGATGAGTTTAATTGACATGTTGTGTTATGAAATGTTGTATGTTTTGTCGCTGGTTTGTGAAATTGAATGTATGTAGCTGTTGAGTTGGATCCAAATGGTGTATAGATTGATGGTTTTTGATATCGTTTATTGATGGCTTGTTTGTTTTGTAATATAGAGAAATGATGTTGATGAAATTGTGATGAGAGATAGATTTGATGAAAAATATGGATAATGGTGTTGTTATGCAGGAAAAAGAGGCGGGCGCCACAAAAATTAGGTAGAAAATAAAGAAAAGAACTATGGTTAAAAAAAGGTAGGTATATGACCGATATCGGTTAGATAACCGATGTCGGTAGACAATAGACCGATATCGGTTAGGTAACCGATACCGGTTATTCGAATATGAGCTTTTCTAAAAATAGAAAAGCTTTGGTGGCAACTTAAGTTCTTATTTTGAGAGCCATGCAAGAAGTTAAATACGTGAATGCGACGCTTTTTGACGACTGAGACAGGTAATTGCATGAGAGAATTGAGTGATAAGGAGGAAAGAGACAGGGAAAGTGAATGTGGGCTGAGATTCAGAAGGCAAAATGGCAAGTTAGAGTTGAAGAGGGTGGTGAACATGGCTGAACAAGGAGAAGCATCCAGCAGGCAGGGACGAGAGGGAAGACAAGTTCCACCTCAAGCTGGTGCAGCCCAAGAGGTAAACGTTTTGGTTGTAATTTGATTCTTGCATGTTTTGTGAATAGGATGAGGGAGATTAAGTAGATAAAGATGAGAAAGAAAAGGTGATAGGCAATGAATCGGGATAGGGTGAATGTAATGGGGTAGGTAGTCAGGGGTTTCGGGTATGTTTGTATGTACAGAGAGGGATAAACGATCAAATTATTGTCATAGGTGGTGTTTTTAGGCAGGGTGTGTAAAGTTGATATCGACCGATATCGGCTTAAGATAACCGGTATCGGTTAAGGAACCGTTACCGGTTATCTAAAACCGATGTCGGCTACTGTAGGAATTTCTAGAATGTGAGAAAAAAAACCTTTGGGGATTTGATTTATTGAATGGCTGTGTGTTGTTTTGATGTGTGCAGGCAGAGGTAGGGTTCAGGATGAATGATACTGTGCCAGCGTTGTTGTCACGAATCCGAGCGGATGTAACACCAGCTGAATGGGCATTGATAAATCGTTTGGGGTTAAGTGGAATCTGCTATTATTCACGAATCACACGTAACCATGCTATGTTACAGGCATTGATTGAGAGATGGAATCCAAAAAGGAATACCTTCTATCTGCCAACAGGGGAGATGATAGTGACATTGGAAGATGTGTTCCGTATTTTAAGACTCCCATTACAGGAAGCCCAAGTATATCGAGCATTGCCTAGCGCGGCGCTTGGGAGTGATAATGTGAGTAGTATTTGGTCCATACGCACGAGATTTGACACGGTGAGGTTTGACATTCATGTATGGTATAATGTATACGCAAAGCACACCCCGAGGCAACAAAGTTTGATGGTATTAATGATAGCGGTAGGATATTATGCGTTACGAGGGCGGATGGGGAAGATTTCCAAAAGCATTGATGTGTGTTATTTGGGAAATGATAGAAAGGAACGTGACTTTTGCATGGGCACTGCATATTTGGTGGAGCTATACGAGGGTTTATGGGCTTGTAGAGCGAAATCACGGGGCGACCTTTGGATTTTCATTTTATTACATTGTTGGGCCTATGAGCACATTGTTTGTGTGCGACAATAAAGGCGACCCATCGATCGGGAGAGGACCGGAGTGTAGAGGTTGGGATTCGAGATGATGGTCGAGACGAGAACAAGAGGCAAGATCTCGGTGTGACGGGTGACCTTGAGTATTATAGGCGGTATGGGAGATGGTGATGATTGCGGATATCATTGGAGGCCTTACGGGAACTATATGGTAATAGAGAATATAGCCGAGGAGTTTATGGGTGTAGAGCGATTGAGGTGGATCGCGCGGCACAGGCTAGGTGAGTATGAGAGGATTCCTCTAGATCGTGTGTGGTGACAATTTGGATTTGTGCAGGATATACCCCTGGCTTATAGACCATATATGAGGATCGACACCGAGGCAGCATTCTCACCTCCCCGGCCAACACCTCTAGAAGGGCCAGAGGAGGTAGCAGCCGATCGCAGGGTAATGGATGCAGGAACGACAAAGGCCTATAGATTATGGTGGGTAGTAGAGTTGCAAGGTGTACATGATCGTCCTGACATAACTGTGATTACAAAGTGAGAGAGATCGTCTGCAGAGTTTAGTTCATCAGCTCCAAATGCGGGTGAATGAGACAAGAGGATTGTTAGTGGTTGCGGAGTCATGAGCGGAGGGACTAGAGGCGAGATATCTCCATGCGAGGGAGCGTATTCAGATGTTACAGGAGAGATTGGCTAGATCAGTGGGTGGTACCAATAGCCGTGGTACCTTTGAGGATGGAGAGGCCCGGCGAGAGGCGTCGACGATCACGATCATCACCTGGTTCGGGATGAGGTGTGAGGGTCTAAGTAAATGTTATCGAGGTATACGAATAAATAAGGATGCCGACCTGCGTGTCGATGATAGAGAAGATGTATTTGTTTAACATCTAAATAAAATGGAATATGTATGTTGATTTGAGTTATGATAATAATAAGAATGTTTGTGTTTTGACTTCTTTTTTTTTTTTTTTTTTTGAAAAAGGATAAAGAGGAATGTGATTAAATAGAAATACACAAAAATATTTATATGTACCACACATGATAGGTTATGGTAGGGGATGGTCGAGCTAACCTTGGGAGACCCCATGTCTCCGAAGTGCTGCCTACATAGCCCATTGCACAAAGCAAGGAGGGGCCTCAGACCGATGTAGTTCTCCCTTAGGACCAGGGAGAGATGAATTCAGGCAATTTAGGTATGGTTAGGCAATTTGTTGGTTGGTAAAAATATTGATAGTAATATTGGTAGGGTAATGTTGTTGGTGTTGGAATAGGTATAAGTGAAGCAAAAGTTAGCCTACCCAAGTGGTAGGGAACCATGTCCTGATTAAGATCAACACATAATCCTAGATGTGAGTCAAAGAGGAAAAAGCTGTCCCGTGGTTGAGAAGAGCTAAACAAACCACATATTAATGTAGAATGAGCTTGAACTCCTAGGTACCGTGCATAGACGAGAAGTCAATAGGTGAAAAGAGTTGTATGATCACAATATATCGGGTGTACGTCACGTCCCTTGAGTTGTGTTGTTTTAACAAATGGTGAGGTGAGGTGGATGGTATAGCTGAGGCACGGAGAACTTGTTATAAAGTGAGTGTTCTGACGAAAGAGAACCTAACCTAAATAGACAAGTCCATGACTTCGAAGTTCTTTTGAATGCGGCTTTTATTTTACTGAATATAGACTGATCGACGTGGGAAGTCTACAAGGGATATTGATTGTATTATTCTTGAGGTCTTCTGAAGGCTGATCAATCGAGAAGCTTTGATCAATGTGAAGCTTTCCGATAAAAATGTGTGTATAGCTATCCTTAAGGGAGCAATCTATATATAATAGCAGCAATAGTTTGGCATATAGCTGTCCTTCGAGGGAGCAGTCTATATATAATTTAGAGAGCCAGATGTCCGTTTGGCGTAAAGCATCTAGTTTGGTAGGAAGTTTGACTCAAGAAAATCCCATAAGCATATAATTAAGAATGTGTCATTTTAATACTTTGAAGTCATGGACTTAGACTAAAAAGGGAAGGCATCTTTAAGGGGAGGTGAGAATCAAACTATGTGAGCTTGATTTTATTTTGAGATGTAGGAAACAAAGTGTATGTAGTGGTAAATGAGCTCAAGGGATGAGCGGTAGGTAGATAAGAAGTGATATAACACTAAATTCAACAGTAGAATGGTCGAACATGCAAGGCATTAAGGGGTTCAGGCTCATGTTTACCATTAAGCGAAGCTAAGCGATAAGTTCACGATCCATAAGTATGATTGATTATGTAAGGCCCAATCCAATTGGGAGCAAATTTTCCATGTTTTCTCTTTTCTAGTTTGGTTACATGTTGATTCTCTTTGAGGACAAGATCACCAACCTTAAAGGTACACTCATGAAGTCACTTATCATAAGCACGCTTGATGCGTTTTTGATAGATTTGAAGGTGATCAAGAGCTGTAAGACGATGCTCATCAAGAAGCTCCAATTGGGCTAACCGCTCTTGGCGGAAATCATCGTTGGTGAGAATATCTGAAGAGATATTCGAGGAGGGTATTTGTATTTCAAGAGGTAAGAAAGCCTGGTATCATATACCAAAGAAAAGGTGTGGCATTAGTGGAGAGTACGAATGCTAGTACGATAAGCCCAAAGGGCAAAGGGGATGTGATCATGCCAATTTCTTCCGGACTCATTGACAACTTTCATAAGGATTTTGGTTAGGGTTTTATTAGAAGCTTCGGCTTGTCCATTCGCTTGTGGATAATAGGGTGATGAGAAACTAAGTTTGATACCAAAGTTTTCACAAAGGTCTTGCAACAACTTATTTTTGAAAGATTTTCCATTATTTGTTATCAGGCGATGAGGAACACCAAAATGACAGATAATGTGATGATTAATGAACTCTACAATTTTTTCTTTTTTAGTTAAAATGAGCAGAATAGCCTCCACCCATTTTGTGTAATATTCGGTTTGTGATTATCCATCGGTGACGTTGTGAAGAGGCGGATGAATCTCACCAATAAGGTCTAAACCCCATTGTGAGAAAGGCCAAAGATCTCATGTGACTGTAGCGGATGGCTAGGAGTATGTTGAAGGTTGGCATGTTGTTGACACATAACACAACGCTTAACATATTCGTAGTAGTCGTTATTGAGAGTAGGCCAATAATAACCTAGGCGAAGGATTCGTTTGGCCACGGCAAGGCTACTAAAATGTCCACCATAAATACCGTCATGAACTTTGTTGGATGGTATAGGTGACCTCGGGCAGTTAGACATCGAAGGAGGATGCCATCAAAGCCACGTTTATAAAGGAGTCCCCCCATAACGACATAACGAGAAACACGTTTAAGAAAAGCACGTTTTCCGGTACTTGTAAGGTCAGATGGGAGAACGGAGGTTGTAAGGTAGTCGTGAAATTGGTGATACCAGGTATCCTGCGAATTAGCAGACACATTATTTATCATACAAACAACGGTTGAGTAAGATGGGGCAAAGAGTTGTTGGACCAAGACGAAAATGTCAGAGTCAGTTGATGAAGCTGGAATTTGCGAGGCTAAGCAAGCCATAGTATCCACAAATTTGTTAGTGGAGCGGGGAATGGTTTGGATAGAATAATGAGTAAATAAGGTTAGAAGAGAATCCACGTAATGTTTGTACTTTTGAAGTTCCTCATTTTTGCATTGGTAGATGCCCATAACTTGATTGACTACCAATTGAGAGTCACCGAAAATATTGATAGATTTGACACCTAAGTGTAACGCACACCTAGAGACCCAAAACAAGGGCCTCGTATTCCGCTATGTTATTAGTGCAGGGGAAATCGAGTCGGAATGAAAGAGGCATAGGCTCAGCGTCGAGAGGAATGAGAACAACACCGGCTCCTCCGCCGCGCTGGCATTTGGATCCATCGAAGAAGAGGGTCATTGGATATGACTCCTCACGAGGAAAATAGTAGCGATGAGTTAAAGGAATTTAAAACTAGTAAATTGCACCCCAGTGCAGGGGCTTCCACGCGAGTTGATCGGCAATGGTTTGTCCTTTGATTGACTTACGGTGTATAAATTCGAGAGTCGAAGTCAGCAAGGAGCATAAGCCATCGGGCGATGCGTTGGTTTAGATGAGGTTTGGCATACATATAATGGATGGGGTCCATGTTGGTGATGACGAAAGTTTTGTGATTCAGGAGGTAGTGTCGGAGTTTGGTGGCCACGAATGATAGGGCTAGGCACAACTTTTCTACATGTGTATACCTAGTCTCATAGTCCACCAAAGTATGACTTATATAATAAATGGCTTGTTCTCGATTCTCGAGTCACGATGTGCAAGCATGGCCCATACTGACGGCGTGGTCGGTGGTGGAAAGGTAAAGGTAGAAGGGCGATCGTCTTGAGGTGGGATAAGCACGGGTGGTGCAAGAGATAAGCTTTGAGAGTTTCAAAGGCTTGGTGGCACTCTTCGCTCCATTGAAAGGCAACATCCTTTTTAAGGAGGTGATGGAAAGGTTGACATCGATCCGAGAGTTGGGAGATGAAACGCCGGATAGATTGGAGCTTACCTTGTAAACTACGCAATTATTTGAGGTTAGTAGGTGGGGACATTTCTAGGATAGCTTTGACTTTAGATGGGTTGACCTCAATGCCACGTAAAGAGACGATAAAACCAAGAAGTTTTCCGAAAGGACACCAAAGACACATTTCTTTGGTTGAAGACGGACGGAATATTGTAACAGGTGATCAAAAATAATGGTTAAAACATCGAGATGTTTACTGCGATGTTTAGATTTGCCAAGAAGATCATCGACGTAATCCTCAAGGATAGTGTGCATAATGTCATGAAAAATGTAGGTCATAGCCTTTGATAGGTTGCACCAGCATTCTTAAGGCCAAATGGCATTACACGATGTGAAGGTTCCCCAAGGAGTTATGAAGGCGTAGTTTTATGTTGATCGGCAGGGGCAACCAAAATTTGGTTGTATCCTGAAAAGCCATCCATGAGAGAGAGCATCTCATGGCCTGCAGTGAGATCAACAAGTTGGTCAATACTAGGTAGGGGAAGTCATCCTTAGGGCAAGCGAGGTTAAGATCTCGAAAATCCGTGCATATCCGAAGTCCCCCATCACTTTAGTAGCCAGTGCGATGTTAGAAATCCATTGAGGATAGTCGATAGGCGAGGATGAAGGAAAGCGAGAAAGGAGTCGTTGAAGCTCTTCTTTGACCAAGAGGGCAATGCGTGGATGCATTTTTCTCAGTTTCTATTTAATTGGCTTGGAATCGGGTTTCAGGGTAATGTTATGGATAACAATGTCAGGATCAATTCCTGGCATGTCAGCGTAGGACCAAGCGAAAGCTTGGTTGCGAGCACGGAGAAAGGTAGTAAAGGCGACTTGTTCTGATGCGTTAAGGGATTGTCCAATCTTCACAATGTGAGGATCCTCCTCTGTGTGGATGTTGATTTCTATAGTAGATTCGTTCAACATGGTTTGAGTTTCAGATGGTAAGGCGCGTTGAATATAAGAGTCATCCGCGCCAAGATAAGTGAGGATGGAGTCATCATCCTGGCACTCAACAACATTAATTGAAGGCGAGTCCTCTTCAATCATGTCTGGATATAGAAGGGGGATAGAAGAGGGGTCCTCATTATCGCGTTGATAAGTGAGAGGACCTAGGAAGATAGCATTTATGAAAAAAAAAAGTTAGGAGGGATAGATTCAGGATCTATCGACTCTGTAGGTGATGATGGAAAAATGGGTGATGATGGTTTGGTAGGGGGTGGCGTTGTCATCTTCCAAGAGACAAGCTGACACGAGGTTCCCGGTGTAATTATTCCCGGAAATCCGAGACCACTACGATCATTGTGCTTGCGTGTAGTTACGGGAATGATTGTATGTCGGCCTTGTTCATAAAGACCAAAACCAAAGCCTTTCCAAGCACAACGAGTCAAGAAGGTGAAGGCAAAAGCGATGATTTTCAGGTATTGAAAATTAGATTGGAAAGGAACCACATTAAGAGGAGGTTCGGGGGTAACGGAAGATGTGTCGACACCCCCATATGTTAGGTTGGTGTGGCGATGAGGTGGTCGTAGGGGATTACTTCCCCCACATGACGGTCATAGGTAGGATGTGCATGTACCTGTCCGTACTCTTGTGGGGTGTGGAAAGAGCTAACGTTATATAGGCGATACTCCCCTAGCATAAGGCGTTGAAAAACATCTACTAAGAAGTGCAGTGATTGGGATGTTAGCTGCGGGAAGGAAATGGTTTTCGATTGACGGTGGTTTCATGGGTTGAAGGTGTAGAGTCTTGTTGAAGTGAATGGTAGAGGTGTGGTTGAAGTGGATGGTTGGGTTGGATGAATGGGTGTCTTGATTGGTACAAGCACACCATTAGGGCGATATAACATATTGCAGGTTTTGAAGGGGGGAGGATCATCTTTTACGGTGTAGGACTTCCCCTCGTACTCAAATTTTATGCATCTATGTAAGGTTGAGGAACGCATCCCATAGCTCGGATCGAGGGAAGCCTAACAACATATTGTATTGGAACTCTCCCTAAAGGAAATATAAGAGTTCGGGTAAAGTACGTGGTCCTACACGAATGTTAAGGATCACGGTGCCTAAGGTAGAGGTAATAGCATCATTGAATGACCACAACATGATGGGGTTGGCACACATGTAGCTAGAAGGGATATTCATTTGTTGGAAGGATTTTGAAGAGATGATGTTTAGGCTAGCACCCCCATCGATCATAACACGACGTACCCGAATGTCCCGGATGTAAGCTGAGATGAAAAGAGCCGGGTCAGGATCTTCTGTACCAAAGTCAACAATTTCGTCTTGAAGAAAGCGCGGAGCAGCTTGTTGTACGAGAGGCGAAGTGGTTATGGCGGTAGTTTGTTTGGTGAGGGAAGCAACGTGATTGGGTGTTAGAATGGAGGTAATAGGTAGGGTTTCATTAGGTAAGACCTCGATCCCTTGAAGGATTTCAACGAGAGCTTGTCGATGAGATTCAGAAGTTTGAATGAGATCATATAGTGTCATTTTTACAGGTGATTGGTGAAGCTGTTTGATCATGGCTCGGTGGGTAACTCCATTAGAGACGGGGTAGGTAGGTCCACGAATAACCACTTTAGGTGGTGGTGCGATCGGGATGGTGGACGGAGAAAGAGAGGATGCAGGTATGCTTTCTTTCGCTTTCTCGTTGTTTTTCTGCGCTCGAGTAGCAACACTAATCATATTGATCTCGTGAACATGAGAGGAGGAAGATGGTCGGGATAAATCATGGTCTTCGAGAGGTGGGGTTGTAATAATGACAGATATTGGTGAGGCGGGGACAGGTGGTATAGGAGAGGAGATTGAAGCTAAAGGTCTCTCCCTTCGTAAGTTGTCTTTCTTAACCCTTTCTATCGAGAGAGAGGTGTCTGGCGAAGGATGGCTTTTAAAGCTTTGCATCCCTCTACATCATGTCCTGGTGTGCGGTGGTAAGCGCAGATTTTAGACTCATCATAACCTATAGGTCGAGGTTTAGACGGGTCATAAGGTCTAAGTGGGGGTAGAGAAATGGTCGCATTCTCCACCAACATAACAAGGATTTTGGCGTAAGATCCTTTGAGTAGGTCAAAATCGGAGGAAGATGAAGGTATTGGTTGGGTGGGTTTTGGTAATGTTTGGGTATGGTTGGTTCATACGGGTGATGGTTTAGCGAGGGGTATTGATACGTGGTTTTAACTAAATGTGGTTTCTTTGGTGCGGGAGCTACGTTTAGCTGGTTAGATGATGAGGCTCAGATAACGTTGTATCCGAAACAATGGCGGCAAAAAAAAGAGGAGTGACGGAAAACAAGTCCTTTGATGATGAAATTTGTTTAGGGTTGATGGGTGGGACGAGGATACATGGGGTGCGGTGTTGATATACCCTTAGATATCTGTATGTGTGTGCGAGAAGGCGTAGGTCGTTTTAAAGAAAACGCGCAGGAGGTATGATATATTGATGCAAGGTGGAGGGATGAGGTCCCAATATGGAAGGTAGGTGTGACGATGATGGTTTTAATTGTGATAGAGGCACAGATTGAGTTTGTCTCCTAAGTGGAGGGCGGCTTTATTTTGGATAAATCTAGTCGCTTAGGTGGGTGTGTTAGGCCCAGGTATTGGTGAGGTCCCAAGTGTAGGGGAAGATTTGGTTAGGCTAATAGAGGTGGATGAGATACTTGGTAGAGATGCGGGGGTGGAGATGAGGACATAGGCATTTTGAGTTTCTGTAAACACTTCGGGTATATGGTAGAGGTGTCTGGATCGGTCATCTGCATTTGAGTAGAATAGGGGGTACTCAAACGTTCCCATAGGACTCGTCTATCTTCTGGAGAATGACAGTCTTCAGGTGTGAATTGGAACTCTTGTATGGAAGAAAGGTGGGTTGTGATTCCGGTCCCTTTGTGGGTGTGATACGGGGAGGTAGATGAGGCCTTTGTATCAATAGGTGTTAAGAGGTCAACCGGTCGCTGAAAAGATTTAGGCGATGAAGAACTAATAGGTAGGAGGGCATGTTTGAGAGGATCCGTCATGGTTAAAGAATTTGGTGATGTCGGTGCAAGAGGTTTCTCGTCTAAGGATGACAAAAGGAGTGGCGAGCCCTCCTCTTGTGCAGCAAGAGTGGTAGAAGGAGACGTTTGGGAAATAGATAAGTTAGATAACATCCATTCGCAGTCTTGTAGGGATGTGGTGTAAGAAGACTCATCTATGAGAAGAGAACTCTGGGCGGTTAACTCCTGTATGGGTAAAGGAATGATTTCACCTTGTCTTGATGGGGGTGAAGGAGGTTCGGGCCCCTGTGTCAGTGAAGAAGCTTGATTCAAAATTTTCTCGATAGAGGCTTTTGGCTGGGAGTCGAAGACTGCATGGATCTCATGAACACTCTCCTCGGCTAAGATATCTTGGTTTATGTTACTGTTAGAAGAGTGATTCGGGAATGGTTTGTTGAAGATTTTCAAATTTTAGTTAGCGGGGCATTAGGATTATCGAGGTTATATCCCTTGCATCAACCATTTCTGCACTATGTTTTTCAACATCTTGCGAGTTTTCATGACTATGTCCTTTTACATGGTGAAAATTCTGAAGTCATTTTCTTTGTACGAGGAAGGTAAAGCGGGTGGAGTCAAACCCGGAGTGAGGTTTAACGGGAGGCAAGGTGATAGCTCCGGCTTTGAGAAATTTTTCCAAGATGACACCATAAGTTTCTCCCGAGGAGTGTAATTGATGGGCTCAACTTTATATTTATAGGTGGTTTTGGTGGGGTATTAGGCGGTGCTTGAGATTTGACCATCACCGCGTGGACAACTCCTTTTGATTTGAAGAAGTGGATGTGTGAGGAGTGGTGGTGTTTGGTTTATTGGTGGAATGCGGAGTTCGGAAAGTGGGGTTTTTTGTTGCGCGTGACCTCAATTTCTCTTCTTCTAAGGCTCAAATTTCTAGTTTCCGAGCCATGGTAAAGGCCTCGTCAAATGTGTGGAAAGTTTGAATTTGAAGGGTAGGATAGATGTGCTTAGCGCATGCCGCGTAAAAATTTTTGATAAGTTCGGCTGAGGTAAGGCATATATAAGTTGGTTGATAAGGACCCGCCATCGTCAACGAAATATGTGATAGATTCATCTTCAAATTGTCGGATGGCATAGAGGTCGGTGATAGATACTTTCTTGGCAATGTTAATGGAGAAATGATCCAAGAAAGATTGGGCTAGTTGGTTAAAAGAGAAGATTGAGTCTTTGGGTTAAAGCTTTGTACCACTCAAGGCGGGTCTGATAAGGACATGGGAAAGGTGCGGAGTAGCAAGGCATCATCATGAGAAATCAAATAACAAGCATGTCTAAATGATCGCAAGTGTTGTTGAGGATCCTCTTTACTATTAAAATGAGTAAATTTCGGCGCAATTCCCATTGAGGAGGATATGAATGAAGGGAACGAGAAGGGTGAATAGGATCGACAAACTTGCTCATATGTCAGCGCTACGACTTCCCGAAAGCGAAGCCTCAGATTTTGCATTTTGTCCATCATTTGTTTGATGAAATCCGTGGTTGGATGAGATGATGGTGCGGTTGTGGTAAACGGAGGCAAATTGGGCCAAGGGCCTCCGCTAGACAATGGTGGAGTTAAGTGTTGATAAGTATGGAGGACGAATATGTTGAGGCGACCGAATAGGGATGTCCTATATAAGATGTTGAGGTCCTTTGGATACGTGTATGGGAATGAAAAGGTAGGCGGAGCTTGAGAAGGAAAGCTCGTGTGGATAGGTGGCGAGAGAGAAAGTCATGAGCGGAGCGATGCTAAGAAGAGAGAGGCGGGAGAAGTCGGCGGTAATGATATGTGGGGTCTAAGATTAACCATAGGAAAGCCAATCATTTCGTATGAACCTCGAAGCCGTCGGATTGGGAGACGGGGCTAAAGATGCGAAAGTAAGGCGGTGTTATCAAAGCGGAGTGGGAGCTAGATGAGCAGCTATACTAATAGGCATGCCAACAAGGAGTTGACCATCGGGCGTACGGTCGAGGACATGAGACAAATAGTATTGTGCGGTGCTAGGATTAGCATCCAGAAATTTGGCAAATTCCTTATCTCCTACGGGAATTTTGGGGATTTCTTGGTGTCAGTAGGGTTCCCTATAGAATGTGAAGGGGTGATTCGAGGCAAAGGCACGAAGCGAGGCATGTGAAACCATGGCGGCAGCTTGCTTTCAGTGATAACAACCATGGAAAAGAGTACAGTAGGGCTTCAATCTATCGGGAACAGAAACAGCCTCAGAATGGTGAAATTGGTAGGTTGTTGGTTTGTCGAGAAGCTAAAAAAGCGATGGCGATATCGGTCTAATAACCGACGCGTCGTCGGACTATAGCCGGCGTCGGTCGATTAACGATGTTGGTGTAATAAGACTAGTATAAGAAAAATATAAGAAGCTGCTGATTTGATCTTTAACAATGCTTAGTACACTTATCAAATTGTTCTGAGGTGATGACGAGGAGATAGTGTATAACGAGAGAAAAGCAGAAGGCGAAAACAAGCAAGATGCACACGCAAATCCAGAGACTAACCCTAGGGTTAATTTTAATTATCATGGGCTTATGCCTTTAGACGTAGAATGATGTCAGAATCCTAAACAAAAGACTTAGGGGAAATGTCAAGTTTGTTTTGGCTTATAAGGTTACCTCAATAGGGCGGAGGAATACGCGCGGAAAAAAAAGCGGGGGATGTTTGAGTGTTGTGTTAATTGTGAAGTGATTCGGTATGTGTTGTGTAGTGAAAGTAAGATTAATTTCTTGTCAATACCATGGATATCACCCCACGTTTACGACACATTACTTAATCTATGTTCACTAGAATTGAAAAATGAGCAAGAATGTGATGCACGTGTTTTAAACCCAAATCGAAAATGATATTCGATGAACCAAAAGAGATGACTTTCACTAATGCAAAGATGTAAAAGCAAAGCAAGTTCTTTTATCAAAATAACAAAATACCTTGTGAATATCTTTAGAAGAAGAAAACAACAAGTATGCTTCCTATATGAAAGCAAGGAAGGAAGAAAGAAACCCGAAATGGGTCCCAGAAGTGCGTGCAAAAATGTTTCACACGGAATGTTTCAACTTTTGGGAATAGAGTTGCTTCTATCCTTTCATTCCTTTTAGAAACATATAAGGGTTAGGGCTAGGAGGAATACCTGTTGAATGTTGAGATGGTGTGCGCGTACCGTAGAGAGAGATCAAGTTGATTGCAAAGAACTCCTTTTTGTCTTGGAAGGACTACCTGCAAATAAGAATACAAGACCACAAGATTTTGATTAGACAATAAATGAGGGAACTGCCTTGGGCCCAGGAAGTATAAAACTTCCTTTCGAAGGTGGTCAGTTCCCCTGCTATTATGAACTAACACAAAAGATTGTAAAATAACAATTTAATTGCCTCGTTGAAACAAGTAGGGGAAAGGCTGGTTTTTGGTTTTGAGTCACGATAACCGATACTGGTTTTTGCTAACCGATATCGGTAGGGGCTATGTTTTAGGGACTTTTGGTGAGGGTCGGTTGTAGGGTGGTTGTGTTGTTTGTAAGGCTAATAAATGAGTGGGATTAGGTAATGGGGTGATGAGAGGGTAGATGAATGATAGTTAGATGTAATGTGTTGCTGGGTAGTAGATCTAGGAATGGATTTATGACGGCTGTGATTCAAAAGTCTAAGAAATGTTATTAAAGAGGAAATACAAGGTACAACTTACTGGTTATTGATGAGGATGCAAGTCCAAGAACTATGATGACAAAGGCAGAACTCAGGTAGCATGCCCTGACAATTAGAAAATGAGATATCTTCCCTCCCGATGATCAAATTTGAGTATCACAGGGCTCTAGTTATTCAGTTGCAGTCTTGGGCTTGATCTCCTTCTCTGCAAACTCTTCTTATTTCTTCACTTGTCTCTGCTCGGCCAAGTAAAATCTAGATTCTCCCGATCGCTTCTGATGATCCCGATTGATCAAAAATCCTTCGACCTTTGTTTCTGGTTAGGGAAGCCCATTTACAGGGAACCGATGGCGGTTACATAACCGACGATGGTCGAGTAGGAACCGGTATCGGTCAGGTCAAAGTGGGCTATTTTTAGTAAAATAGCCAACTTTCCCTCCTTTTCTCCCGAGGGATTTGTTGCGGGCTTGGTCAAGTAACTACAAGGTCGAGTTTTGGGTGCGAGTAAGGAGTCATTAGTCATGGGTGTGGATGTAGACTAAGTTATAGGTCTTAATTAGGTTAGTTTAGGGTTAGGACTAGGTCATGATGAGGTGGCAAAATGAGGTGGCAGGTATGGCGATGTGGATTTATTAATTATAAGGTAATTAATAAATAATTGTGTAAGGTTTAGGTGATGAGGTTAGGTTGCGAAATGAGATGTGGGTCACAAGGGGTCGTAAGACACAAATTTGGTGTCTACAACCATGACCAAACATGTGGAGGAAATTTTTTCGATTATAACAAAAAAAAATCCTCCATGGAAGATAATACTTGCCAACCTTATTTTTGGATGCTCAAGAATGGGTCTCCAAATGTGAAGAATGTCAAAAAATGTTTGGAAGACCACGGCTCATTGTTTCCCCTCGGACTAGTGGTTATCGAGGAACCTTTCCAATAGTGGGGTCTATATTTCTTTGTAGTTTTAAATCATCACTCGAGCACGGGTCATAGCCACATACTCACGACAACTGATTACTTTACAAAGTGGGTAGAGGCTATCCCAACAAAGAAAGAAAATACAAAAATAGTTTGCAACTTCATCAAGGAGAATATCATTGTTTGTTTTCGTATCCCTTGTAGACACCTAAAATATGCCTATGTAATTTTAATCCAAAGATTGCACTAATTACCCTCTTTCCCTCCATTTTGGTAAATTAACAACACTTCATTAATTAACTAACATTTCCCTCCATTTTGGTCAATTAATGACACTTCATTAATTAATTATCCTTTACCCCATTATGGATGCCAATTAATGACACTTTGTTAATTATAATCCTCTTTGAACCAATTCCTTAACTATAATTAGTTAATCAATCCTTTATAACCTTGTATTTAATCAATAAACCCTCTTATTAGTTAAATACCCATCTCAAATCCTCCAAATCATCTATAAATAGATTTTTAATCTTATTCTAGCCTATTAATTAATCATGGTTGATTAATTAAATCATCTCCAAATCCCATGAGTTATTAATCACTTGTTAAATCCTCTATTCAAGCTTATCTCTTCTAAATATAATTTATCCTTTATCCCACATGAACTAGTTTGTAAGATTATCCTAAATTGGGAAGCTATATAAGGACCCCCCTACATTCTTTCAAACCTACACCACACTTTTGATAGTGAAATATATAATCTTATGATAAGATCCTTCTCCATTATTGCAATAGCTAATTCATCTTTGCATTCATTCTCTCATATTTGAGTAGTAAATAAAAATATAAACATGGCTTTATAACCATTTTAGTGAGATCCTTTCCTCATCTAGCGACAACACACAAATTGATTGCTTATGATCTAGATAGGTTCATAATTTGATAGAAATCAGACATTTACAAGAGTAGGAATGGTTTAACATTTGATGTTCATTCATGTTTATGTATTAGAATAGTTATTTCCTTTAAGATCTTATCATGATGTTAATGGTAGTTTTAATTTTTTCTAAAGCTAATAGGTGTTAGTTTAATTTAAAAAATTATATCAATTTTAGCATAGCAACATCAATCAAAAGATCATGGTGGACAACGCCACATTTTTTCCTCCAGAGGCCTAACTCGGTTCTGCTATATCTATGGAATCTCTTTGTTAGACTCATCTGACTATTACTCGTAAGAAAATATTTAGACATAATCAAGTAATAAAAACATCATGACCATATTCTTTAAGCTATTAAATGAGGATAAAAGAGATTGGCACAAACATATCTACAATATGTTGTGGGCAGACAAAATAAATCCATAGAAATAAATTGATATTCCTCCTTTCCAATTGCTCTACAAGATTGAGGTGGAGATTCTAGTCACTATGGAGATGCCAAGACTGAAATTGTTTGAAGTATTATAAAATGGGAAATACCATGATGCTATTGATAAAATAATTTTCTTTCTTGAAAATCTTGAAGAAGATAGGTTTAAAGTGGTGGACCACATAAAATCTCATCAATGAAGGTCAAGAGATTTTGGACAAGAAAGCAAAAGCTCGAGAGTTCAAAGTTGGAGACCTTGTTCTTCTTTGGGACAAGTAAAGAGAACCAAAGGGAATCCATGGGAAATTTGACTCTTTATGGCCTGAAATATTCTATATTCTTGAAACATGCTTTGAGAGAATTACTTCTACTTGTCATATCTAGATGGAACACGATTGGAATTTACCCGCAAAGCATATAATATTTAAAATTTTCAAAGTAGTAAAAGTGAATTTTCCCCATATTATACTATAGGTGATTAGGTGTGTGTTTCTATTTCTTGTTATGTGTATTCTTTCCCTTCCATATGTTTTGTGTTTCCTTTTATTGTGTGTGTACTCATTTCAAGATATTTGTTATGAATGACTCTATAAAGCCCAATAGAGAAGACAATGGTCCAATTTATAAACTAATATTTTGGAGCTCCTTATCATCCTATCCTCACTTAATTTTATCCATAATAAGTCCCCAAGTGAGATCCACTTGTTTTCCTATGTTTTTGCAAGGGAAAAATTCACTTGAAAGTAAGACAACTATGCCCTAGTCTCAAAAAATTTCATTGTAAACCTTCCCCAAAACAACTCGGGTCGGTCCATCCCTCGTGTGTCGATTATGCCCCATATGTATAATGTATGTGCATGTGGTCTCACCATCACCCATGTGTGGAGGAGAATAAAATAATTTAAAAGGAGTCTTTCAAGATAATGTCTTTTAATGAGGATCTTTTAGGGGTTTGGGAGTGGCTATTTTTAGCCTTTCTTGAGTTGGTACATATTATCCATAATTGACTTAAAGTCCTAAATTAATCAATGATGTTTATTAATGACCCAATATCATTATGAAATTAATTTAGGAATATTTTATAAAGATCTGGAGGTTTATGAGCCGATTCAAAGCAAAAGTGGGTTTTGAGGCCAAAGAAGCTTCACCTTTGTAAAAAACACTTGAACTTCAAGATATGATTTGGGAGCTGAAATGATTTGAATGCCAAAAATATATCAATGGAAATATGGGTCAATTATCTACATGGTGGTGATATTATATTCTTCACAAAACCCATGAATTCTTTCCACAACTCATTCTTAGTAGGAACAACTAGCAGTCCAGATCAAGAAGTTCATTTTTAGAAGGCTTCATGATTAATCATAATTTGAGACCCATACCATCCTTCTCAAAATGTTATTTCAAGTCAAAATAATATAAATAAGTGCCTAAATATTCATCCGGCAGCTCGACAATCTCATTTCCAATCTCATCTCCAAGTTACAAGCCTTCATCGTTAGCAAATTATATAGTGACACATGTCACCATGAGGCCGAGGTAGAATTTTGGTTTCCATATGTCCCATTCCAAAGGGATAGGGGTAAAAATTGTTCCCCCACCTTAACCATCATCAATCCCCAACATGACCCTGGAGAGCTTCGGTTAACACCTTCCACCAAATTTCTAGCTCCCACTCCAACTCTCGCATACCTAAAAATTGTCATCAATAGGTGAGGCACCCTTTTGGTGTTCATATGTCACATTACAAGGGGATAAGGGGGTAAAATAATTCACCACACTAGCTTAGACCTCATGGAATCATCATATGACCCCGAGACCTCAGTAAAACACTTCTTTCTAATTTTGAGTCCCCTCTCCTCACTCCACATGCATGCCAAGTGTCATCTCCATGATAAGGTGCACTTATAGTTTTCAATTTTCCCATTATAAGGGGATAAGGGGAATAAAAATTTCACCCCCTTCCATGCTTCCACCACGTCCCTCTCACATGACCAAAAATTGACCCAGGAGCTCAAATTAAGCCCTTTCCTCATTTTTACTTGCTCATGCATGTGTGCCATGTTTCACCCTAGGGATGAGGCACACTTTTTTGTCCCCTTGTTCCATTCCATAGGGGATAAGGGACAAGAAAAATTTTCCCCCATATCTCTCCCTCTCATACCTATAAATACCACCACTTAGCCATTTTCCTCATTCCCCACATTTCTCCATTTACACCCGAACTTTTGTGATTTTTTTCTAGAACTAATACCCCATAATTTTCTATTTGAAAATAATTCACACCTTTTCCATGATTGTGGTGAGAGAAACTTTATAAAAACCTACAAATTTTAAGGCTCGACCACATATTTTCACGAGAATGACTCTATAACCCGCGAAGTGAAAATATTTGTAACTTGAAGAAATTTGCATGAAATGATGTGGTATTTTTGAATTCATCCAAATTTCCAAGAATATTTAAAACCTAAGAGGAAGAATATTGATACATGGTCTAGATTTTTCACAATAATAAAACCCTCGTTTCATGCTCACAAATTTGAGATTTTTTTCTCATGTTCCGGAGATCGGGTTGCGATAAAATTTCATATGTGAGATAACGAATAAAAACCAATATCAAAAAAATTGATTTCCTCAAAATCTAGGGTCAGGAGGGCCACTTTCAAACAATAGTAAGTCTCTACACAAGAGATTACTATAAATAATAAATCCTCATAGAAGGAAGATTTTACAAAGGCAAAGATTACAATGGAAATTCGGAGGAACAAGAAAGGTGATCGAAGGTGTTCCAAGGTTAAAGAGGTGAAAATATCAATTTACTAAAAATATTAAATCCCCATTTCAGACATAGAGAAGTTCTAGTGTCAAAGATGAACTTCAAGTTTCGGGAATAAAACTAGTCTCATCTCTCTCTTTCGATTACTCATTTGTGGGGACAATAATGTCACTATTGTATAAATTTCTCATTCGTTATCAAGTTAATGCACTACCTAATAAATAAATTAGAAAATAAAAAACAAGGATAGTTTATGTTACCTCAGATGCTTGATACTTGATACATGCATTAAATGATGGATATTTTCTACGATACCTACAAATAAGATATCTTGAAAACAAGATTATGACTAGATAAATATATGTAGGGGTTTCCCAAGTAAGAAGTTCCAAGAATCTTTTAACTTCCTTTGTGGATGTTAACCTTCATTTGTTTATAAAGGATGAAATAAAACAAGTGTTGTAAATAACGCACAAAAACAACAACATTGAATCTAGAAGTTGATTAAGATGGATTTAAATCTGATTTGATTGAAAGGACAATAAAATAAGTGTTACCTAGTCTGGGTTGATGATGACTTAGACTATGTAAAGGCAGGTCAATGGAAACCTTGGAGGATGAGTTTGGACATGTGAATGTAGTATGAAAACCTACAAGGTCTTAGAGTGATCTGAAGGCGTCGATAAGGACATGTAACTCTTTGTAAAGGATCTATAGAAGGGGACCAGAGGTAGAAAAGTGGAAAAAGGATGGAAAAGATGAATTTTTATAGCTTATTGGATATATAGGGACTTGGTCGATGACAACTAGGGGCATCAACGATGACTATAATAGAAAATTGCAAAGCGAGGATGAAAGGATGAATATACAAACTTACAAGAAAAAGGAGTTGTAGGACAAAGATGCTAAGTGTTTCCAAAGATTCTCTATACCTATAAGATGTTACAAATAAAGAATATATGATAATATGATAAGGATACATAAATGAGTATGATAATGATGAGAATATCACACAAAGGATGTTTGTGAGTGATGCAAGAGATATTCGAGGAGGGTATTTGTATTTCAAGAGGCAAGACATGACCTCGGTACCATATACCAAAGAAAAGGTGTGGCATTAGTGGAGATACGAATGCTAGTACGATAAGCCCAAAGGGCAAAGGGGATGTGATCAAGCCAATTTCTTCCGAGACTCATTGTGACAACTTTCATAAGGATTTTGGTTAGGGTTTTATTAGAAGCTTCGTCTTGTCTATTCACTTGTGGATAATAGGGTGATGAGAAACTAAGTTTGATACCAAATTTTCACAAAGGTCTTGCAACAACTTATTTTTGAAATATTTTCCATTATCATTATCGGGCGATGAGGAACACCAAAATGACAGATAATGTGATGATTAATGAACTCTACAATTTTTTCTTTTTTAGTTGAAATGAGTAGAATAGCCTCCACCCATTTTGTGTAATATTCGGTTGCTGTGATTATCCATCGGTGACGTTGTGAAGAGGGCGGATGAATCTCACCAATAAGGTCTAAACCCCATTATGAGAAAGGCCAAAGATCTCATGTGACCTGTAGCGGATGGCTAGGAGTATGTTGAAGGTTGGCATGTTGTTGACACATAACACAACGCTTAACATATTCGTAGCAGTCGTTATTGAGAGTAGGCCAATAATAACCTAGGCGAAGGATTCGTTTGGCCACGGCAAGGCCGCTAAAATGTCCACCACAAATACCGTCATGAACCTGTTGGATGGTATAGGTGACCTCCGGGCCGGTTAGACATCGAAGGAGGATGCCATCAAAGCCACGTTTATAAAGGAGTCCCCCCATAATGACATAACGAGAAACACGTTTAAGAAAAGCACGTTTTCCGGTACTTGTAAGGTCAGATGGGAGAATGGAGGTTGTAAGGTAGTCGTGAAATTGGTGATACCAGGTATCCTGTGAATTAGCAGACACATTATTTATCATACAAACAACCGGGGCTGAGTAAGATGGGGCAAAGAGTTGTTGGACCAAGATGAAAATGTCAGAGTCAGTTGATGAAGCTGGAATTTGCGAGGCTAAGAAAGCCATAGTATCCACAAATTTGTTAGTGGAGCGAGGGAATGGTTTGGATAGAATAATGAGTAAATAATGTTAGAAGTGAATCCACGTAATGTTTGTACTTTTGAAGTTCCTCATTTTTGCATTGGTAGATACCCATAACTTGATTGAATACCAATTGAGAGTCGCGAAAATATTGATAGATTTGACACCTAAGTGTAACGCAACCTAGAGACCCAAAACAAGGGCCTCGTATTCCGCTATATTAGTGCAGGGGAAATCGAGTCGGAATGAAAGAGGCATAGGCTCAGCGTCGAGAGGAATGAGAACAACACCGGCTCCTCCGCCACGCTGGCATTTGGATCCATCGAAGAAGAGGGTCATTGGATATGACTCCTCCCAGAGGGAAAGAGTAGCGATGAGTTCGTCAGGGAAATTAAAACTAGTAAATTGTGCCCTAGAGTACATGTGGGCTTCCGCGAGTTGATCGGCAATGGTTTGTCCTTTGATTGACTTCTGGTGTATAAATTTGAGGTCGAGGTCAGCAAGGAGCATAAGCCATCGGGCGATGCGTTGGTTTAGATGAGGTTTGGCATACATATAATGGATGGGGTCCATGTTGGTGATGACGAAAGTTTTGTGATTCAGGAGGTAGTGTCGGAGTTTGGTGGCCACGAATGATAGGGCTAGGCACAACTTTTCTACATGTGTATACCTAGTCTCATAGTCCACCAAAGTACAACTTATATAATAAACGGCTTGTTCTCGATTCTCGGAGTCACGATGTGCAAGCATGGCCCCTACTGCGTGGTCGGTGGTGGAAAGGTAAAGGTAGAAGGGGTGATCGTCTTGAGGTGGGATAAGCATGGGTGGCTGCAAGAGATAAGCTTTGAGAGTTTCAAAGGCTTGGTGGCACTCTTCGCTCCATTGAAAGGCAACATCCTTTTTAAGGAGGTGATGGAAAGGTTGACATCGATCCGAGAGTTGGGAGATGAAACGCCGGATAGATTGGAGCTTACCTTGTAAACTACGCAATTGTTTGAGGTTAGTAGGTGGGGGCATTTCTAGGATAGCTTTGACTTTAGATGGGTTGACCTCAATGCCACGTAAAGAGACGATAAAACCAAGAAGTTTTCCCGAAAGGACACCAAAGACACATTTCTTTGGTTGAAGATGGACAGAATATTGTAACAGGCGATCAAAAATAATGGTTAAAACATCGAGATGTTTACTGCGATGTTTAGATTTTCCAAGAAGATCATCGACGTAATCCTCAAGGATAGTGTGCATAATGTCATGAAAAATGTAGGTCATAGCCCGCTGATAGGTTGCACCAGCATTCTTAAGGCCAAATGGCATTACACGATAACAGAAGGTTCCCCAAGGAGTTATGAAGGTAGTTTTATGTTGATCGGCAGGGGCAACCAAAATTTGGTTGTATCCTGAAAAGCCATCCATGAGAGAGAGCATCTCATGGCCTACAGTGAGATCAACAAGTTGGTCAATACTAGGTAGGGAAATTCATCCTTAGGGCAAGCGAGGTTAAGATCTCGAAAATTCGTGCATATCGAAGTCCCCCCGTCACTTTAGTGCAGTGCGATGTCGAGAAATCCATTGAGAATAGTCAATAGGCGGTGAAGGAAACGAGAAAGGAGTCGTTGAAGCTCTTCTTTGACCAAGAGGGCAATGCGTGGATGCATTTTTCTCAGTTTCTGTTTAATTGGCTTGGAATCAGGTTTCAGGGTAATGTTATGGACAACAATGTCAGGATCAATTCCTGGCATGTCAGCGTAGGACCAAGCGAAAGCTTGGTTGCGAGCACGGAGAAAGGTAGTAAAGGCGACTTGTTCTGATGCGTTAAGGGATTGTCCGATCTTCACAATGTGAGGATCCTCCTCTGTGTGGATGTTGATTTCTATAGTAGACTCGTTCAACATGGTTTGAGTTTCAGATGGTAAGGCGCGTTGAATATAAGAGTCATCCGCGCCAAGATAAGTGAGGATGGAGTCATCATCCTGGCACTCAACGACATTGGCGAAGGCGAGTCCTCTTTAATCATGTCCTGGATATAGAAGGGGATAGAAGAGGGGTCCTCATTATTGCGTTGAGAAGTGAGAGGACCTAGGAAGATAGCATTTATGAAAAAAAAAGTTAGGAGGGATAGATTCGGGATCTATCGACTCTGTGGGTGATGATGGCAAAATGGGTGATGATGGTTTGGTAGGGGTGACGTCGTCATCTTCCAGGAGACAACTAACACGAGGTTCCTTTGGTGTAAGTGTTCCTGGAAATCCGAGACCACTACGATCATTGTGCTTGCGTGTAGTTACGGGGATGATTGTATGTCGGCCTTGTTCATAAAGACCAAAACCAAAGCCTTTCCAAGCACAATGAGTCAAGAAGGTGAGGGCAAAACGACGATTTGTCAGGTATTGAAAATCAGATTGGAAAGGAACCACATTAAGAGGAGGTTCAGGGGTAACGGAAGATGCGTCGACACCCCCATATGTTAGGTTGGTGCGGCAATGAGGTGGTCCGTAGGGGATTACTTCCCCCACACGACGGTCATAGGTAGGATGTGCATGTACCTGTCCGTACTCCTGTGGGGTATGGAAAGAGCTAACGTTATATAGGCGATACTCCCCCAGCGTAAGGCGTTGAAAAACATCTACTAAGGGGTCTGTGGTTGGGATGTTAGCTGCGGGAAGGGAAGTGGTTTTTGCGACGGTGGTTTCATGGGTTGAAGGTGTAGGTGTTGTTGAAGTGAATGGTAGAGGTGTGGTTGAAGTGGATGGTTGGGTTGGATGAATGGGTGTCTTGATTGGTACAAGCACATCATTAGGGTGATATAACATATTGCAGGTTTTGAAGGGGGGAGGATCAGCTTTTACGGTGTAGGACTTCCCCTCGTACTCAAATTTTATGCATCTATGTAAGGTTGAGGGAACGCATCCCATAGCCCGGATCCAAGGGCGGCCTAACAACATATTGTATTGGAACTCTCCCTCAAGGAAATATAAGAGTTCGAGTAAAGTACATGGTCCTACACGAATGTTAAGGATCACGGTGCCTAAGGTAGAGGTAATAGCATCATTGAATGACCGCAACATGATGGGGTTGGCACACATGTAGCTAGAAGGGATATTCATTTGTTGGAAGGATTTTGAAGAGATGATGTTTAGGCTAGTGCCCCCATCGATCATAACACGGCGTACGCACCGAATGTCCCGGGCGTAAGTTTGAGATGAAAAGAGCCGGGTCGGGATCTTTGTGCAAAGTCAACAATTTCATCTTCAAGAAAACCGCGTGCAGAGCTTGTTATACGAGAGACATAAGTGGTTGGGGCGGTAGGTTGTTTGGTGAGGAAGCAAGCGTGATTGGGTGTTAGAATGGAGGTAATAGGCGGGGTTTCATTAGGTAAGACCTCGATCCTTGAAGGATTTCAACGAGAGCTTGTCGATGAGATTGAAGTCTGAATGAGATCATATAGTGTCATTTTACAGGTGATTGGTGAAGGTTGTTTGATCATGGCTCGGTGGGTAACTCCATTATAGACGGGGTAGGCAGGTCACGAATAACCACTTTAGGTGGTGGTGCGATCGAGGATGGTGGATGGAGAAAGAGAGGACTTGAGTATGCTTTCTTTCGCTTTCTCGTTGTTTTTCTGCGCTCGAGTAGCAACACTAATCATATTGATCTCGTGAACATGAGAGGAGGAAGATGGTCGGGATAAATCATGGTCTTTGAGAGGTGGGGTTGTAATAACGACAGATATTGGTGAGGCGGGGACAGGTGGTATAGGAGAGGAGATTGAAGCTAAAGGTCTCTCCCTTCGTAAGTTGTCTTTCTTAACCCTTCTATCTGAGAGAGGTGTCTGACGAAGGATGGCTTTTAAAGCTTTGCATCCCTCTACATCATGTCCTGGTGTGCGGTGGTAAGCACAGATTTTAGACTCATCATAACCTATAGGTCGAGGTTTAGACGGGTCATAAGGTCTAAGTGGGGGTAGAGAAATGGTCGCATTCTCCACCAACATAGCAAGGATTTTGGCGTAAGATCCTTTGAGTGGGTCAAAATCGGAGGAAGATGAAGGTATTGGTTGGGTGGGTTTTGGTAATGTTTGGGTATGGTTGGTTCGTATGGGTGGTGGTTTAGCCAAGGGGTATTGATACGTGGTTTTAACTAAATGTGGTTTCTTTGGTGCAGGAGCTACGTTTAGCTGGTTAGATGATGAGGCTCCAGATAACGTGGTATCCAGGAAACAATGGATGCAAAAGAGGAGTGACGGAAAACAAGTCCTTTGATGATGAAATTTGTTTAGGGTTGATGGGTGGACAGGATATGTGGGGTGACAAAGTGTTGATATACCCTTAGATCTCTCGTATGTGTGTGCGTAAGGCGTAGGTCATTTTAAAGAAAACGCAGGAGGTATGATATATTGATGCAAGGTGGAGGGATGAGGTCCCAATATGGAAGGTAGGTGTGACGATGATGGTTTTAATTGTGATAGAGGCACAGATTGAGTTTGTCTCCTAAGTGGAGGGGCGGCTTTATTTTTGGATAAATCTAGTCACTTAGGTGGGTGTGTTAGACTGGGTATTGGTGAGGTCCCAAGTGTAGGGGAAGATTTGGTTAGGCTAATAGAGGTGGATGAGATACTTGGTAGAGATGTGGGGGTGGAGATGAGGACATAGGAATTTTGAGTTTCTGTAAACACTTCGGGTATATGGTAGAGTGTACGGATCGGATCATCCGCATTTGAGTAGAATAGGGGTACTCAAACGTTCCCATAGGACTCGTCTATCTTCTGGAGAATGACAGTCTTCAGGTGTGAATTGGAACTCTTGTATAGAAGAAAGGTGAGTTGTGATTCCGGTCCACTGTGGGTGTGATACGGGGGTAGATGAGGCAATCGTATCAATAGGTGTTAAGAGGTCAACCGGTCTCTCGAAAATATTTAGGCGATGAAGAACTAATAGGAGGAGGGCATGTTTGATAGGATCCGTCATGGTTAAAGAATTTGGTGATGTCGGTGCAAGAGGTTTCTCGTCTAAGGATGACAAAAGGAGTGGTGAGACCTCCTCTTGTGCTGCAAGAAGTGGTAGAAGGAGACGTTTGGGAAATAGATAAGTTAGATAACATCCATTCGCAGTCTTGTATGGATGTGGTGTAAGAAGAATCATCTATGAGAAGAGAACTCTGGGCGGTTAACTCCGTTATGGGTAAAGGAATGATTTCACCTTGTCTTGATGGGGGTGAAGGAGGTTCGGGCCCTTGTGTTAGTGAAGAAGCTTGATTCAAAATTTTCTTGATAGAGGCTTTTGGCTGGGAGTCGAAGACTGCATGGATCTCATGAACACTCTCCTCGGCTAAGATATCTTGGTTTATGTTACTGTTAGAAGAGTGATTCGGGAATGGTTTGTTGAATATTTTCAAATTTCGGTTAGCAGGGGCATTAGGATTATCGAGGGTTATATCCCTTGCATCAACCATTTCCTGCACTATGTTTTTCAACATCTTGCAATTTTCATGACTATGTCCTTTTACATGGTGAAAGTTACAGAAGTCATTTTCTTTGTACCAGGAACGTAAAGCACGGGTGGAGTCAAACCCAGAGTGAGGTTTAACAGGAGGCAAGGTGATAGCTCCAGCTTTGAGAAAATTTTCCAAGATGACACCATAAGTTTCTCCCAAGGGAGTGTAATTGATGGGTTGACTTTATATTTATAGGTGGTTTTTGGTGGGGTATTAGGACGGTGCTTGAGATTTGACCATCACCGCGTGGACAACTCCTTTTGATTTCGAAGAAGTGGATGTGTGAGGAGTGGTGGTGTTTGGTTTATTGGTGGAATCTGGAGTTCGGAAATGGGGTTTTGTTGCGCAACCGCAATTTCTCTTCTTCTAAGGCTCAAATTTCTAGTTTCCAAGCCATGGTAAAGGCCTCGTCAAATGTGTGGAAAGTTTGAATTTGAAGGGTAGGAGAGATGTGCTTAGCGCATGCCCGCGTAAAAATTTTGATAAGTTCACTGAGGCAAGGCATATGTAAGTTGGTTGATAAGGCCCCATCATCATCCAACGAAATCTATGATAGATTCATCTTCAAATTGTCGGATGGCATAGAGGTCGGTGATAGATACTTTCTTGGCAATGTTAATGGAGAAATGATCCAAGAAAGATTGGGCTAGTTGGTTAAAAGAGAAGATTGAGTCTTTGGGTTAAAGCACTTTGTACCACTCCAAGGCGGGTGCTGATAAGGACATGGGAAAGGTGTGGAGTAGTAAGGCATCATCATGAGAAATCAAATAACAAGCATGTCTAAATGATCGCAAGTGTTGTTGAGGATCCTCTTTACTATTAAAATGAGTAAATTTCAGCAATTCCCATTGAGGAGGATATGAATGAAGGGGAACAGAAGGGTGAATAGGATCCCGACAAACTTGCTCATATGTCAAGGCGCTACGACTTCCCGAAACAGAAGCCTCCAGATTTTGCATTTTGTTCATCATTTTTTTGATGAAATCCGTGGTTGGATGAGATGATGGTGCGGTTGTGGTAAACGGAGGCAAATTGGGCCAAGGGCCTCCGCTAGACAATGGTGGAGTTAAGTGTTGATAAGGTATGGAGGACGAATATGTTGAGGCAACCGAATAGGGATGTCCTATATAAGATGTTGAGGTCACTGGATACGTGTATGGGAATGAAAAGGTAGGCGGAGCTTGAGAAGGAAAGCTCGTGTGGATAGGTGGCAGAGAGCAAGTCATGAACGGAGCAGTCTGTAAGAGAGATGAGGCAGGAGAAGTCGGCGGTAATGATATGTGGGGTCCAAGATTAACCAAAGGAAAGCCAATCTGTGTCGTATGAACCTCTGAAGCCGTCGGATTGGGAGACGGGGCTAAAGATGCAGAAAGCAAGGCGGTGTTATCAGGTGGAGTGGGAGCTAGATGAGCAGCTATACTAATAGGCATGCCAACAAGGAGTTGACCATCGGGCGTACGGTCAGGGGCATGAGACAAATAGTATTGTACGGTGCTAGGATTAGCATCCAGAAATTTGGCAAATTCCTTATCTCCTACAGGAATTTTGGGGATTTCACTGGTGTCCGTAGGGTTCCCTATAGAATGTGAAGGGGGTGATTCAGGAAAAGGCACAGAGCAGGCATGTGAAACCATGGCGGCGGCTTGCTTCTGAGTGATAACAACCATGGACAAGAGTACACAGTAGGGCTTCAATCTATCAGGAACAGAAACAACCTCAGAATGGTGAAATTGGTAGGTTGTTGGTTTGTCAGGAACTGTAAAAGACAGTAACCGATATCGGTCTAATAACCGACGTCGGTCAGACTATAGCCGACGTCGGTCAGTTAACCGATGTCGGTGTAATAAGACTGGTATAAGAAAATATAAGAAGCTGCTGATTTGATCTTTAACAATGCTTAGTACATTTATCAATTTGTTCTAAGGTGATGACAGAAGACAGTGTATAACAGAGAAAACAGAACTGAAAACAAGCAAGATGCACACGCAAATCCAGAGACTAACCCTAGGGTTAATTTTAATTATCGTGGGCTTATGCCTTTAGACGTAGAATGATGTCAGAATCCTAAACAAAATACTTAGGGGAAATGTCAAGTTTGTTTTGGCTTATAAGGTTACCTCAATCAGGCGGAGGAATACCGCGGAAAAAAGGGGGGATGTTTGAGTTGTTGTGTTAATTGTGAAGTGATTCGGTATGTGTTGTGCAGTGAAAGTAAGATTAATTTCTTGTCAATACCATGGATATCACCCCCACGTGTACGACCTGTTACTTAATCTATGTTCACTAGAATTGAAAACAAGCAAGCAAGAATGTGATGCACGTGTTTTAAACCCAAATCGAAAATGATATTCGATGAAGCAAAAGAGATGACTTTCACTAATGCAAAGATGTAAAAGAAAAGAAAGTTCTTTTACCAAAATAACAAAATACCTTGTGAATATCTTTAGAAGAAGAAAACAGCAAGTATGCTCCCTATATGAAAGCAAGCAAGAAAGAAAGAAACCCGAAATGGGTCCCACCGGGCGTGCCAAAATGTTTCGCGCGGAATGTTTCAACTTTTGGGAATAGAGTTACTTCTATCCTTTCATTCCTTTTAGAAACAGATAAGGGTTAGGGCTAGGAGGAATACCTGTTGAATGTTGAGATGGTGTGCGCGTACCGTAGAGAGAGATCAGGTTGATTGCGAAGAACTCCTTTTTGTCTTGGAAGGACTACCTACAAATAAGAATACAAGACCACAAGATTTTGATTAGACAATAAATGAGGGAACTGCCTTGGGCCCAGGAAGTATAAAACTTCCTTTCGAAGGTGGTCAGTTCCCCTGCTATTATGAACTAACACAAAAGATTGTAAAATAACAATTTAATTGCCTCGTTGAAACAAGTAGGGGAAAGGCTGGTTTTTGGTTTTGAGTCACGATAACCGATACCGGTTTCTGCTAACCGATATCGGTAGGGGCTATGTTTTAGGGACTTTTGGTGAGGGTCGGTTGTAGGGTGGTTGTGTTGTTTGTAAGGCTAATAAATGAGTGGGATTAGGTAACGGGGTGATGAGAGGGTAGAGGAATGATAGTTAGATGTAATGTCTTCTGGGTAGTAGATCTAGGAATAGATTTATGACGGCTGTGATTCAAAAGCCTAAGAAATGTTATTAAAGAGGACATACAAGGTACAACTTACTGGTTATTGACGAGGATGCAGGTCCAAGAACTGTGATGACAAAGGTAGAACTCAGGTAGGATGGCCTGACAATCAGAAAATGAGATATCTTCCCTCCCGATGATCAGCTGAGTATCACAGGGCTCTGGTTATTCAGTTGCAGTCTTGGGCTTGATCTCCTTCTCTGCAAACTCTTCTTGTTTCTTCACTTGTCTCTGCTCGGCCAAGTAAAATCTAGATTCTCTCGATCGCTTCTGATGATCCCGATTGATCAAAAATCCTTCGACCTTTGTTTCTGGTTAGGGGAGCCCATTTACAGGGAACCGATGGCGGTTACAAAACCGACAAACGATCGAGTAGAACCGGTATCGGTCAGTCAAAGTGGGCTATTTTTAGTAAAATATCTAACTTTCCCTCCTTTTCTCCAGGAGGTATTTGTTGCGGGCTTGGTCAAGTAACTACAAGGTCGGTTTTGGGTGCGAGTAAGGAGTCATTAGTCATGGGTGTGGATGTAGACTAAGTTATAGGTCTTAATTAGGTTAGTTTAGGGTTAGGACTAGGTCATGATGAGGTGGCAAAATGAGGTGGCAGGTATGGCGATGTGGATTTATTAATTATAAGGTAATTAATAAATAATTTTGTAAGGTTTAGGTGATGAGGTTAGGTTGCGAAATGAGATGTGGGTCACAAGGGGTCGTAAGACACAAATTTGGTGTCTACAACCATGACCAAACATGTGGAGGAAATTTTTTCGATTATAACAAATCAAAAATCCTCCATGGAAGATAATACTTGCCAACCTTATTTTTGGATGCTCAAGAATGGGTCTCCAAATGTGAAGAATGTCAAAAAATGTTTGGAAGACCACAGCTCATTGTGTTTCCCCTCGACTAGTGGTTATCGAGGAACCTTTCCAACAGTGGGGTCTATATTTCTTTGTAGTTTTAAATCATCACTCGAGCATGTGTCATAGCCACATGCTCACGACAACCGATTACTTTACAAAGTGGGTAGAGGCTATCCCAACAAAGAAAGAAAATACAAAAATAGTTTGCAACTTCATCAAGGAGAATATCATTGTTTGTTTTCGTATCCCTTGTAGACACCTAAAATATGCCTATGTAATTTTAATCCAAAGATTGCACTAATTACCCTCTTTCCCTCCATTTTGGTAAATTAACAACACTTCATTAATTAACTAACATTTCCCTCCATTTTGGTCAATTAATGACACTTCATTAATTAATTATCCTTTACCCCATTATGGATGCCAATTAATGACACTTTGTTAATTATAATCCTCTTTGAACCAATTCCTTAACTATAATTAGTTAATCAATCCTTTATAACCTTGTATTTAATCAATAAACCCTCTTATTAGTTAAATACCCATCTCAAATCCTCCAAATCATCTATAAATAGATTTTTAATCTTATTCTAGCCTATTAATTAATCATGGTTGATTAATTAAATCATCTCCAAATCCCATGAGTTATTAATCACTTGTTAAATCCTCTATTCAAGCTTATCTCTTCTAAATATAATTTATCCTTTATCCCACATGAACTAGTTTGTAAGATTATCCTAAATTGGGAAGCTATATAAGGACCCCCTACATTCTTTCAAACCTACACCACACTTTTGATAGTGAAATATATAATCTTATGATAAGATCCTTCTCCATTATCGCAATAGCTAATTCATCTTTGCATTCATTCTCTCATATTTGAGTAGTAAATAAAAATATAAACATGGCTTTATAGCCATTTTAGTGAGATCCTTTCCTCATCTAGAGACAACACACAAATTGATTGCTTATGATCTAAATAGGTTCATAATTTGATAGCAATCATACATTTACAAGAGTAGGAATGGTTTAACATTAGATGTTCATTCATGTTTATGCATTAGAATAGTTATTTCCTTTAAGATCTTATCATGATGTTAATGGTAGTTTTAATTTTTCTAAAGCTAATAGGTGTTAGTTTAATTTAAAAAATTATATCAATTTTAGCATAGCAACATCAATCAAAAGATCATGGTGGACAACGCCACATTTTTTTCCTCCAGAGGCCTAACTCGATTCTGCTATATCTATGGAATCTCTTTGTTAGACTCATCCGACTATTACTCGTAAGAAAATATTTAGACATAATCAAGTAATAAAAACATCATGACCATATTCTTTAAGCTATTAAATGAGGATAAAGAGATTGGCACAAACATATCTACAATATGTTGTCAGGCGAGACAAAATAAATCCATAGAAATAAATTGATATTCCTCCTTTCCAATTGCTCTACAAGATTGAGGTGGAGATTCTAGTCACTATGGAGATGCCAAGACTGAAATTGTTTGAAGTATTATAAAATGGGAAATATCATGATGCTATTGATAAAATAATTTTGTTTCTTACAAATCTTGAGGAATATAGGTTTAAGGTGGTGGACCGCATAAAAGTTCATCAATCGAAGGTCAAGAGATTTTGGACAAGAAAGCAAAAGCTCGAGAGTTCAAAGTTAGAGACCTTGTTCTTCTTTGAGACAAGTTAAGAGAAACAAAGGGAATCCATGGGAAGTTTGACTCTTTATGGCCTGAAATATTCTATATTCTTGAAACATGCTTTGAGAGAATTACTTCTACTTGTCATATCTAGATGGAACACGGTTGGAATTTACTGCGGCAGATATAATATTTAAAATTTTCAAAGTAGTAAAAGTGAATTTTCCCCATATTATACTATAGGTGATTAGGTGTGTGTTTCTATTTCTTGTTATGTGTATTCTTTCCCTTCCATATGTTTTGTGTTTCCTTTTATTGTGTGTGTACTCATTTCAAGATATTTGTTATGAATGACTCTATAAAGCCCAATAGAGAAGACAATGGTCCAATTTATAAACTAAGATTTTGGAGTTCCTTATCATCCTATCCTCACTTTTTTTTATCCATAATAAGTCCCCAAGTGAGAGCCACTTGTTTTCCTATGTTTTTGCAAGGGAAAAATTCACTTGAAAGTAAGACAACTATGCCCTAGTGTCAAAAAAATTTCATTGTAAACCTTCCCCAAAACAACTCAGGTCGGTCCATCCCCCGTGTCAGGATTATGCCCCATATGTATAATGTATGTGTATGTGGTCTCACCATCACCCATGTGTGGAGGAGAATAAAATAATTTAAAAGGAGTCTTTCAAGATAATGTCTTTTAATGAGGATCTTTTAGGGGGTTTGGGAGTGGCTATTTTTAGCCTTTCTTGAGTTGGTACATATTATCCATAATTGACTTAAAGTCCTAAATTAATCAATGATGTTTATTAATGACCCAATATCATTATGAAATTAATTTAGGAATATTTTATAAAGATCGGAGGTTTATGAGCCGATTAAAGCAAAAGTGGGTTTTGAGGCCAAAGAAGCTTGCCTTTGTAAAAAACACTTGAACTTCAAGATATGATTTGGGAGCTACGAAATGATTTGAATGCCAAAAAATATATCAATGGAAATATGGGTCAATTATCTACATGGTGGTGATATTATATTCTTCACAAAACCCATGAATTCTTTCCACAACTCATTCTTAGTAGGAACAACTAGCGATCCCGGATCAAGAAGTTCATTTTTAGAAGGCTTCATGATTAATCATAATTTGAGACCCATACCATCCTTCTCAAAATGTTATTTCAAGTCAAAATAATATAAATAAGTGCCTAAATATTCATCTGGCAGCTCGACAATCTCATTTCCAATCTCATCTCCAAGTTACAAGCCTTGTCGTTAGCCAAATTATATAGTGACACATGTCACCATGAGGCCGAGGTAGAATTTTGGTTTCCATATGTCCCATTCCAAAGGGATAGGGGTAAAAAATTGTTCCCCCCACCTTAACCATCATCAATCCCCAACATGACCCTGGAGAGCTTCGGTTAACACCTTCCACCAAATTTCTAGCTCCCACTCCAACTTCTGCATACCTAAAAATTGTCATCAATAGGCTGAGGCACCCCTTTTGGTGTTCATATGTCACATTACAAGGGGATAAGGGTGGTAAAATAATTCACCACACTAGCTTAGACCTCATGGAATCATCATATGACCCCAGAGACCTCCGTAAAACACTTCTTTCTAATTTTTGAGTCCCCTCTCCTCACTCCACATGCATGCCAAGTGTCATCTCCAGGATAAGGTGCACTTATAGTTTCCAATTTTCCCATTATAAGGGGATAAGGGGGAATAAAAAATTTCACCCCCTTCCATGCTTCCACCACGTCCCTCTCACATGACCAAAAATTGACCCTGGGAGCTCAAATTAAGCCCTTTCCTCATTTTTACTTGCTCATGCATGTGTGCCATGTTTCACCCTAGGGATGAGGCACACTTTTTTTTTCCCCTTGTTCCATTCCATAGGGGATAAGGGACAAGAAAAATTTTCCCCCATATCTCTCCCTCTCATACCTATAAATACCACCACTTAGCCATTTTCCTCATTCCCCCACATTTCTCCATTTACACCCAGAACTTTTGTGATTTTTTTCTAGAACTAATACCCCATAATTTTCTATTTGAAAATAATTCACACCTTTTCCATGATTGTGGTGAGAGAAACTTTATAAAAACCTACAAATTTTTAAGGCTCGACCACATATTTTCACAGAATGACTCTATAACCCTTGAAGTGAAAATATTTGTAACTTGAAGAAATTTGCATGAAATGATGTGGTATTTTTGAATTCATCCAAATTTCCAAGAATATTTAAAACCTAAGAGGAAGAATATTGATACATGGTCTAGATTTTCACAATAATAAAACCCTCGTTTCATGCTCACAAATTTGAGATTTTTTTTTCACATGTTCCAGAGATCAAAGTTGCAATAAAATTTCATATGTGAGATAACGAATAAAACCAATATCAAAAAAATTGATTTCCTCAAAATCTAGGGTCGGGAGGGCCACTTTCAAACAATAGTAAGTCTCTACACAAGAGATTACTATAAATAATAAATCCTCATAGAAGGAAGATTTTACAAAGGCAAAGATTACAATGGAAATTCGAGAGGAACAAGAAAGGTGATCGAAGGTGTTCCAAGGTTAAAGAGGTGAAAATATCAATTTACTAAAAATATTAAATCCCCATTTCAGACATAGAGAAGTTCTAGTGTCAAAGATGAACTTCAAGTTTCTGGGAATAAAACTAGTCTCATCTCTCTCTTTCGATTACTCATTTGTGGGGGACAATAATGTCACTATTGTATAAATTTCTCATTCGTTATCAAGTTAATGCACTACCTAATAAATAAATTAGAAAATAAAAAACAAGGATAGTTTATGTTACCTCAGATGCTTGATGCTTGATACATGCATTAAATGATGGATATTTGCTACGAGACCTACAAATAAGATATATTGAAAACAAGATTTTGATTAGATAAATATATGTGGGGGTTTCCCAACTAAGTGGTTCCAAGAAGCTTTTAACTTCCTTGGTGGATGTCAACCCTCATTTGTTTAGAAAGGATGAAATAAAACAAGTGTTGTAAATAACATGCAGAAATAACAACAACACTGAATCTAGAAATTGATTAAGATGGATTTAAATCTGATTTGATTGAAAGGACTATAAAATAAGTGTTACCTAGTCTGGGTTGATGATGACTTAGACTATGTAAAGGCAGGTCAATGGAAACCTTGGAGGATGAGTTTGGACATGTGAATGTAGTATGAAAACCTACAAGGTCTTAGAGTGATCTGAAGCTGATAAGGACATGTAACTACTGTAACAGGATCTATAGAAGGGGACCGAGAGGTAGAAAAGTGGAAAAAAGGATGGAAAAGATGAATTTTTATAACTTATTGGATATATAGGGACTTGGTCGATGACAACTAGGGGCATCAACGATGACTATAATAGAAAATTGCAAAGCTGAGGATGAAAGGATGAATATACAAACTTACAAGAAAAAGGAGTTGTAGGACAAAGATGCTAAGTGTTTCCAAAGATTCTCTATACCTATAAGATGTTACAAATAAAGAATATATGATAATATGATAAGGATACATAAATGAGTATGATAATGATGAGAATATCACACAAAGGATGTTTGTGAGTGATGCAAGAAAGGTGGAGGAATGTCCAAGTAGTCGTGGATGTCTCAAAACTACTCGGGGACAAGGATGCTCAGTGGGAAAAATATTGAATATTGCAAGTGTCGATTTTCTGATTTCCTGATGATGAATAGAAAGGAAGAATCTAGTTTTATAGGGTTGGTGGTGACTAGGTTGGGTTGCCGCCGATTACAGGAAAATTTTCCCCAATGGGAATGATTTTATGATTTTGGCATGATTTTGTGTTTTTAAGGATTGGTTAAATGATTTAAAGCATGTAAGTGGGAATAGTTTTCTTGGTAATAAATTTAAGTTAGTTAGGGCATAAAAAATGGGAGAAAATCCTAGAAAATAAAAGGGATGAATTTACGATAAAAGCATCCTAAATAGCAAGTTGGTTAGGACAAGATAAAGAGGATTAATTAATTAATATGAATTAATGAATTAATAGGCATAAATATTAATGTGGATGTGATAATTGGGCATGTGAAATTTTTAAAGATTAATTAATTAACGTCACATTAATTAATGATAATCAGATGGACATTTAATTAAAGAAAGGGGATGATTAAATAAATATGAACATGCAAGCGTATGAAGGCATATATACCAATTTTAGGTGTCTACATAGTTTCCTTTCTTGTTGAGTGGTTTAGGCTAGCAAGAGGTGAGATAAAAATGATAAGAGTTGGATAAGGATAAAAAGGATTGATGATGAGATCCCCCTCAAATGGGGTATTAATGACGTCAAGGGAGATCAATGACACATTTGAAAAAAAGGTTCTTGATGAAGGGATGGTGGGTGATGAAAAGATGGGTAAAATGATTACCAAGGCTATATGCCCCAGGAAAAAAGGATCGCAATAATGATGAAAACTATGGTGGTGACTCCAATATCACATCGGTAGGGAAAGTTACAGTCTTAACGGAGACGAATAACAACATTCTACAAATCGGTGAGTGGGTGAAGATCACTATAGTATAGATGCAAGCCGGGATGACCAATGGGTCATAGGCAAGTCATCAAAGTATGCACAACTATATGCAAAAAGGTATTCAAAATCCTTCTTACAAAAGGAATCGGGAGAATAGGTATGCATCCATAAGGGATGAGGAAACATGATATGGTGCCCAATGGGACACAAAAATGACCGATAATGCAAGATGAAAAATTGAGTACAAAATAATATGCCCCAAAGGAGGAAAGTATGGCGGAAAGGAAAAAGTAAAATATGCCCAATTGGGGAAAGGTATGGCCATAAAGGAAAAAATAAAAAAGGTATGTTCCAAGAGGGGATAAGCATGGCTATGAAGGTGGAATTTGATGAAAAATAAAGGCTCCCCAAGGAAGGCACAAGTATGTCCACAATAGCTAGACTTGATATAATGAATGTAATGCCCAAATGAGAAGATGAGTATGATGTCAGAGGAGAAATTCATGCATAGCTTGAATAGGATTATAAAATAAAATTCCCAATAGAGGATTGATTATGGCCATGGATGTGGAATTATGGAATAAATATGATTAACATGCCCGAAGGAAAAGAGATGGCCATGAATGTGGAATTGAAGAGTATGTATGCCCAAAGGAAGATTAATTATGGTCATAGGTGTGGACTTAAAGAATATGTATGCCTGGAGGAAGAAATAGTTGAAAATGTTGTATGAAAATGCCCAAAGGGGAAAAAATAAGGATAAATTTTAAGATCCCCCTAAAAATAAACCATAGATATTATTGGATGAATTTCTAAAAATGAATTCCAAAATCTTGGTGAATTTCATGAGTTGAAAGGAAATATTGTTGGACAATAGAAACTATCAACCAATAGCTTTATGCCATTGGTGGTGGCATTATCTTGTTGGTTGGTAGTACATTTCTCTTTTTACTTGTATTAAACGTGATTTAAATATTAAATTTTGGCTATTATTTTAAATGTTAGCTCAATCAACCTAAAAAATTAACATGTACCTAGAAAATTTAGGCAAAACAAAAAATGTCCTAACACCTCAAAATTAGCCTTATCTAAATTTAAAAAACAAAAATTTCCATGAATTAATGAATATTAGCAACTAAAATTTACACTGGAAAAATAGAGATGACCATAAATGTGGATTTCAAAGTCAACAAGAGATGATGCCCTAGAAAGGGATGCAAAAAGAAGGGAAATATCCCCAAAATGGTTGGTGCTAAGGTCAGTCGATGGTGAGTGAGGCCAATCCATGGTGACCCCATGGGGTCAAAAACAACTAGGTGTTGGTGGGATATATAAGCCGAATGGTTGGCCGACAAATCTCATTTTCATGTGTAGAGTTGATGAGAGAGTAGAGAGAGAAAAGAGATATTGAGGAAATGGAGGTTACCAGAGCTACAAGGAAACACCAGAGGGTGCAGAGGATGGTGAGTAACAAAAATCATGATTATTTTTTATTTAATTACATATTTTATTTATTCTTTTGCATTTTTAAAAAGTGGATGATGCAAGCATTGATTGGTGGTGACCCAGTGGGTCGATGTTGACCCAGCCCCAAGGCATGTTGACTAACCTGAAAAAGCAGCAACCCAACCTGGGTCAATGTCAACTATGGTTAGATTGGCTAGATTAGGGTTTAGATTGAAATTTGGATGAAATTTTGGATGGATTTTAGATCAGAGGTCTAATGTATGTATGTTTTGTTTGTGATTACAGGGTAGAGAGACCTTGTATTTGAGAGATCAGGTGTCATCTCTGTATGAGTAGATTAGAGGGGATGTGACAGATGTTGAGTGGGACCATCTATCTGTAGTTGGATTAGGTGGATTTAGACACTATCAGAGGATCCCATGGGATGTGGGGCTTATGATTTATTTGGTTGAGAGGTGGGATAAAAAAACATGTAAATTTTGGTTTAGGGTAAGGGAGATGACTATCACCTTGGTGGATGTGTATTATATTCTCAAGATTATGATACATGGGGAGCATATAATTACCATTACTAGTGATGATAGATTAGAAGTTTTGATGTGGATATTTGGAGCCGATGCACCCCTTATCATATTTTCTTTAGGGGCATTTTCCTATGAGAAGAGATATGAGGCTAGGGTGGCACATAGCGATTGATTTGAATGGTGATGATGGAAGTGTCTTACTATGCTTTTCGAGAATCAATAGGAGCTCGATTTCCATGGGTGCTTGACTACTTTAGTGGTTGATATTATTGATCATGAGACTATATTCTCATTTAGGACTGACATGTTAGCTCGGGTTTACCATGAGCTATCTAAAAAAACATGGTGGGTAGGATGTCGGGAGTTAGATGTAGGCTTCTTACTATGCTTTATTGGGCTTATGAGTATATTGCATTGATTAGGCTAAAAGGGATTACATGGGTCACCAGAGACCATATCCGATTAGAGGTGGTATTTTTGAGATGGAGGGCCAATTAGGCATTCGAGAGACATGAGTGAGAAAGGGGTGGATTGGTATGTAAATCGGCTTGTAGAAATAGATGTTGATCAAATCAGGTGGTGGCCATATTGGGATTTCATCGCTTGTCTGGTGTGGATGAGGATGATGAGATGAGTGCAAGGGAGATGAATGGTGATGATAGAGGTCATTCAATTTTAAAAGTTTAGATGACATTTTGATTTATTTAGTCACTTCCTCGTGATCCTATTTTGTATAGGAGGGAAAAGGTGGACATAGAGATTTTGAGTCCTACTATGGTAGAGCCATTAGAGGAGAAGGTTGTGCTTTATGGGATGGTGATGATGAAAATGTGGAAGTAGGATTAGGATAATTTAATTGGAACATGAAAACATGACAAGCTTGGGTGGTTTAGGAGGGAGGAGATGAGGAGATAGAGGAGATGGAGATTGAGATTGAGGTGACTCTTGGAGGCGAGTGGAGATGGAGCAGAGAGGCTGCTAAGGTGGCATGTTGACTTACTAAGTTATATCAGATGAGATTAGAGAGGTATACAACCTTGCAATAAAGGGATTTAGTTACTCAAAAGAGAGACCAAATTATTTAGGAGAGGGACCACTATCGCAAAAAATGGAAGCCTACAAGGCCCATTTTGGATATTTGGATACTATCTTAGTGACCGAGTCAACTAGTGGTGTTCAAGTAGCACCACATGGATAATGAAGAATGGAAGCCCCTCACATGATTTCAATGGAAATATATAGAGTGCTAGTAGCAGAGGGTAGATATTACGAGGGGATTTTGTTTGAAAAGTTTTCAAAGACCCTGCACTATTGGTAGCATCTTGAGAGGACAACAACTGGAGGAGAGGGACCATCTATGAGTACGAATAGTGTGGAACATCCACAATAAGTTGAGGGAGGCCACAGGGGTGGCGAGAAATGTGTAGGGATTAGGTGTTGTGCCTACCCTCGGAGATGAGGATTTGGGAGTCTCAGATATTCATTTTACATATTTTGATAGTATCTCTGCTTTGAGGGAGCCCCCTAGAGGGCCATGATGTATTGATATACATTTTGATATATGATATATGGGTTTTTCATGGATTATCATGTGTTTATTATGTGATGGGATGGATCTTAACATGATAGGATGATTTTAATATTTATATGTGATGGTGATTTTAGATTATACATTTGTTTTATATTTGATGATGATGGTGAAATAGATGTATGATTAGATGTTTATTTGGATATGCATGTGTATGGATGATGATATAAATTTAAAATTATTGGTGTGGCGGTTGGTTAACACGATGAAATCCTCTTCTTTGTAAGTTTGACCTTTTGGTGTGATGGAAAATCATTACATGGTATCGAGCCATCTAATTAAGAACACCGACTGGAGTAGTAATTAGATGGGTGACCTCCCAGAAGTCCCAATGTCATTGCCTCCTAATGTGGTTGGGCCTAATTTTCGAATACATGGTGGACCTATGGCTTACGTGGTTCCATCGAGCTCCATCATGTGGGGGTGTGTTGGCGTAGCATCCGGTTAACAAGATGAGATCCTATCCACTCTAAGTTTGAGCTTTTGGTGTGATGGAATATCGTTACAAAAATGTGGTAATATGTTTTGTGTTTAAATTTTATCATGATGATTAAAATGCATATGGGTAAGATGTGATGGAAAAAAATAAAGAATGAACATGATTAATGATAAATGTGTTGTAAGATAGATAGATAGCATATATTTGATTGATATGAAGGAAGATGTGTTGAAAGATAGACACGATAGGATTTAGGAAAAATATGTCTCATAATGGTGGTGACCTATAGGTGCAAATAACACTACATTATAATGAGAAACGTAATAGAAAAAGATTCCTCCAACTACATTGGAGGTAAATAAAAATGGATCTAGGTAATGCAAGGAACATGTGACCAAAGAAAATGTTAACAAATAACCAAAGATAGTTAGTCATTACTCATATCACAAGGAAGAAATGGATGATATGATCTCCTAAACCTAATGTGTACATGAAAAAAATGGTTTGATATGAAACTTGTAGAGAGGAAAGAAGGTTCTCACGAAAGTGGTGTTCTCTAAACTATGACCCGGCTCACGGGAAGGGGAAGATAAAGTTGATCAATGTGGGAAGCTTTCATAGGATAATGATAAAATGGAAGGCTAATAAATGTGGGAAGTCTTCAAATTCCATAAAGATTATCCATCATTTGAGCGTATGGTTTTATTTATATAATATATACATGGTGAGAATACCATATATGATAACCATCCTTCAAGGGATCGGTCTATTTATTTTATTTTGATTTTGATTTCATGATTTTGAAATTTTTTTGCATGAAAACTGTCCTTCGAGGATCAATACTTTTTTATAACTTTGATTTTGATTTAAGCATCCATTTATTTTTATTTTACATGGGGAGAGACAGGACTAGCTAAGTAGACCACTTAGGATAGGATAAAGAGTGTACAAGAGACATCTTTGGACCCTTTGTATGGTTCTAATAGGTGAATAAGAAAGTGATGGATATGATAATCACATGATTTCTCACTAAAGGGTAAAACCTATCCATAAGGAATATGTTATGGGAAAAGCCATGGTGCCATAATTTAAGGTCACATCTAGGAAGTGACAGAGGACCACATAGTTATAAACCATCACAATGAGATATGGAAGGAGCTGAGACAAAGGAATGATCTAACGAAATGACTAAGGACACATTGGTAAATGTGATAATAATAGAAAGGTCATAGGTATAATGTGTTAAGTGGTTCCACTTTAGGTTTACCATCAAGGAGGCCAGGCGATAGGCTCTCAACACATACTAGTGTGTAATAATGTATGGCCCGATCCGATTAGGGGAAAAATTTCCACGTTGGCTCATTTTTAGAGTAGTGTCACTCTAGTAAAATTACATGATCATTGATGTTAATGTCACGTTATGAAGATAGAACAAGAAAAAATAAGAGTAAGTGCTTCCTATTAGGAAAGTAAATGGTATGTGTTTAAGATGAAAAAATGGTCCCTCTAGAGGGACAAGATAAATCAGGATCAGATAAGATGAGTTCAGTAAATATTTTGAAATAGGCACTGCAATGGTGGGTTTAAAGCCATGGTGCTTCCAAAGGAAACATAGATATGGCCACAAAGGTGGTCATAGGAAGAGGGGATAAAAGTACGATCGGAAAAAGCTGTGGTATATGAGATGGGATGTCGTCGAATATGGAAATGAAGTAATATGTTATGCAGACAAGTCCTAGAAAGAATTCCCCTAGTGTAAGAGGATGATTCGATAAATATGAGAAGAAAGATGCTAAAGGATCGATAATAACAGGGAAAATATATTCCCAACGAAAGGGATGCATATAAGATAATGGACACCAAAGGATATGGTTTCCATGAAGATGGTTTACCAAGTAAAATAGTATCAATGAATAAGGGAAAACCCTCATTAAGATGAGTGATGCGAGATGATGTAGATGGGTGAAGAGACACAAGGAGTTAATCGGATGGAGATATGGTAAAAGGGATTAGATGTGCTAGGGATGAAGAAGTAGATGGAGAAAAGGACACTCTAAGGAGGCCCTCTTACTCAATAAGATCATGAAAAATGGTCTCAAGGGCTTTTTAATGCTCGGTGTCATGGCACCGGGGTATGATGATAAGCACAGATGAAATAGGGATCAAACCATGATGGATTCGAGATAGATCGGGTTAAAGGCCCCAATAGGTGGGAACATGATGGTGGAAGCTTTAAGAAAAATTTAGAGGACCTCTGCATATGATTTGATGTGGACATTAGGGAAGGTTCTGTAGGATGATGTGGATGGTGATGGTGAAGGTGGATGGGACCAAGGTATAGGTGGTCCAGAAGAAGATGCGGTGGTTGATTATTTAGGCTGGATGGCTAAATAATTTGAGGTATTTTTATGAAGGGACTGATCCTAGGAGGAATCAGATTGTTTAGATTTGGATTTATTAATTGGTCATGATGGAGGAGGGGGTCCTAACACAGAGGGATGAGGCCCTAGGATGGAAGATGTAGATTTGGTTGTGATAGGGGGGATGTTGATTTTATTATGAAGACATTCAAGGGATCTCTATGGAAGGACATCAAAGTTTTTGGATTTGGATTTTTGAGGAGTGACCTTAGTAGGTATAACAATGATTTTGATAGGTGGATCCAAAGATGAGGCTATGGCTGATGGACGAAGTAATTTTTACATTATTTGTTCTAGAGAGGATATGAATTGGTTAGATCGGGAGACATTTGGTTGTGTGGATGAGATGAGAGGATCACCTATGGTAGCTACAAGTTGAAGTTTTCTTTAATATTTATCGAATGATTTTGGTGGTGTATAAGAAGAAGGATATAATGGGGATGTGGTCACGATAGTCAATGTGGGTAGAAGCACAAAAGGAGGAACTGATAAGGAATCTAAGCATGTCACAATAGTCAAAGGTGGAAAATATGTGGATGAGAGAATAATGTACGATGTATTAGATTGAGTAGATTTAGGCATGGGATTGATATTAGGAATAGATGCGGGTATGGAAATAGAAAGGGGTGTCTAGATCATGGAGTTAATAATGTCTATGTGAGATGGTGGATGGGTTAGGGTAGGGAGAAAAGATGGGTGAGTGCCAACCATGTTTACATTGGGTGTCGCAAGAGTCATATAGATGGATTGAGGAGAGGTGATGGGTGTGATAACAAATGTGGATGTGGGCATGGTATATATCTCAGTATATTAGGTGCGGATGAGGAAGATGAGATAAGTAGGGTATTCATAAGCAAGAAAATAGGTGGTAGAGATGTCGGGGCTGGTACAATGTTAGATGATATGGGAATGGGTAGAGAAATATGTGATAATGATGTCAACGTAAGTGTGGTGATAGGTGTGGATGTAGAGGCAGGTGCAACTAAGGTTAATGTTGATGTGGTAAGAGTAGGACTAGTTGTAGATGAAAGAGAGGTAGTGGAGGTCAAGGTGGTAGGTAGTGGGATCGTGGATATAGTGGATGTGAGGATAGCCCTTGAAGGGGTAGTTGACACAATATCTAAGATAGGGATAGATGATGAAGATGGTAAAATGGATGTGGGAGAAGATGTCGATGTATGGTGTTGATTGAGAATGGGTTAAATTGATGTGATGTAGGAGGTGAAGATGAACTCATTGGTGGGGGATTAGGAAATGTCTATCTGAAGATGTCATGTGATGAAGATGGGATTGTTTAGGGGGATGTAGGAGCATGGTGATAAGTAGGGTCATGGTAAGATGATGAGCATCGGGAAATAATGGGAAGATCTGATTTAGAAGGCTCATAAGGTATATCCCTAGGTGATACAAATATGTCGTATGAAGGGGATATGTCATGTGTTGATCGATATCTATAGAGGAGGAATTCATATATGGGGTTCTCACGAGGAATATCCATAAGTGAAGTAGGTATGGTGATGTTAGATGATTCGGGAAGAGCATGAGGTAATGAAGAAAAAGATTGTAAGGAGAAACAAGGATGTTGTAAGGTGATGAGGATAATTGTGTTGGGGGTAAAACATGGGTTCTTGGTCAATGTGATCGAGAAGAAGAGGGCTTGTGGTAAATATAATATTATCTAGAAGAAGGTCTGGAAGTAACCAATGGTATGGATGGGGTCATGGTGGACTCCGAGAAGCTGCTCGAGGTAATGTTTTGTTCTATTATTAAACATATAAGTAAAGAAAAAAATTCTTTTATGTTTTGATTAAAAATGTGAAGAAGAAAAAGGAGATAAATAAGAAGGTTATCTATGTTTTGTTTCGAGTAAGTTGTGGCTAGGAAATGTTTGAGGTGACTTCCTTTTGGGTGACCAAATCCCAATCAGTCTACCAAGAAAAGGAAGTGTTTTGATGTGTTAATTGATTTGTGAGGTTTAGGTTGTGTGTGATAAGATGTGAGATGCAAAAGATTGAACCCCTACTTAGACTATGTGAGAAAGCAGGATGAAAAAATAAGGGTTCTTTTAAAGCCAAAATGAAGTGTTACTTCGATGAGAACATAGATAGGAAAGGAATATTTTGATGCAAAAAGGTAAAAATAGGGAAAAAGTGGAATACCTAGATATCAATTTTCCTATTTATCTACTCTTTTGAATGATTAGGGAACAAAGCGATGAACCCAACACAATCAAGAAATAAAGAGAATCCTCACACTGCACTGTTAGTAGAAGAAAAAATATAGAAAAGAAAGATACCACCTAAAGGGTACTCCCACCGGGTGTGTTAGGAATGTTGTCCAAATTTCTCGATCATTATCAAGTTAATGCACTAGCTAATAAAGAAATTAGTAACATAGAAATGAAGGATGGTTTATATTACCTCATATTCTTAATGGTTGATACATGTGTTGAATGATGGATCTTTTTCGCAAGACCTACAAAATAAGATAGACTGAAAACAATATTCGATTAGATAAATATATGTGGGGTTTACTTGACTAAGCGGTTCTAAGAAGATTTTCACTTCCTGGCAGATTGCAACCACCATTTCTTTAGAAAGGATGGAATAAAACAAGTGTTGTAAATAACATGTAGAAACATCAACAACACTAAATCTAGAAGTTGATTAAGATGAATTTAAATTTGATTTGAATGAAAGGACTATAAAATAAATGTTACACGCTGGTTCAACGGTGACCCAAAATTGGGAGCAAATTTTCCACGTTTGCTCTTTTCTAGTTTAGTTACATGTTGATTCTCTTTGAGGACAAGATCACCAACCTTAAAGGTACACTCATGAAGTCACTTATCATAAGCACGCTTGATGCGTTTTGATAGATTTGAAGGTGATCAAGAGCCGTAAGACGACGCTCATCAAGAAGCTCCAATTGGGCTAACCGCTCTTGGCGGAAATCATCGTTGGTGAGAATATCCTAAAGAGATATTCTGAGGGAGGGTATTTGTATTTCAAGAGGCAAGACAGCCTCGGTACCATATACCAAAGAAAAAGGTGTGGCATTAGTGGAGGTACGAATGCTAGTACGATAAGCCCAAAGGGCAAAGGGGATGTGATCAAGCCAATTTCTTCCAGACTCATTGACAACTTTCATAAGGATTTTGGTTAGGGTTTTATTAGAACCTTCGTCTTGTCTATTCGCTTGTGGATAATAGGGTGATGAGAAACTAAGTTTGATACCAAATTTTTCACAAAGGTCTTGCAACAACTTATTTTTGAAAGATTTTCCATTATCTGTTATCAGGCGATGAGGAACACCAAAATGACAGATAATGTGATGATTAATGAACTCTACAATTTTTTCTTTTTTAGTTGAAATGAGTAGAATAGCCTCCACCCATTTTGTGTAATATTCGGTTGCTGTGATTATCCATCGGTGACGTTGTGAAGAGGGCGGATGAATCTCACCAATAAGGTCTAAACCCCATTGTGAGAAAGGCCAAAGATCTCATGTGACCTGTAGCGGATGGCTAGGAGTATGTTGAAGGTTGGCATGTTGTTGACACATAACACAATGCTTAACATATTCGTAGCAGTCGTTATTGAGAGTAGGCCAATAATAACCTAGGCGAAGGATTCGTTTGGCCACGGCAAGGCTGCTAAAATGTCCACCACAAATACCGTCATGAACTGTTGGATGGTATAGGTGACCTCCGGGCGATTAGACATCGAAGGAGGATGCCATCAAAGCCACGTTTATAAAGGAGTCCCCCCATAATGACATAACGAGAAACACGTTTAAGAAAAGCACGTTTTCCGGTACTTGTAAGGTCAGATGGGAGAACGGAGGTTGTAAGGTAGTCGTGAAATTGGTGATACCAGGTATCCCGTGAATTAGCAGACACATTATTTATCATACAAACAACCGGGGCTGAGTAAGATGGGGAAAAGAGTTGTTGGACCAAGATGAAAATGTCAGAGTCAGTTGATGAAGCTGGAATTTGCGAGGCTAAGCAAGCCATAGTATCCACAAATTTGTTAGTGGAGCAGGAATGGTTTGGATAGAATAATGAGTAAATAAGGTTAGAAGTGAATCCACGTAATGTTTGTACTTTTGAAGTTCCTCATTTTTGCATTGGTAGATGCCCATAACTTGATTGACTACCAATTGAGAGTCGCCAAAAATATTGATAGATTTGACACCTAAGTGTAATGCAACCTAGAGACCCAAAACAAGGGCCTCGTATTCCGCTATATTATTAGTGCAGGGGAAATCGAGTTGGAATGAAAGAGGCATAGGCTCAGCGTCGAGAGGAATGAGAACAACACCGGCTCCTCCGCCACGCTGGCATTTGGATCCATCGAAGAAGAGGGTCATTGGATACGACTCCTCCCTGAGGGAAAGAGTAGCGATGAGTTCGTCGGGGAAATTAAAATTAGTAAATTGTGCCCTAGGTACAGGGGCTTCCACGAGTTGATCGGAAATGGTTTGTCCTTTGATTGACTTCTGGTGTATAAATTCGAGGTCGAGGTCAGCAAGGAGCATAAGCCATCGGGCGATGCGTTGGTTTAGATGAGGTTTGGCATACATATAATGGATGGGGTCCATGTTGGTGATGACGAAAGTTTTGTGATTCAGGAGGTAGTGTCGGAGTTTGGTGGCCACGAATGATAGGGCTAGGCACAACTTTTCTACATGTGTATACCTAGTCTCATAGTCCACCAAAGTACGACTTATATAATAAACGGCTTGTTCTCGATTCTCGGAGTCACGATGTGCAAGCATGGCCCCTACAGCGTGGTCGGTGGTGGAAAGGTAAAGGTAGAAGGGGCGATCGTCCTGAGGTGGGATAAGCACGGGTGGCTGCAAGAGATAAGCTTTGAGAGTTTCAAAGGCTTGGTGGCACTCTTCGCTCCATTGAAAGGCAACATCCTTTTTAAGGAGGTGATGGAAAGGTTGACATCGATCCGAGAGTTGGGAGATGAAACGCCGGATAGATTGGAGCTTACCTTGTAAACTACGCAATTGTTTGAGGTTAGTAGGTGGGGGCATTTCTAGGATAGCTTTGACTTTAGATGGGTCGACCTCAATGCCACGCAAAGAGACGATAAAACCAAGAATTTTTCCCAAAGGACACCAAAGACACATTTCTTTGGTTGAAGATGGATAGAATATTGTAAACAGGCGATCAAAAATAATGGTTAAAACATCGAGATGTTTACTGCGATGTTTAGATTTGCCAAGAAGATCATCGACGTAATCCTCAAGGATAGTGTGCATAATGTCATGAAAAATGTAGGTCATAGCCCGCTGATAGGTTGCACCAGCATTCTTAAGGCCAAATGGCATTACGATAATGAAGGTTCCCCAAGGAGTTATGAAGGCGTTTTATGTTGATCGGCAGGGGCAACCAAAATTTGGTTGTATCCTGAAAAGCCATCCATGAGAGAGAGCATCTCATGGCCTACAGTGAGATCAACAAGTTGGTCAATACTAGGTAGGGGGAAGTCATCCTTAGGGCAAGCGAGGTTAAGATCTCGGAAATCCGTGCATATCTGAAGTCCCCCCGTCACTTTAGTGACAGGTACGATGTTAGAAATCCATTGAGGATAGTCAATAGGCAGGATGAAGGAAACAGAAAGGAGTCGTTGAAGCTCTTCTTTGACCAAGAGGGCAATGTGTGGATGCATTTTTCTCAGTTTCTGTTTAATTGGCTTGGAATCAGGTTTCAGGGTAATGTTATGGACAACAATGTCAGGATCAATTCCTGGCATGTCAGCGTAGGACCAAGCGAAAGCTTGGTTGCGAGCACGGAGAAAGGTAGTAAAGGCGACTTGTTCTGATGCGTTAAGGGATTGTCCGATCTTCACAATGTGAGGATCCTCCTCTGTGTGGATGTTGATTTCTATAGTAGACTCGTTCAACATGGTTTGAGTTTCAGATGGTAAGGCGCGTTGAATATAAGAGTCATCCGCGCCAAGATAAGTGAGGATGGAGTCATCATCCTGGCACTCAACGACATTAATTGAAGGCGAGTCCTCTTCAATCATGTCTGGATATAGAAGGGGGATAGAAGAGGGGTCCTCATTATCGCGTTGATAAGTGAGAGGACCTAGGAAGATAGCATTTATGAAAAAAAAAAGTTAGGAGGGATAGATTCAGGATCTATCGACTCTGTGGGTGATGATGGCAAAATGGGTGATGATGGTTTGGTAGGGGTGACGTTGTCATCTTCCAGGAGACAACTGACACGAGGTTCCTTCGGTGTAAGTGTTCCCGGAAATCCGAGACCACTACGATCATTGTGCTTGCGTGTAGTTACGGGAATGATTGTATGTCGGCCTTGTTCATAAAGACCAAAACCAAAGCCTTTCCAAGCACAGTGAGTCAAGAAGGTGAGGGCAAAACAATGATTTTTCAGGTATTGAAAATCAGATTGGAAAGGAACCACATTAAGAGGAGGTTCAAGGGTAACGGAAGATGCGTCGACACCCCCATATGTTAGGTTGGTGCGGCAATGAGGTGGTCCGTAGGGGATTACTTCCCCCACACGACGGTCATAGGTAGGATGTGCATGTACCTGTCCGTACTCCTGTGGGGTGTGGAAAGAGCTAACGTTATATAGGCGATACTCCCCTAGCATAAGGCGTTGAAAAACATCTACTAAGGGGTATGTGATTGGGATGTTAGCTGCGGGAAGGGAAGTGGTTTTTGCGACGGTGGTTTCATGGGTTGAAGGTGTAGGTGCTGTTGAAGTGAATGGTAGAGGTGTGGTTGAAGTGGATGGTTGGGTTGGATGAATGGGTGTCTTGATTGGTACAAGCACATCATTAGGGTGATATAACATATTGCAGGTTTTGAAGGGGGGAGGATCAGCTTTTACGGTGTAGGACTTCCCCTCGTACTCAAATTTTATGCATCTATGTAAGGTTGAGGGAACACATCCCATAGCTCGGATCCAAGGGCAGCCTAACAACATATTGTATTGGAACTCTCCCTCAAGGAAATATAAGAGTTCAGGTAAAGTACATGGTCCTACACGAATGCTAAGGATCACGGTGCCTAAGGTAGAGGTAATAGCATCATTGAATGACCACAACATGATGGCGTTGGCACACATGTAGCTAGAAGGGATATTCATTTGTTGGAAGGATTTTGAAGAGATGATGTTTAGGCTAGTGCCCCCATCGATCATAACACGACGTACCCGAATGTCCCAGACGTAAGCTGAGATGAAAAGAGCCGGTCAGGATCTTCTGTACCAAAGTCAACAATTTCATCTTGAAGAAGCGGCGATGGCAGCTTGTTGTACAGAGACAGAAGTGGTTGGGGCGGTAGGTTGTTTGGTGAGGGAAGCAACGTGATTGGGTGTTAGAATGGAGGTAATAGGCAGGGTTTCATTAGGTAAGACCTCGATCCCTTGAAGGATTTCAATGAGAGCTTGTCGATGAGATTCAGAAGTCTGAATGAGATCATATAGTGTCATTTTTACAGGTGATTGGTGAAGCTGTTTGATCATGGCTCGGTGGGCAACTCCATTAGAGACGGGGTAGGTAGGTCCACGAATAACCACTTTAGGTGGTGGTGCGATCGGGATGGTGGACGGAGAAAGAGAGGACGCAGGTATGTTTTCTTTCGCTTTCTCGTTGTTTTTCTGCGCTCGAGTAGCAACACTAATCATATTGATCTCGTGAACATGAGAGGAGGAAGATGGTCGAGGATAAATCATGGTCTTTGAGAGGTGGGGTTGTAATAACGACAGATATTGGTGAGGCGGGGACAGGTGGTATAGGAGAGGAGATTGAAGCTAAAGGTCTCTCCCTTCGTAAGTTGTCTTTCTTAACCCTTCTATCTGAGAGAGGTGTCTGACGAAGGATGGCTTTTAAAGCTTTGCATCCCTCTACATCATGTCTGGTGTGCGGTGGTAAGCGCAGATTTTAGACTCATCATAACCTATAGGTCAAGGTTTAGATGGGTCATAAGGTCTAAGTGGGGGTAGAGAAATGGTCGCATTCTCCACCAACATAGCAAGGATTTTGGCGTAAGATCCTTTGAGTGGGTCAAAATCGGAGGAAGATGAAGGTATTGGTTGGGTGGGTTTTGGTAATGTTTGGGTATGGTTGGTTCGTACGGGTGGTGGTTTAGCCAAGGGGTATTGATACGTGGTTTTAACTAAACGTGGTTTCTTTGGTGCAGGAGCTACGTTTAGCTGGTTAGATGATGAGGCTCCAGATAACGTGGTATCCGGAAACAATGGCGGCAAAAGAGGAGTGACGGAAAACAAGTCCTTTGATGATGAAATTTGTTTAGGGTTGATGGGTGGACAGGATACGTGGGGTGACAGTGTTGATATACCCTTAGATCTCTGTATGTGTGCAGAAGGCGTAGGTCGTTTTAAAGAAAACGCAGGAGGTATGATATATTGATGCAAGGTGGAGGGATGAGGTCCCAATATGGAAGGTAGGTGTGACGATGATGGTTTTAATTGTGATAGAGGCACAGATTGAGTTTGTCTCCTAAGTGGAGGGGCGGCTTTATTTTTGGATAAATCTAGTCGCTTAGGTGGGTGTGTTAGACTGGGTATTGGTGAGGTCCCAAGTGTAGGGGAAGATTTGGTTAGGCTAATAGAGGTGGATGAGATACTTGGTAGAGATGCGGGGGGTGGAGATGAGGACATAGGCATTTTGAGTTTCTGTAAACACTTCGGGTATATGGTAGAGGTGTCTGGATCGGTCATCTGCATTTGAGTAGAATAGGGGGTACTCAAACGTTCCCATAGGACTCGTCTATCTTCTGGAGAATGACAGTCTTCAGGTGTGAATTGGAACTCTTGTATGGAAGAAAGGTGGGTTGTGATTCCGGTCCACTGTGGGTGTGATACAGGGGGTAGATGAGGCACTGTATCAATAGGTGTTAAGAGGTCAACCGGTCGCTGAAAAGATTTAGGCGATGAAGAACTAATAGGTAGGAGGGCATGTTTGAGAGGATCCGTCATGGTTAAAGAATTTGGTGATGTCGGTGCAAGAGGTTTCTTGTCTAAGGATGACAAAAGGAGTGGTGAGACCTCCTCTTGTGCAGCAAGAGTGGTAGAAGGAGACGTTTGGGAAATAGATAAGTTAGATAACATCCATTCGCAGTCTTGTATGGATGTGGTGTAAGAAGAATCATCTATGAGAAGAGAACTCTGGGCGGTTAACTCCGTTATGGGTAAAGGAATGATTTCACCTTGTCTTGATGGGTGTGAAGGAGGTTCGGGCCCCTGTGTCAGTGAAGAAGCTTGATTCAAAATTTTCTCGATAGAGGCTTTTGGCTGGGAGTCGAAGACTGCATGGATCTCATGAACACTCTCCTCGGCTAAGATATCTTGGTTTATGTATTCTTTGTTAGAAGAGTGATTCGGGAATGGTTTGTTGAATATTTTCAAATTTCGGTTAGCGGGGGCATTAGGATTATCGAGGTTATATCCCTTGCATCAACCATTTTCTGCACTATGTTTTTCAACATCTTGCAATTTTCATGACTATGTCCTTTTACATGGTGAAAGTTACGAAGTCATTTTCTTTGTACCAGAACGTAAAGCACGGGTGGAGTCAAACCCGGAGTGAGGTTTAACAGGAGGCAAGGTGATAGCTCCAGCTTTGAGAAAATTTTCCAAGATGACACCATAAGTTTCTCCCAAGGGAGTGTAATTGATGGGTTCAACTTTATATTTATAGGTGGTTTTTGGTGGGGTATTAGACGGTGCTTGAGATTTGACCATCACCGCGTGGACAACTCCTTTTGATTTCGAAGAAGTGGATGTGTGAGGAGTGGTGGTGTTTGGTTTATTGGTGGAATCTAGAGTTCGGAAATTGGGGTTTTTGTTGCGCAACCGCAATTTCTCTTCTTCTAAGGCTCAAATTTCTAGTTTCCAAGCCATGGTAAAGGCCTCGTCAAATGTGTGGAAAGTTTGAATTTGAAGGGTAGGATAGATGTGCTTAGCGCATGCCCGCGTAAAAATTTTGATAAGTTCAGCCTGAGGCAAGGCATATGTAAGTTGGTTGATAAGGCCCCGCCATCGTCAACGAAATGCATGATAGATTCATCTTCAAATTGTCGGATGGCATAGAGGTCGGTGATAGATACTTTCTTGGCAATGTTAATGGAGAAATGATCCAAGAAAGATTGGGCTAGTTGGTTAAAAGAGAAGATTGAGTCTTTGGGTTAAAGCAATCGTACCCACCCAAGGCGGGTGCTGATAAGGACATGGGAAAGGTGTGGAGTAGTAAGGCATCATCATGAGAAATCAAATAACAAGCATGTCTAAATGATCGCAAGTGTTGTTGAGGATCCTCTTTACTATTAAAATGAGTAAATTTCAGCAATTCCCATTGAGGAGGATATGAATGAAGGGGGACAGAAGGGTGAATAGGATCCCGACAAACTTGCTCATATGTCAAGGCGCTACGACTTCCCAAACGAAGCCTCCAGATTTTGCATTTTGTTCATCATTTTTTGATGAAATCCGTGGTGGATGAGATGATGGTGCGGTTGTGGTAAACGGAGGCAAATTGGGCCAAGGGCCTCCGCTAGACAATGGTGGAGTTAAGTGTTGATAAGGTATGGAGGACGAATATGTTGAGGCAACCGAATAGGGATGTCCTATATAAGATGTTGAGGTCACTGGATACGTGTATGGGAATGAAAAGGTAGGCGGAGCTTGAGAAGGAAAGCTCGTGTGGATAGGTGGCAGAGAGCAAGTCATGAACGGAGCGATCACCTGTAAGAGAGATGAGGCAGAGAAGTCGGTGGTAATGATATGTGGGGTCGAAGATTAACCAAAGGAAAGCCAATCTGTTTCGTATGAACCTGCGAAGCCGTCGGATTGGGAGACAGAGGCTAAAGATGCGAGAAAGTAAGGCGGTGTTATCAAAGCGGAGTGGGAGCTAGATGAGCAGCTATACTAATAGGCATGCCAACAAGGAGTTGACCATCGGGCGTACGGTCGAGGACATGAGACAAATAGTATTATGCGGTGCTAGGATTAGCATCCAGAAATTTGGCAAATTCCTTATCTCCTACTGGGAATTTTGGGGATTTCATTGGTGTCCGTAGGGTTCCCTATAGAATGTGAAGGGGGTGATTCGGGAAAAGGCACAGAGCGAGGCATGTGAAACCATGGCGGCAGCTTGCTTTGAGTGATAACAACCATGGACAAGAGTACAGTAGGGCTTTAATCTATCGGAGAGCAGAAACAACCTCGAGAATGGTGAAATTGGTAGGTTGTTGGTTTGTCGAGGAAGCTGTAAAAAGACGATAGAATCGATATCGGTCTAATAACCGACGCGTCGGTCGAGACTATAGCCGACATCGGTCGATTAAGCGATGTCGGTGTAATAAGACTGGTATAAGAAAATATAAGAAAATTTGCTGATTTGATCTTTAACAATGCTTAGTACATTTATCAATTTGTTCTAAGGTGATGACAGGAGACAGTGTATAACAGAGAAAACAAAACCGAAAACAAGCAAGATGCACACGCAAATCCAGAGACTAACCCTAGGGTTAATTTTAATTATCATGGGCTTATGCCTTTAGACGTAGAATGATGTCAGAATCCTAAACAAAAGACTTAGGGGAAATGTCAAGTTTGTTTTGGCTTATAAGGTTACCTCAATCGGGCGGAGGAATACCGCGGAAAAAAAGGGGGGATGTTTGAGCTGTTGTGTTAATTGTGAAGTGATTCGGTATGTGTTGTGCAGTGAAAGTAAGATTAATTTCTTGTCAATACCATGGATATCACCCCCACGTGTACGACCTGTTACTTAATCTATGTTCACTAGAATTGAAAACAAAGAAGCAAAGAATGTGATGCACGTGTTTTAAACCCAAATCGAAAATGATATTCGATGAAGCAAAAGAGATGACTTTCACTAATGCAAAGATGTAAAAGCAAAGAAAGTTCTTTTACCAAAATAACAAAATACCTTGTGAATATCTTTAGAAGAAGAAAACAGCAAGTATGCTTCCTACATGAAAGCAAGGAAGAAAGAAAGAAACCCGAAATGGGTCCCACCTAAGGCGTGCAAAAATGTTTCACGCAGCGGAATGTTTCAACTTTTGGGAATAGAGTTACTTCTATCCTTTCATTCCTTTTAGAAAGCAGAGATAAGGGTTAGGGCTAGGAGGAATACCTGTTGAATGTTGAGATGGTGTGCGCGTACCGTAGAGAGAGATCAGGTTGATTGCGAAGAACTCCTTTTTGTCTTGGAAGGACTACCTGCAAATAAGAATACAAGACCACAAGATTTTGATTAGACAATAAATGAGGCGCGCTTGGGCCCAGGAAGTATAAAACTTCCTTTCGAAGGTGGTCGATTCCCTGCTATTATGAACTAACACAAAAGATTGTAAAATAACAATTTAATTGCCTCGTTGAAACAAGTAGGGGGAAAGGCTGGTTTTTGGTTTTGAGTCACGATAACCGATACCGGTTTCTACTTAACCGATATCGGTAGGGGCTATGTTTTAGGACTTTTGGTGAGGGTCGGTTGTAGGGTGGTTGTGTTGTTTGTAAGGCTAATAAATGAGTGGGATTAGGTAACGGGGTGATGAGAGGGTAGAGGAATGATAGTTAGATGTAATGTGCTGCTGGGTAGTAGATCTAGGAATAGATTTATGACGGCTGTGATTCAAAAGCCTAAGAAATGTTATTAAAGAGGACATACAAGGTACAACTTATCGCTTATGACGAGGATGCAGGTCCAAGAACTGTGATGACAAAGGAAGAACTCGGGTAGGATGGCCTGACAATCAGAAAATGAGATATCTTCCCTCCCGATGATCAGCTGAGTATCACAGGGCTCTAGTTATTCAGTTGCAGTCTTGGGCTTGATCTCCATCTCTGCAAACTCTTCTTATTTCTTCACTTGTCTCTGCTCGGCCAAGTAAAATCTAGATTCTCCCGATCGCTTCTGATGATCCCGATTGATCAAAAATCCTTCGACCTTTGTTTCTGGTTAGGGGAGCCCATTTACAGGGAACCGATGGCGGTTACAAAACCGACAGCGATCGAGTAGGAACTGGTATCGGTCAGGTCAAAGTGGGCTATTTTTAGTAAAATATCTAACTTTCCCTCCTTTTCTCCGGAGGTATTTGTTGCGGGCTTGGTCAAGTAACTACAAGGTTTGTTTTGGGTGCGAGTAAGGAGTCATTAGTCATGGGTGTGGAAGTAGACTAAGTTATAGGTCTTAATTAGGTTAGTTTAGGGTTAGGACTAGGTCATGATGAGGTGGCAAAATGAGGTGGCAGATATGGCGATGTGGATTTATTAATTATAAGGTAATTAATAAATAATTTTGTAAGGTTTAGGTGATGAGGTTAGGTTGCGAAATGAGATGTGGGTCACAAGGGGTCGTAAGACACAAATTTGGTGTCTACAACCATGACCAAACATGTGGAGGAAATTTTTTTCGATTATAACAAATCAAAAAATCCTCCATGGAAGATAATACTTGCCAACCTTATTTTTGGATGCTCAAGAATGGGTCTCCAAATGTGAAGAATGTCAAAAAATGTTTGGAAGACCACAGCTCATTGTGTTTCCCCTCGGACTAGTGGTTATCGAGGAACCTTTCCAACAAAGTGGGGTCTATATTTCTTTGTAGTTTTAAATCATCACTCGGAGCACGAGTCATAGCCACATGCTCACGACAACCGATTACTTTACAAAGTGGGTAGAGGCTATCCCAACAAAGAAAGAAAATACAAAAATAGTTTGCAACTTCATCAAGGAGAATATCATTGTTTGTTTTCGTATCCCTTGTAGACACCTAAAATATGCCTATGTAATTTTAATCCAAAGATTGCACTAATTACCCTCTTTCCCTCCATTTTGGTAAATTAACAACACTTCATTAATTAACTAACATTTCCCTCCATTTTGGTCAATTAATGACACTTCATTAATTAATTATCCTTTACCCCATTATGGATGCCAATTAATGACACTTTGTTAATTATAATCCTCTTTGAACCAATTCCTTAACTATAATTAGTTAATCAATCCTTTATAACCTTGTATTTAATCAATAAACCCTCTTATTAGTTAAATACCCATCTCAAATCCTCCAAATCATCTATAAATAGATTTTTAATCTTATTCTAGCCTATTAATTAATCATGGTTGATTAATTAAATCATCTCCAAATCCCATGAGTTATTAATCACTTGTTAAATCCTCTATTCAAGCTTATCTCTTCTAAATATAATTTATCCTTTATCCCACATGAACTAGTTTGTAAGATTATCCTAAATTGGGAAGCTATATAAGGACCCCCTACATTCTTTCAAACCTACACCACACTTTTGCTAGTGAAATATATAAGCTTATGATAAGATCCTTCTCCATTATTGGAATAACTACTTCATCTTTGCATCCATTCTCTCATATTTGAGTAGTAAATAAAAATATAAACATGGCTTTATATCCATTTTAGTGAGATCCTCTCATCATCTAGAGACAACACACAAATTGATTACTTATGATCTAAATAGGTTCATAATTTGATAGAAATCATACATTTACAAGAGTAGGAATGGTTTAACATTAGATGTTCATTCATGTTTATGTATTAGAATAGTTATTTCCTTTAAGATCTTATCATGATGTTAATGGTAGTTTTAATTTTTCTAAAGCTAATAGGTGTTAGTTTAATTTAAAAAATTATATCAATTTTAGCATAGCAACATCAATCAAAAGATCATGGTGGACAACGCCACATTTTTTCCTCAGAGGCCTAACTCGGTTCTGCTATATCTATGGAATCTCTTTGTTAGACTCATCCGACTATTACTCGTAAGAAAATATTTAGACATAATCAAGTAATAAAAACATCACGACCATATTCTTTAAAAGCTATTAAATGAGGATAAAAGAGATTGGCACAAACATATCTACATATGTTGTCAAGGCGGAGACAAAATAAATCCATTGAAATAAATTGATATTCCTCCTTTCCAATTGCTCTACAAGATTGAGGTGGAGATTCTAGTCACTATGGAGATGCCAAGACTGAAATTGTTTGAAGTATTATAAAATGGGAAATACCATGATGCTATTGATAAAATAATTTTCTTTCTTGAAAATCTTGAAGAAGATAGGTTTAAAGTGGTGGACCACATAAAATCTCATCAACTGAAGGTCAAGAGATTTTTGGACAAGAAAGCAAAAGCTCGAGAGTTCAAAGTTAGAGACCTTGTTCTTCTTTGAGACAAGTTAAGAGAAACAAAGGGAATCCATGGGAAGTTTGACTCTTTATGGCCTGAAATATTCTATATTCTTGAAACATGCTGAGAGAATTACTTCTACTTGTCATATCTAGATGGAACACAGTTGGAATTTACCTGCAGCATATAATATTTAAAATTTTCAAAGTAGTAAAAGTGAATTTTCCCCCATATTATACTATAGGTGATTAGGTGTGTGTTTCTATTTCTTGTTATGTGTATTCTTTCCCTTCCATATGTTTTGTGTTTCCTTTTATTGTGTGTGTACTCATTTCAAGATATTTGTTATGAATGACTCTATAAAGCCCAATAGAGAAGACAATGGTCCAATTTATAAACTAATATTTTGGAGCTCCTTATCATCCTATCCTCACTTAATTTTATCCAAAATAAGTCCCCAAGTGAGATCCACTTGTTTTCCTATGTTTTTGCAAGGGAAAAATTCATTTGAAAGTAAGACAACTATGCCCTAGTGTCAAAAATTTCATTGTAAACCTTCCCCAAAACAACTCCGGGTCGGTCCATCCCCTGTGTCGGGATTATGCCCCATATGTATAATGTATGTGTATGTGGTCTCACCATCACCCATGTGTGGAGGAGAATAAAATAATTTAAAAGGAGTCTTTCAAGATAATGTCTTTTAATGAGGATCTTTTAGGGGTTTGGGAGTGGCTATTTTTAGCCTTTCTTGAGTTGGTACATATTATCCATAATTGACTTAAAGTCCTAAATTAATCAATGATGTTTATTAATGACCCAATATCATTATGAAATTAATTTAGGAATATTTTATAAAGATCTGGAGGTTTATGAGCCGATTCTAAAGAAAAGTGGGTTTTGAGGCCAAAGAAGCTTACCTTTGTAAAAACACTTAAACTTCAAGATATGATTTCGGGAGCTCTGAAATGATTTGAATGCCAAAAATATATCAATGGAAATATGGGTCAATTATCTACATGGTGGTGATATATTATTCTTCACAAAACCCATGAATTCTTTCCACAACTCATTCTTAGTAGGAACAACTAGCGATCCAGATCAAGAAGTTCATTTTTAGAAGGCTTCATGATTAATCATAATTTGAGACCCATACCATCCTTCTCAAAATGTTATTTCAAGTCAAAATAATATAAATAAGTGCCTAAATATTCATCCTGCAGCTCTCGACAATCTCATTTCCAATCTCATCTCCAAGTTACAAGCCTTGTCGTTAGCCAAATTATATAGTGACACATGTCACCATGAGGCCGAGGTAGAATTTTGGTTTCCATATGTCCCATTCCAAAGGGATAGGGGTAAAAATTGTCCCCCACCCCCCACCTTAACCATCATCAATCCCCAACATGACCCCGGAGAGCTTCGGTTAACACCTTCCACCAAATTTCTAGCTCCCACTCCAACTTCCGCATACCAAGTGTCATCTCCAGGATAAGGTGCACTTATAGTTTCCAATTTTCCCATTATAAGGGGATAAGGGGAATAAAAATTTCACCCCCTTCCATGCTTCCACGACGTCCCTCTCACATGACCAAAAAATTGACCCAGGAGCTCAAATTAAGCCCTTTCCTCATTTTTACTTGCTCATGCATGTGTGCCATGTTTCACCCTAGGATGAGGCACACTTTTTTTGTCCCCTTGTTCCATTCCATAGGGGATAAGGGACAAGAAAATTTTTCCCCATATCTCTCCCTCTCATACCTATAAATACCACCACTTAGCCATTTTCCTCATTCCCCACATTTCTCCATTTACACCCAGAACTTTTGTGATTTTTTTCTAGAATTAATACCCCATAATTTTCTATTTGAAAATAATTCACATCTTTTCCATGATTGTGGTGAGAGAAACTTTATAAAAACCTACAAATTTTAAGGCTCGACCACATATTTTCACCAGAATGACTCTATAACCCGCGAAGTGAAAATATTTGTAACTTGAAGAAATTTGCATGAAATGATGTGGTATTTTTGAATTCATCCAAATTTCCAAGAATATTTAAAACCTAAGAGGAAGAATATTGATACATGGTCTAGATTTTTCACAATAATAAAACCCTCGTTTCATGCTCACAAATTTGAGATTTTTTTTTCTCATGTTCCAGAGATCAGGTTGCGATAAAATTTCATATGTGAGATAACGAATAAAAACCAATATCAAAAAAATTGATTTCCTCAAAATCTAGGGTCAGGAGGGCCACTTTCAAACAATAGTAAGTCTCTACACAAGAGATTACTATAAATAGTAAATCCTCATGAAGGAAGATTTTACAAAGGAAAAGATTACAATGGGAATTCGGAGGAACAAGAAAGGTGATCGAAGGTGTTCCAAGGTTAAAGAGGTGAAAATATCAATTTACTAAAAATATTAAATCCCCATTTCAGACATAGAGAAGTTCTAGTGTCAAAGATGAACTTCAAGTTTCGGGAATAAAACTAGTCTCATCTCTCTCTTTCGATTACTCATTTGTGGGGGACAATAATGTCACTATTGTATAAATTTCTCATTCGTTATCAAGTTAATGCACTACCTAATAAATAAATTAGAAAATAAAAAACAAGGATAGTTTATGTTACCTCAGATGCTTGATACTTGATACATGCATTAAATGATGGATATTTTCTACGATACCTACAAATAAGATATCTGAAAACAAGATTATGACTAGATAAATATATGTAGGGGTTTCCCAAGTAAGAAGTTCCAAGAATCTTTTAAATTCCTTTGTGGATGTTAACCTTCATTTGTTTATAAAGGATGAAATAAAACAAGTGTTGTAAATAACGCACAAAAACAACAACATTGAATCTAGAAGTTGATTAAGATGGATTTAAATCTGATTTGATTGAAAGGACTATAAAATAAGTGTTACCTAGTCTGGGTTGATGATGACTTAGACTATGTAAAGGCAGGTCAATGGAAACCTTGGAGGATGAGTTTGGAAATGTGAATGTAGTATGAAAACCTACAAGGTCTTAGAGTGATCTGAAGCTGATAAGGACATGTAACTACTGTAACAGGATCTATAGAAGGGGACCAGAGGTAGAAAAGTGGAAAAAAGGATGGAAAAGATGAATTTTTATAACTTATTGGATATATAGGGACTTGGTCGATGACAACTAGGGGCATCAACGGTGTATAATAGAAAATTGCAAAGTGAGGATGAAAGGATGAAAATACAAACTTACAAGAAAAAGGAGTTGTAGGACAAAGATGCTAAGTGTTTCCAAAGATTCTCTATACCTATAAGATGTTACAAATAAAGAATATATGATAATATGATAAGGATACATAAATGAGTATGATAATGATAAGAATATCACACAAAGGATGTTTGTGAGTGATGCAAGAAAGGTGGAGGAATGTCCAAGTAGTCTGTGGATGTCTCAAAACTACTCAGGGGACAAGGATGCTCAGCCGGGAAAAATATTGAATATTGCAAGTGTCTCGATTTTTCGATTTCGATGATGAATAGAAAGGAAGAATCTAGTTTTATAGGGTTGGTGGTGACTAGGTTGGGTTGCCACCGATTACAGAAAATTTTCCCCAATGGGAATGATTTTATGATTTTGGCATGATTTTGTGTTTTTAAGGATTGGTTAAATGATTTAAAGCATGTAAGTGGGAATAGTTTTCTTGGTAATAAATTTAAGTTAGTTAGGGCATAAAAATGGGAGAAAATCCTAGAAAATAAAAGGGATGAATTTATGATAAAAGCATCCTAAATAGCAAGTTGGTTAGGACAAGATAAAGAGGATTAATTAATTAATATGAATTAATGAATTGATAGGCATAAATATTAATGTGGATGTGATAATTGGGCATGTGAAATTTTTAAATATTAATTAATTAACATCACATTAATTAATGATAATCAGATGGACATTTAATTAAAGAAAGGGGATGATTAAATAAATATGAACATGCAAGCGTATGAAGGCATATATACCAATTTTAGGTGTCTACATATTTTCCTTTCTTGTTGAGTGGTTTAGGCTAGCAAGAGGTGAGATAAAAATGATAAGAGTTGGATAAGGATAAAAGGATTGATGATGAGATCCCCTCAAATGGGGTATTGATGACGTCAAGGGAGATCAATGACACATTTGAAAAAAAGGTTCTTGATGAAGGGATGGTGGGTGATGAAAAGATGGGTAAAATGATTACCAAGGCTATATGTCCCAGGAAAAAATGATCACAATAATGATGAAAACTATGGTGGTGAATCCAACATCACATCGGTAGGGGAAAGTTACAGTCTTAACGGAGACGAATAACAACATTCTACAAATCAGTGAGTGGGTGAAGATCACTATAGTATAGATGCAAGCCGGGATGACCAATGAGTCATAGGCAATTCATCAAAGTATGCACAACTATATGCAAAAAAGGTATTCAAAATCCTTCTTACAAAAGGAATCGGGAGAATAGGTATGCATCCATAAGGGATGAGGAAACATGATATGGTGCCCAATGGGATACAAAAATGACCGATAATGCAAGATGAAAAATTGAGTACAAAATAATATGCCCCAAAGGAGGAAAGTATGGCTGGAAAGGAAAAAGTAAAATATGCCCAATTGGGGAAAGGTATGGCCATAAAGGAAAAAATAAAAAGGTATGTTCCAAGAGGGGATAAGCATGGCTATGAAGGCGGAATTTGATGAAAAATAAAGGCTCCCCAAGGAAGGCACAAGTATGTCCACAATAGTTAGGCTTGATATAATTAATGTAATGCCCAAATGAGAAGATGAGTATGATGTCGAGGAGAAATTCATGCATAGCTTGAATAGGATTATAAAATAAAATTCCCAATAGAGGATTGATTATGGCCATGGATGTGGACTTATAGAATAAATATGATTAACATGCCCGAAGGAAAAAGAGATGGCCATGAATGTGGAATTGAAGAGTATGCATGCCCAAAGGAAGACTAATTATGGTTATAGGTGTGGACGTAAAGAATATGTATGCATGCAGGAAGAAATAGTTTAAAATATTGTATGAAAATGCCCAAAGGGGAAAAAATAAGGATAAATTTTAAGACCCCCCTAAAAATAAACCATATATATTTTTGATGAATTTCTAAAAATGAATTCCAAAATCTTGGTGAATTTCATGAGTTGAAAGGAAATATTGTTGGACAATAGAAACTATCAACCAATAGCTTTATGCCATTGGTGGTGGCATTATCTTGTTGGTTGGTAGTACATTTCTCTTTTTACTTGTATTAAACGTGATTTAAATATTAAATTTTGGTTATTATTTTAAATGTTAGCTCAATCAACCTAAAAATTAACATGTACCAAGAAAATTTAGGCAAAACAAAAATGTCCTAACACCTCAAAATTAGCCTTATCTAAATTTAAAAACCAAAATTTCCATGAATTAACGAATATTAGCAACTAAAATTTACACTTTGGAAAAATAGAGATGACCATAAATGTGGATTTAAAGGTCAACAAGAGATGATGCCCTAGAAAGGGATGCAAAAAGAAGGGAAAATCCCCAAAATGGTTAGTGCTAAGGTCGGTCGATGGTGAGTGAGGCTAATCGATGGTGACCCCATGGGGTCAAAAACAACTAGGTGTTGGTGGGATATATAAGCCGAATGGTTGGCGACAAATCTCATTTTCATGTGTAGAGTTGATGAGAGAGTAGAGAGAGAAAAGAGATATTGAGGAAATGGAGGTTACCAGAGCTACAAGGAAACACCAGAGGGTGCAGAGGATGGTGAGTAACAAAAATCATGATTATTTTTTATTTAATTACGTATTTTATTTATTCTTTTGCATTTTTAAAAAGTGGATGATGCAAGCATTGATTGGTGGTGACCCGGTGGGTCGATGTTGACCACCCCAAGGCATGTTGACTAACACGAAAAAAGCAACCCAACACGGGTCAATGTCAACTATGGTTAGATTGGCTAGATTAGGGTTTAGATTGAAATTTGGATGAAATTTTGAATGGATTTTAGATCAGAGGTCTAATGTATGTATGTTTTGTTTGTGATTACAGGTTAGAGAGACCTTGTATTTGAGAGATCAGGTGTAATCTTTGCATGAGTAGATTAGAGGGGATGTGATAGATGCTGAGTGGGACCATCTATCCATAGTTGGATTAGGTGGATTTAGACACTATTAGAGGATTACATGGGATGTGTGGATTATGATGTATTTGGTTGAGAGGTGGGATAAAAAAACATGTAAATTTTGGTTTAGGGTAAGGGAGATGACTATCACCTTGGTGGATGTGTATTATATTCTCAAGATTATGATACAAGGGGAGCATATAATTACCATTACTAGTGATGATAGATTAGAAGTTTTGATGTGGCTATTTGGAGCCGATGCACCCCTTGTCATATTTTCTTTAGTGGCATTTTCCTATGAGAAATGATATGAGGCTAGGGTGGCACATAGCCGATTGATTTGAATGGTGATGATGGAAGTGTCCTACTATGATTTTCCAGAATCAATAGGAGCCTCGATTTCCATGGGTCCGACTACTTTAGTGGTTGATATTATTGATCATGAGACTATATTCTCATTTAGGACTGACATGTTAGCTCGGGTTTACCATGAGCTATCTAAAAACATGGTGGGTAGGATGTCAGGGTTAGATGTAGGCTTCTTACTATGCTATTGGGCTTATGAGTATATTGCATTGATTAGGCTAAAAGGGATTACATGGGTCACCAGAGACCATATCCAGTTAGAGGTGGTATTTTTGAGATGGAGGGCCAATTAGGCATTTAGAGACATGAGTGAGAAAGGGGTGGATTGGTATGTAAATCGGCTTGTAGAAATAGATGTTGATCAAATCAGGTGGTGGCCATATTGGGATTTCATCGCTTGTCTGGTGTGGATGAGGATGATGAGATGAGTGCAAGGGAGATGAATGGTGATGATAGAGGTCATTCAATTTTAAAAGTTTAGATGACATTTTTGATTTATTTAGTCACTTCCTCGTGATCCTATTTTGTATAGGAGGAAAAGGTGGACATAGAGATTTTGAGTCCTACTATGGTAGAGCCATTAGAGGAGAAGGTTGTGCTATGGGATGGTGATGATGAAAATGTGGAAGTAGGATTAGGATAATTTAATTGGAACATGAAAACATGACAAGCTTGGGTGGTTTAGGAGGGAGGAGATGAGGAGATAGAGGAGATGGAGATTGAGATTGAGGTGACTCTTGGAGGCAAGTGGAGATGGAGCAGGAGAGGCTGCTAAGGTGGCATATTGACTTACTAAGTTATATCAGATGAGAGTAGAGTGGTATACAACCTTGCAATAAAGGGATGTAGTTACTCAAAAGAGAGACCAAATTATTTAGGAGAGGGACCACTATCGCAAAAAATGGAAGCCTACAAGGCCCATTTTGGATATTTGGATACTATCTTAGTGACTTGAGTCAACCGGTGGTGTTCAAGTAGAACCACATGGATAATGAAGAATGGAAGCCCCTCACATGATTTCAATGGAAATATATAGAGTGCTAGTAGCGAGAGGGTAGATATTACAAGGGGATTTTGTTTGAAAAGTTTTCAAAGACCCCTGCACTATTGGTAGCATCTTGATAGGACAACAAGCTGGAGGAGAGGGACCATCTATGAGTACGAATAGTGTGGAACATCCACAATAAGTTGAGGAGGCCACAGGGGTGGCAGAAATGTGTAGGGATTAGGTGTTGTGCCTACCCTCGGAGATGAGGATTTGGGAGTCTCAGATATTCATTTTACATATTTTGATAGTATCTCTGCTTTGAGGGAGCCCCTAGAGGGCCATGATGTATTGATATACATTTTGATATATGATATATGGTTTTTTCATGGATTATCATGTGCTTATTATGTGATGGGATGGATCTTAACATGATAGGATGATTTTAATATTTATATGTGATGGTTATTTTAGATTATACATTTTTTTATATTTGATGATGATGGTGAAATAGATGTATGAATAGATGTTTATTTGTATATGCATGTGTATGGATGATAATATAAATTTAAAATTATTGGTGTGGCAGATGGTTAACACGATGAAATCCTCTTCACTGTAAGTTTGACCTTTTGGTGTGATGGAAAATCATTACATGGTATCGAGCCATCTAATTAAGAACACCTGACCTGGAGTAGTAATTAGATGGGTGACCTCCCAGGAAGTCCCAGTGTCATTGCCTCCTAATGTCGTTGGGCCTAATTTTCGAATACATGGTGGACCTATGGCTTACGTGGTTCCATCGAGCTCCATCATGTGGGGGTGTGTTGGCGTAGCATCTGGTTAACAAGATGAGATCCTATCCACTCTAAGTTTGAGCTTTTGGTGTGATGGAATATCGTTACAAAAATGTGGTAATATGTTTTGTGTTTAAATTTTATATGATGATTAAAATGCATATGGGTAAGATGTGATGGAAACAAATTAAGAATGAATGTGATTAATGATAAATGTGTTGTAAGATAGATAGATAGCATATATGTGATTGAGATGAAGAAAGATGTGTTGAAAGATAGATGCGATAGGATTTAGGAAAAATATGCCTCATAATGGTGGTGACCTATAGGTGCAAATAACACTACATTATAATGAGGAACGTAATAGGAAAAGATTCCTCCAACTACATTGGAGGTAAATAAAAATGGATCTAGGTAATGCAAGGCACATGTGACCAAAGAAAATGTTAACAAATAACCAACGATAGTTAGTCATTACTCATATCATAAGGAAGAAATGGATGATATGATCTCCTAAACCTAATGTGTACATGAAAAAAATGGTTTGATATGAAACTTGTAGAGAGGAAAGAAGGTTCTACGAAAGTGGTGTTCTCTAAACTATGACCCAGCTCTGGGAAGGGGGAAGATAAAGTTGATCAATGTGGGAAGCTTTCATAGGATAATGATAAAATGGAAGGCTAATAAATGTGGGAAGTCTTCAAATTCCATAAAGATTATCCATCATTTGAGCGTATGGTTTTATTTATATAATATATACATGGTGAGAATACCATATATGATAACCATCCTTCAAGGGATCGGTCTATTTATTTTATTTTGATTTTGATTTCATGATTTTGAAATTTTTTTGCATGAAAAACTGTCCTTCGAGGGATCAATACTTTTTTTTATAACTTTGATTTTGATTTAAGCATCCATGTGTTTTGAATTTACATGGGGAGACACGGGACTAGCTAAGTAGACCACTTCGGATAGGATAAAGAGTGTACAAGAGACATCCTTGGACCCTTTGTATGGTTCTAATAGGTGAATAAGAAAGTGATGGATAAGATAATCATAGATTTCTCACTAAAGGGTAAAACCTATCCATAAGGAATATGTTATGGGAAAAGCCATGGTGCCATAATTTAAGGTCACATCTAGGAAGTGACAGAGGACCACATAGTTATAAACCATCACAATGAGATATGGAAGGAGCTGAGACAAAGGAATGATCTAACGAAATGACTAAGGACACATTGGTAAATGTGATAATAATAGAAAGGTCATAGGTATAATGTGTTAAGTGGTTCCACTTTAGGTTTACCATCGAGGAGGCCAGGCGATAGGCTCTCAACACATACTAGTGTGTAATAATGTATGGCCCGATCCAGTTAGGGGAAAAATTTCCACGTTGGCTCATTTTTAGAGAAGTGTCACTCTAGTAAAATTACATGATCATTGATGTTAATGTCACGTTATGAAGATAGAACAAGAAAAAATAAGAGTAAGTGCTTCCTATTAGGAAATCAAATGGTATGTGTTTAAGATGAAAAAATGGTCCCTCTAGAGGGACAAGATAAACTAGGATCAAATAAGATGAGTTAAGTAAATATTATGAAATTGGCTCTGTAATGGTGGGTTTAAAGCCATGGTTCTTCCAATGGGAAACATAGATATGGCCAAAAAGTTGGTCATAGGAAGAGGGGATTAAAGTATGATCAGAAAAACTGTGCTATATGAGATGGGATGACGTCGAATATGGAAATGAAGTAATATGTTAACAGACAAGTCCTAGAAAGAATTCCCCCTAGTGTAAGAGGATGATTCGATAAATATGAGAAGAAAGATGCTAAAGGATTGATAACAGGGGAAAATATATTCCCCAACGAAAGGGATGCATATAAGATAATGGACACCAAAGGATATGGTTTCCATGAAGATGGTTTACCAAGTAAAATAGTATCAATGAATAAGGGAAAACCCTCATTAAGAGGAGTGATGGGAGATGATGTAGATGGGTGAAGAGACACAGGAGTTAATCGGATGGAGATATGGTAAAAGGGATTAGATGTGCTATGGATGAAGAAGTAGATGGAGAAAAGGACACTCTAAGGAGGCCCTCTTGCTCAATAAGATCATGAAAAATGGTCTCAAGGGCTTTTTAATGCTCGGTGTCATGGCTGGGGTATGATGATAAGCACAGATGAAATAGGGATCAAACCATGATGGATTCAGATAGATCGGGTTAAAGGCCCCAATAGGTGGGAACATGATGGTGGAAGCTTTAAGAAAAATTTAGAGGACCTCTGCATATGATTTGATGTGGACATTAGGGAAGGTTATGTAGGATGATGTGGATGGTGATGGTAAAGGTGGATGGGACCGAGGTCTAGGTGGTCTAGAATAAGATGCAGTGGTTGATTATTTAGGCCTGGATGGCTAAATAATTTGAGGTATTTTTGATGAAGGGACTGAGCCTAGGAGGGAATCAGATTGTTTGGATTTGGATTTATTAATTGGTCATGATGGAGGAGGGGGTCCTAACACAGAGGGATGAGGCCCTAGGATGGAAGATGTAGATTTGGTCGTGATAGGGGGGATGTTGATTTTATTATGAGGACATTCAAGGGATCTCTATGGAAGGACATCAAAGTTTTTGGATTTGGATTTTTGAGGAGTGACCTTAGTAGGTATAACAATGATTTTGATAGGTGGATCCAAAGATGAGGCTATGGTGATGGACGAAGTAATTTTTACATTATTTGTTCTAGAGAGGATATGAATTGGTTAGATCGGGAGACATTTGGTTGTGTGGATGAGATGAGATGATCACCTATGGTAGCTACAAGTTGAAGTTCTCTTTAATATTTATCGAATGATTTTGGTGGTGTATAAGAAGAAGGATATAATGGGGATGTGGTCACGATAGTCAATGTGGGTAGAAGCACAAAAAGAGGAACCGATAAGGAATCTAAGGGTGTCACAATAGTCAAAGGTGGAAAATATGTGGATGAGAGAATAATGTACGATGTATTAGATTGAGTAGATTTAGGCATGGGATTGATATTAGGAATAGATGCGGGTATGGAAATAGAAAGGGGTGTCTAGATCATGGAGTTAATAATGTCTATGTGAGATGGTGGATGGGTTAGGGTAGGGAGAAAAGATGGGCGAGTGCCAACCATGTTTACATTGGGTGTCGCAAGAGTCATATAGATGGATTGAGGAGAGGTGATGGGTGTGATAACAAATGTGGATGTGGGCATGGTATATATCTATATATTAGGTGCGGATGAGGAAGATGAGATAAGTAGGGTATTCATAAGCAAGAAAATAGGTGGTAGAGATGTCGGGCTGGTACAATGTTAGATGATATGGGAATGGGTAGAGAAATATGTGATAATGATGTCAACGTAAGTGTGGTGATAGGTGTTGACGTAGAGGCGAGAGTAACTAAGGATAATGTTGATGTGGTAAGAGTAGGACTAGTTGTAGATGAAAGAGAGGTAGTTGAGGTCAAGGTGGTAGGTAGTGGGATTGTGGATATATTAGATGTGAGAATAGCCCTTGAAGGGATAGTTGACACAATATCTAAGATAAGGATAGAAGATAAAGATGGTAAAATGGATGTGGGAGAAGATGTCGATGTATGGTTTTGATTGAGACTAGGTTAAATTGATGTGATGTAGGAGGTGAAGATGAACTCATTTGTGGGGGATTAGGAAATGTCTATCGAAGATGTCACGTGATGAAGATGGGATTGTTTAGGGGATGTAGGAGCATCGTGATAACTAGGGTCATGGTAAGATGATGAGCATCGGGAAATAATGGGAAGATCTGATTTAGAAGGCTCGTAAGGTATATCCCTAGGTGATACAAATATGTCGTATGAAGGGGATATGTCATGTGTTGATCGATATATATAGAGGAGGAATTTATATATGGGGTTCTCACGATGAATATCCATAAGTGAAGTAGGTATGGTGATGTTAGATGATTCGGGAAGAGCATGAGGTAATGAAGAAAAAGATTGTGGGGCGAAACAAGGATGTTGTAAGGTGATGAGGATGATTGTGTTGGGGGTAAAACATGGGTTCTTGGTCAATGTGATCGAGAAGAAGAGGGCTTGTGGTAAATATAATATTATACGGAAGAAGGTCTAGAAGTAACCAATGGTATGGATGGGGTCATGGTGGACTGTTGAGAACTCGCTTTCGAGGTAATGTTTTGTTCTATTATTAAACATATAAGTAAAGAAAAAAATTCTTTTATGTTTTGATTAAAAATGTGAAGAAGAAAAAGGAGATAAATAACAAAGATCCTATAAGAAGGTTATCTATGTTTTGTTTGAGTAAGTTGTGGCTAGGAAATGTTTGAGGTGACTTCCTATTGGGTGATCAAATCCCAATCGATCTACCAAGAAAAGGAATTGTTTTGATGTGTCAACCTGATTTATGAGGTTTAGGTTGTGTGTGATAAGATGTGAGATACAAAAGATTGAACCCCTACTTAGACTATGTGAGAAAGCAAGATGAAAAAATAAGGGTTCTTTTAAAGATAAAATGAAGTGTTACTTCTGATGAGAACATAGATAGGAAAGGAATATTTTGATGCAAAAAGGTAAAAATAGGGAAAAAGTGGAATACCTAGATATCAATTTTCCTATTTATCTACTCTTTTGAATGATTAGGGATTAAAGCGATGAACCCAACACAATCAAGAAATAAAGAGAATCCTCACACCGCACTTTGTTAGTAGAAGAAAAAATATAGAAAAGAAAGATACCACCTAAAGGGTACTCCCACCGGGTGTGCTAGGAATGTTGTCCAAATTTCTCGTTCATTATCAAATTAATGCACTAGCTAATAAAGAAATTAGTAACTTAGAAATGAAGGATGGTTTATGTTACCTCATATTCTTAATGCTTGATACAGGTGTTGAATGATGGATCTTTACTGCAAGACCTACAAATAAGATAGACTGAAAACAATATTTGATTAGATAAATATATGTGGGGGTTTCCTGACTAAGCGGTTCTAAGAAGATTTTGAATTCCTTGGCAGATTAACCCCCATTTTTTTAGAAAGGATGAAATAAAACAAGTGTTGTAAATAACATGTAGAAACAACAACAACACTAAATCTAGAAATTGATTAAGATGGATTTAAATTTGATTTGATTGAAAGGACTATAAAATAAGTGTTACATTCGGTTCAACGGTGACCCGAGAATGTGTAAAGGTAGGCCGATGATAACTTGGGAGGATGAGTGTGGACCTATGGATGTAGTATGCAGACTTGTAAGGTTTGAGAGTGATCTAAAGTTGATAAGGACATGTAACTACTATAACAGGATCTACAGAAGGGAACCAGAGGTAGAAAAGTGGGAAAAAGGATGGAAAAGAGGAATTTAGATAGGTTATTGGATAGATAAGGGCCTAGTTGATGGCTACTGAGGGGATGGACAATGATTGTATGAGAAAATTGTAAATCCGAGGATGAAAGGATGAAAATGGAAACTGTAAGAAAAATAAGTTTTAGGACAAAGCTTCTAGTGTTTCCAAAGATTCTGTGTACCTACAAGATGTTATAAACAAATCATATATGATAATATGATAAGGATAAGAAGATCACATGAAGGATGATCGTGAGTGATGTAAAAAAGATGGATGATTGTCTAAGGATTTTGTGGATGCCTTAGAAATACTCAAGAATGAGGATGCTCGAGGCTAGAGAAAGCTTTAAGATTGCAAGCATCTGATTTTCTGATTTCTTGATGATGAATAGAAAGGAATAAACTAGTTTTATAGGGTCGTCGGTGATTAGGATGGGTCATCGTCAACTATTGGAAAAGTATCCGCAGTGGGCATGATTTACTAATTTTTGCACGATTTTGTGTTTTTAAGGATTGGTTGAATTCTTTAAAGCATGTAGGTGAGATTAGGTTTCTTGGGGATGAATTTAAGTTAGTTAGGGCATAAAAAATATGGGAGAAAAGCTTAGAAAAGAAAAGGGATGAATTTAGGATAAAAGCATCCTAAATAGCAAGTTGGTTAGGACAAGATAAAGAGGATTAATTAATTAATATGAATTAGTTAATTAATTGGCATAAATATTAATGTGGATGGGATAATTAGGAATTTTAAATTTTAAATTATTAATTAATTAACGTAACATTAATTAATGATAATTTAATGGACATTTAATTAAAGGAAGGGGGATGATTAAATAGATATGCACAAGCGAGAAGATGAAGGCATATATACCAATTTTAGGTGTTTATAGTCTCCCACATAGACCTTGATGATCTAAAAGAGAGAATTTTTAGAGGACCAAGAGAGCCAGTGGAGGAAAAAAATTTCACGAGCGGACTATATGCCACATGTGGAAATGGTTTAAGGACAATGGTATTAAAGGAGCTTTTGATCATTAGGAAGGCAGTTTGTGTTCTCAATCATGGAATAGACCTAGAGGATGATGTAAAAATTGATTGAAGACAAAATTAGAGTGCATACACTTAGGGGAGATGTTTTTAGGCTCATTACACGTCAATTGGATCATCTTATGCTATTTTTAAGGTTATAAAGAGAGAACACATTCCCAAGAGGGAGATACTAGTGCATGTAAGTTAGTTTTTCTGCATTTTTTCATTATGTGACATTTTGTTGTCATTTTCCTTATATTTTCATCATTATAGACTTTGGCACAGATGTCAACTAGGGAGTGAAGCATCATAAACATGAGAAAGAGTAAAGTGGGTGTGTTTGGTCTTGTTAGTTGTCATAGATTTTTCAAGGTGGTTTCCATCAATGCTAAGGGGGATTGTTGGCCGTTGTGTGTTAATGTTATCATTTATGTCAAATACATTGATAGTAAAGGGTTTCATGAGGTCATATGATTATTTATAAGGTGTTAATAAAGGTCAGGTATGAATGTTGATTGGTAGTGTCAAGATTTGGTCAAGTTGTCATGGTGTCTAGGTATAGTTTCGGGATGGGGCAAACACATATGGTCTTGAAATGAGTCATCATGGTTGGTATGAGGTCAATCATGGTCCATATGATGTTTTAATATTTTACAAGAGTCTATAATGAATCAAAATGGTAAGTTCATGAGGTGTCATAGTTGAGTCAGGTCATTCCATGCATATTCCTAGTCTTGAAGCTTGCGAGAATAGTATGGTGAATTGAATTTTGAGTGATAAGTCCTATCCAAGAATGATAACAACATGTTGGTAGTTTATATGAGATTTATTATGAGTTTCACATTAGTTCTCATAGTTTTGGTGGTGTTTCATGGTCCTTGGGAAGTAAGTGGGTGGAGAATAAGCAAGATAACACAAGTAAGTTAGATTAGCTAGAGAGTTTAAGACTTATTTAAGGTAGAAGGTAAGAATTAAGAGTTATAGTATGTTTTAATTATGCTTTATGAAAATTTTTAGGTCTTTCTAAATAAAATATTGTAAGATACATCAGTTTTGAAAAAATAGGTTATTCTAGAGTGTGTTTTTGAGGAAGACATTGATGTTCGAGATGCTCGTTGTGAATTATGTGCTTTGCATGAGTCCCAAATATTTTTAAGGATATTTTTCTATGGAAATAATAATTTTTTTAAAAAATAATGAGGTGTTTTGACTGTCACATTTTTATGAACGATTGTTAAGAAGATAAGTTTTTGAAACCCTAGCTAAACCCTAGCTCAAAGAAACTTGGAGAAAAATGAGTATATTGATCCTATTTTGAATGATTTTGAAAATGTGATAAGGTTGTATATGATTTTTCCATCTTTCCATAAAGGTATATTACAGAATGTGACAATGTGGGCCTTACCTAAAAATTCTTATTTATGAAAAAGTTCGGTTTGTGTATAAGTTCTCCAAAGAAGGTATGAAATAAATTGAATTTTTTTTATCCTAGAAGTTTTACTTGATGTCCATGATATTTTCAGATCATTGTTGAGCTTATAAATGGAAACATGTGTGCTATTTATGAGGACAAGTTTTGAGGTAGTTTGGATAATTTTGTGGTAAAAATGAAATTGCATGAGCTATAGGTAGAGTAAGAGCTTGGTTCAATTTTTTTGTGTCCTAGTTCAGAGATATTTCCAATGATATATAAAATGTGTTCTTTTTAAAATGTATGAGAAAGTTATGACTTGATATTTGAAGGTCAAATTTGGAGGATGCCTAGTTAAGTAAGGTCTTGAATAACTTCACGAGGTATGTGATGTTTTTGAAATTATTTATGCTTTTTGAATGTGTTTTAAAACTTATAAAACATTTCAAAGGGTTTATATGACTTGGTTAATCTTGGAAGTGATTTTGGAGCTGATGAACCAAGTTGACCTCAAGACTAGTTCTTGAGTCTTAGAAGGCTAAAGGATCAGTTTCATATATGGACTTGGCTGAAGGCCTTCAACTTTGATTTTGAAGAAAATGTAAAATTTTATGGAATGAGGATCCAGAGAAATTTTTAATGGTATATGTTTTGTTTCATGATTATGATATTTGATAGGTCCTCCAGCTCAATTTGTGAAGAATAAGGTTTCTTATTTTCATGATAGAATTACTCAAGCCAAAAGATTGAGGTAAAAGATGCATGTAATGTATTAGTTGGTTCTTGATATCAGTTGCAGAGTTATTAGGGATGAATTTTATTCTTATTTAAGGAATTTTTAGGTCTTCAAAGTGGCAGAAAGGGTGAAAACCAGTGGGGCTTCTAAAACTACTTTCTGGGTAACCTAGTTTAATGAAAAGGAAATTTGGTGTGGTTTTCATGTATGGATGTTTCATGAGATATATAAAGCATGGATGTGATCCAAAGGTAAGGGGATTCTAATTCATGTTTACATGTTATAGTTAAGATGTTCTTGAGGCCCATATGTGAATATTGGTTCTTGAAATAATCATTTTGAGAAGGATATGATCCTTCTTAAGTGAGTTATGATAAATTTGATTTGTGAAAGATAATGTATGACCATTTATGGTATTTTTATGTCATATTTTACATGTGTAATGAATTTGGAAGCTTTACTAATCATGTTGATGAGTTTTTTCATAATTTCTCATCTAGGTGATGCGCTTTTGAGTTATTTTTGAGCTTGTTTGGTGCATTTGAGCATGACCGACCTACATGGGTCCATTTCATGAATTTATATGAATGTAATGTTATGTTTTTATTGAGATAAATTTTAGGACTGACATATGATAATTTTTTTGAGTTGATAAGCTTATTTAAGTGCTTGTTTAGTTCATTTTTGAACTAGTGGTTTAGGAGGGGAAAATGTGACTTTTTGAGAGTGTGAATGGGATTATAAGGAATGAAATCAGAACTAAGCATGTTGGAAAAAATATGAAAAATGTTAGACATCATGAGTGAAATTTTAAAATCCAAATAAATTCATGAAAATATATGTTTGAGCGGGTTGAAGTAATGAGTGTTTAAATGTGTGTGTGTGTGTGTGTGTGTGTGTGTGTGTGTGTGTGTGTGTGTGTGTGTGTGTGTGTGTGTGTGTGTGATGAATTTATGATCTCCATCATATGTGACAGAAACAAAATTTAGATATCTTATTCTTCAGATGGTTAATTTGGTGTATGATCATCTTAGGGATTTATAGCCTCGTTTCGAAGTGGGTGCTTCACTAACTTATTGGTTGGTGATCCTTTTAGGGTTAGTCATCTATTAAACTAGGGGTGGTGATTATTCTAAAGTTGGTGCTTCACTAAATTATTTTTCTTTGTGTAATATAAACATAGTGTTAATGGGTTTTCTTCCCCTTGATGGTTTCTCACTTAAATTTGGTGGTCTTGTATACTCTCTTTTTTGATTTTTATATGGTTGATTCAATGCTTAGGTAAACACACATAGAGTTAATGTTTCATTGAATGGTTACATGAATAATAATGAATGATATATGTAAATGGAATAAATTTTTAATATAATGATTCACCCCCCTCTCATTCTCTTGTGCTTCCAATAATCTCACTATCACATGCATTGTATTACTACCTGTAATGGAATGGTCATGCCGAGTCGAGAAATAAGAATATCATGACCTTTTTTGAAAAATAGTTGATGAGAAAACTTAGAAATTGGAACAATAATCTCTATGATGAATTGTGGTTATATTGGATCACTCAAAAGAAGGTAATTAGTATGTCACAATTCCAGTTACTCTATAGGATAAATACAAAGATTCAAGTCACTTTAGAATTGCTAACACTCTAACTATTCAAAGCAATTGAGGATGAAAAATATTAAAAATCCCTCAAAAATATAAACTTGTTTCTCAAAAATCTTGATGAAGACTGATTCACGGTGGTATATCGAATAAAGGAGCAATATCGAAGGTGAATAAGTTGTTTTATAAGAAATAAAAGGCCAGGGATTTCAAAGTTAGAGATCTTGTCTTATTATGGGACAAAAGAATATATCTAAAAGGAATCCATTGAATGTTTGATTCCTTTTATTTAGCACCATTCCTTATTTCGAGTCCTGTGGTGAAAATGCTTTCTACCTCTTGTATATCTGGATGATACATATTTGTAATTATGTCACATCGGGAAATAATTAAAGTTATAAAAATAGTGAAATCATTTTGTACCCTACATGTACCATATGCTAATTTGTTTTACTTTATCATTTTGTGTGCTTTTCCTTTTTCGTGTGTGGTGTGTTTCCCTTACGTTGTAAGTGTGTTCTCTTTTTAGTCTATCTTTGTTTATGTTGGGACTCTGCATAGCCCAATGGATAAGGTATTTTTCCAAGTTGTGTATTAAGATTTTGGAGTTCATTCTTATCATGCCCTCACTCCATTCTATCTCAAAAAAAGTCCCCAAGCGAGATCCAAATCTTGTCATGTGTTTTTCAAGGAAAAATTCAAGTTGAAAAGATGACAAATTTACCATAGTGTCAAATGTTTTACTTGTAAACCCTCCTTAACACTTCTTCAGATCAGTTATCCCTCTATTTCATGCCTATCCTAATGTTAAAATTGATCATATGTGTTTTAATAACCTTTCCCATGTGCTTAAAATATGAAAAAAAATCATGAACTTATTCTAATACGTTACTTCTCAAGATTAGTTTTTTAGTATACTTAGAAATGGCTATTTTTAGCCTTTCTAAGGCAGGAGTGCATTCTCCGGGAGATAATTTTAGGTCCAAATTCATCAAGAAGTGGTATTCAGGAGATAATAACATGTTTCAAGTGTTTTAGGAATATTTAGGGAAAATTTTAAGGTTTGGGAATAAGTTCAGTGAAAGCGGGTTTTGAAGGTGAAGGAGCTTGAAGTTCAAAACAACGCATGAGCTTCAAGAGGTGATTTTGGGAGCTCTAAAATGAGTTTTAGGTCATAAAATATACCATTAAAAATATATTTAAATTATCTAAATGATGGTGCTTTCATATTTTTCATAAAACATGTGTGCTTCCTTGCATAGTTTGTTTCCAGCAAGCATATTCTACGGTCCCGAGAAAAAAAGATTTTTGAAGGGGTTACAGGATGAATTATATTATGGGACCCTTCCCATTATTCTCAAAATTATTTTTGGATTAAATTTCATATAAATAATCTCCCAAAACATCCACCTGGAGCTCTAAAAACTTCATCTTCAAGTCTCTCTCCAAGGTAAGCTTCCAGGACTTAGCCAATTTCAAGGGTGGACACATGTCATCACTAGATGAAGGAAAATTCTTGTGTCCCATCCCCTTGAGATAGTTGAGAAAAAAAAATTCCCATGCCTACTTGAGCCCCTAGTCAACCACATGACCATGATGAAGTTAGTTAAGCCCCTTTTCACCTAATCATAGACTTTCCCATCATGTAATCACAAAGTGCCACTTGTCAATCACATGCAAGGGTGTAATTTTTATCTCTTTTGTCCCATCCCCTTGGGATATTTTGGAAAAAAACTCACCCGTGCACATATTATCCCTTGATTCATCATGTGACCCGGGAAGGCTCCGTAGGCCATTTTTCAACCCCCTCTCCTCTCCACCTTGTCAAATCACTTTCTACTACTTGTCACTCCCAAGTGAGGGATAATTTTTCTACCCAATATATCCTATCTCCTTGGGATATTTGGAACATAAAAATGCATCTATTTCCATCCATTTCCTTGGTTCTTCATGTGACCCGTTTCAACCCCAAGTACTTTTTGCTTACTTTTTTCTCTCTCCTCTGCCAAGTAATTTTTGTATGTCACTTGTCAAGATAAGGTGAGCATGTAGTGCTTTCCCCTATATGTCCCATCCCTTTGGGAAAGTTTGGAAAAAAAAAAATATATCCCTCCCAAGAATATGTAAAAGATAAAAAGGCAAAGTTTTTAACTATCGTTCTTCTCCCTTTCATGTATGCGTACGAGAGAGGTTTTATTGGAAGAATTAATTAAAACCATTGTAAATCACCTACATAAAATTTATCCTCCAAAAATTCATGAACATTGTAGTCATTTTTATGCCTTTCAAATAAGAAGGAAATACCATGTGTGTCGGCCTATCACCGGAATGAGCGTTGGGCACTCACCGAGGCATGCACGGGTGTCGAGCCCCTCCTTTATGTGAGTTGTGTGAGAATGCATTATTTATGATAGAAACTTAAGTGAAGAGAATGGAAACAAACCATACATTCATCTTAGAGATTAGAATGGGATTCTAGACAAATGTATTCATTCAGATAAGAAAAGCATTATAGAACATAGATTTGAATCATAACAGAAAGGAAATGCATAAGGGTTTACACCCACTCATATGAAATATATATAAAACTGATCCATACAGATATAAGTAAAAATTGGAACCACATATATCCATATTAAATACGTTTGGTAATCACATTACATTCATTGAGGCTATCACAAATCCATATAATAGTGTAGACCAATGTCATGCATTAGAATTGGACTTAAGCCCCTCATAGTACAAAGAAAAATATTCAAACCCATCCCCTTGATACATCATACTCCTACAGATCCTCTAAACCCAACCCATAGAACTCCCACAATATTTCTACATAGCTTCGCCTCTTTCTAATTCTCTTGGTGTCTCTCTGTATATCCCCTTTCTTCTACCATACACTTGTATATATAGCCTCATCAAGCACAACCATGCCTTTCTAAAGTTGTAGATCGGTTGTCAAGTGTCCAAGTGGTCCTCCATGGGATCATGTTCTTTGAGACTTGATCTCTCGATTATTTTCCATGATGACCCTATGGAATATTCTATCACAAGGTATATCCCTTTCATGGGCACCAAGTTACCAGATTGGTAACTTATCCACATCGCATGCATAGTCGGGTCATGTTTTCCTCATGTTCCACCTGATATGACAAATATTTCTAAGTCCCAAAACCTTTTCTCTATCTTTTGTGCACATGCCACTAGTTCTACTAAACCCTTCTAAACCCTTGTCTGCGTGCTTTCACCTTGCACACACCCTTCATCAAATAGGAATTGTGCACCCATGAACCTTCTTGTAATTGCCAATATTTTAGGTTCCCAACATCACCACACATTAAACCTATTCTCCTCCCTCGGGAACATTTTCTCAATGAATAAAGAATGAATTTCCTTGAATAGTTTGGGGAAAGAATAAAGGAATGAAGAAGTTGGGGAAGAATTTAAAAATGGGGAAACTATGGTTAATTTTGCAAAAGGAGAGGAAAATATTTCTTCAAGTTTGCCTCAAACTTATTCCAGACATCAACTTCATTATGTTCTTATCAATAGAGGTCGCCAACTAGGGGATCACCTCTTCAAATCCTAGCCCTTCTCCTTGGGTATTCATAATTTCTATGATCCCCTCTAATTTTTTTCCCAAATCCTCGAGCACATCAATCCTTGGTTGATTCTTGATTGAGCCCCACAAGGTCTCAATATCCTCCAATTTCTTCTCAACCTCGGCTAGAATTCTCTGTCACATTCCACTCTATTCCCCTTGTTCTTCTCTTGGAACTCCTTGAGCTCCATTCCATGAGTGACGACCAGAATACTCGCCACTCTATCTCTATCAATGAAATTTTCATAGGTAGCCTCATCAACTTGGGTGATGGATTTCACATTAGTGAGGACTCTATTGTCTTGAGAAATAATTTCCAAAACCTTCATCTTGTCCTCTTTCTCTTTGTGCGTTGATGCCTCTTCTGAATATTCCAAGGCTAGTGGCCACCTTTCCATTGTGAGGATGCAAGTTAAGTCCTCTAGGTACTCTAGGGTGGATCCATACTTTTGTGTTGGTAATTCTTGGTGCAAATCAAGTATCACCCCTAGATGTTGATCAGATCTCTAGTTTGACATTTGGACATCCGGTTCGATTGCACAACATTGAATCTTTTCCCCAAGTGTGGGACTTGTAAAAATGGGAAAAGAATCTCTAGGTTAGAGGCTGGTTCCTCAAATCCTCTTATCAGGTATATGCATGAAATTTTCAAAGGGTTAAATTCCTAATTCCTACTCTAAATTCCAAGGGGATAGAGATAGAGAATGCAAGAACTAAAACTAATGCTAATAAGGTGATGCACAAAAGGAGTGGTGAGAATTTTTAACTTCTGTAGATTGACAAAAATTATAGAAATGCAACAAAACATCATACACAAACTGATAAAATGTAATGAAGGATCATGGGTAAATCAAACAACACAAGAAGAGGACTGAAACTCATTCACAGAGCTTGCATTGTCATTTTCCAATATCAAAATACATGCATTACATCAATAGAAAGGTAGAAAATATGTTGCAGCCTTGAAATAGGTCTGGTGTTCCACAAAATCACTTTCTAGGGTGGAAGAGGGAGCCTGCAAAACATAAAAATGTCCAACCACTTCAAAATGAGCAAAAACTGGCTTTTACAATGCAAAAACCAAGCCCAGGAGAGAGAAATGTGGGAAAATGTGGGAGCAGATTCAACCACTAACCAAAATGCAATAAAACAACATGGGAATCCTTACAGTCCATTTCCTACAGTTTTCACCATGTTGGGAGAGAACGCGAGCCGATTTTCATTAAAAATGGTGGTTGAAACGTCATTTCTATTGATTACCACGTGCGAGAGGCGTTTTTCAATTTTTTATCTCCAAAATCCATAAAAATAATTGAGCTTGGAATCATCTAGATAATTTCACAAGCTTTCCGTTGATATAAAGAACTTGAAAACCGAGCTCTGGATCAAAAGTTATGGTTGTTTGAAAATTTAGGGCAAAACAAGGCCAAAACGGGTTGGCGGGCCAAAAATTTGAAATTTTCCCACATTTTTACATTTGGGAAAATTTCCCAAAAATATCCTCATCCCACCACTCCTGGTGCCACATGGCACGTTCTGATTGGATGCGGGCCTTCTGTGCTTCATTTTCCACTATTTTGGCCATTGGAAAATATTCCAAAATATCTCGCCAATGCCGATGACACGAGGACACGTGGCAAAATCCCATTGGATGTGGTATTTCTTTTCCATTTTTCCCTATGGGCCTGTCTTGCATTTTTTTTGCCACATGGACACATGGCATGATTTGATTAGCTTGGGTTTTGGGGGGTGTATTTTTCTTTACCTTTTTCCCTTGAAATTGCCTTGGGAAAAAATCCCAACTCTTCCCCACGCTCCGCAGGTCTTCGGAACACGGCCTCCTATTATTGGCTCGGCCCTTGGGGGGCAAGTTTTTCTTTTGATTTTTAACACTTGGGTGAAAAATTAAAAAAAAAATCCTTTCATGGCCCCCACCCCTAATGCCAAGGCAACACGTGGCAAGCTCTGACTGGTCGGCGGGCCTTCGGCCGAAATTTCCCTTTCGCACCTCCTTCAAACAATTTGTGAAATTTCCAATCTTTCCTATTCCTCCGACATTCCGCCGCTCTTGGGACATGTGGTGTAGTGTGATTGGGTGTGGACCTTTCCTGGAGATTTTTCCATGGTGCCAACACTTAGTCAAATTTTCTATCTTCCCTCCGCCCTTTGGACACATGGCAAGCATCTTATTTGTCGGTTTGCAGACCCTCGGGTGAAAAATTCCTTCGAAACTTTTCCAAACACTTGGTAAAAATCCAAGTATACCTCCACCTTCTACCACTTCGAGGATACATGGCCTCATCTTATTGGCTCGGGATTTTCAAGGAAAATTTCTCACAAAATCTCCGCTTGAGCCATAACTTCAAAAATACGTGGAGTTAGGAGGAAAACATTACCTTTCCGGAAAGTGAGAAAAATATCTATCTAATGGTGCCGTTTCCAGAAGGTCTTGAGTGCCTTACAAGAAAAAAATTATGATTGAGGCACAAGAGAGGGAAGAATGAAGGGATTTATCCATAAAATGAGCAAGGGGCTCATTTTGGATAACAATTTTGGTGACTCAGAGGGGCCATCTACCTGCTGGATGAAGTTACCAGTTGCCTGAAGCAATCCATTGGGCATGGGGTCATTAAATTCTCTATTTGGTACCCCAATTGATTAGAACACTACAAGGAGGAAGATGGAAGGTAGAACACCATTTGATGGAGCAAGGCCTGCAAAACACATTTCTTGGAACAAAAGCTTGTGCCAAAGCACTTAGGGAAAGCAAAGCTAATCTACAACAAAAAAATGTGCACAAGCACTTGGAGGAATGAAAACCTAAGCTAATATGTACAAGGTGGAGAATTTCCTTCAGTAGTAATGCTTCAGATGGATTCCATTGACTAGAATCTACAATTCTTCACCATCCAATGTAGACAATTGGAAGGCATTGTTGTCCTTACACTTTGTGACCATGTATGGGCCACTCCAAATGACATAAATTTTGAATTCCTCCCAGTTTTCCCTATCTCGCATCCCATTTTAACACTAGATCTGCAACTTGGAAAGATCTACCCTTGGCCTTTCTATCAAAGGTCTTCTTGATCAAAGATTGATCCTTCTCCATTGCTGGGATGCCTGATTTTTGATTTCTTGGAGCTCCATCAATTCTACATATCTAACCTCCATGGGCTCAAACTCCAACAACTCCAACTGTTTCTTGAGTTCTAATGTTGGCAACTCAAGTGACATGGGAAAAATTACCTCTCTTCCATAAACAAGCTTGAATGGAGAGTTACCTGTAGATCTCTTGGGAGTTATCCTATCAGCCCATAAGGCTGATTTCAACTAGTATGCCAAGACTTCTTATTTTCATCAAGATTACTCCTAATGATCCTTAACAAGTTCTTGTTTTTAGATTCAGCTTGGCCATTACCCTGAGGGTAATAATCTGATGAAGTGCTTAGGTAGATCCCATTCTTGACAGCCCATTCAGTTACCTTGGACCCAATGAATTCCAATGCATTATCTGATATTATTGTAGCAGGTATGCCAAATCTAGTTGTTATTCCCTCATAGAAGTCTAGGATGCTAGATTCATTTGCTTCCTTGAGTGCTACTACTTCAGTCCACTTGGTGAAATAATCTATTGCTGTTAGAATCCATTTGTGTCCTTGGCTTGAATTTGGATTAATGACTCCAATGAAGTCCAAACCCCATTGCATGAATGGCTGGTCAACTGAAATTGGATGCAATGGAAGGGCAGCTAGTCTCTCCTTACCCATGAAGAATGCACAATTCTTGCACCTCTTGATCCATGCATAACAATCACTAAAAATCTTGGGCCAATAATAGCCATCCCTCATGATCTTCAGAGCTGTCACTCTCGGTGAAAAATGACCACCAACTAGTCCACCATGGAACTCTTCCAACACCCTATGAATCTGATTTGTACCAATGCATCTCAGTAGCACTCCATTCACATCCCTTTTGAACAAAACACCATCAACAAGGGCATATGGGACAGCCTACAATCTGAAGTGTCTTCTTTTAGTCTTGTTCATCTCTAGAGTGCATTGACCTATTCTTAGGAAGTGCATTATGTCTTGGGTCTAGCAAGGAGTGAGGACACAATAATTTTCCTTTTGAGTGCTTCCTTTCTCATGGCTATCTTGCAACGCAAAAACAACCTCCTTCTCATTGCATGCTTCCTTATGTTTGTTCAAGACCAGTTTCTTACATAATCCTTTTCCTCACGATCAACTTGGTGACTTTGATCTCAATGTCATACTCCATGACACGAGTAATCCAACCTGCTCTATTTTCATTCAGGTCTTTGTTGAGGAGGAAGTCTTTGACTCCCACATGAGAAACCAACAATTGAACCTTGTTGTTTGAAACTAGGTGCTTGAATTTCTTCAAGCTCCTAATTACTGCAAGAACATGCTTCTTAATGAAATAATAGCTCACCTCATAGTTCTCCAAGATTTGGCTGAAGAAAGCAATTGGATGCTCATCATTGTCTTTGTTTTGCTGTACCAAAATTGTAGAAATAGTATCATCACCTCCAAATGCATAGAGGATGAAATCCTTGGAGAAATCTGGGTTAATGAGAGTTGGGGCTTGTGAGATGGCTTCTTTGATTGCTCCAAAAATTTATTTTCCTTCTTCTATCCATTTGAAATCTATGCTTGTCTTTAACATCTTTGTGACAGGCTTGACTAAGGCTACAAATTTTGGGACAAACCTCCGAAAAAATTTATTCTTCCCAAGAAACTTTGAAGGGCATTCTTGTGGCTTGACAATGGTAGTGCTCTTATGGCTTCAACTCTTTCTGGATCAATTGCTAATCCTTCTTTGGAGACAATGTGGCCAAGGATATTTCCTTCATAGGCTAGAAAAATACACTTTTTAGGATTCAAGGATATTCCAAATCTTTTGCACCTTTGAAACACTTGTCTCAAATGAGAGAGATGGTCTGCTGCATTTTTTGAAAAAAATGTGATATCATCAATATATATCAGCACCACGTTGTTAATCAAATCCTTTACGCCATGTCCATTACCCTCTCGGAAAGTAGCTCCAGTTTTAGACAGCCCAAATGGCATTTTCCTATATGCATAAGTTCCCCATTTGGTTGTAAAGGTTGTCTTGAACTGATCCTCTTCTTTCACCATAATCTAGTTGTACCCTAAATAACCATCAAGTAATGAAAACCTCTCAGAGCCGGCAACAACTTGTAAAATCTGCTCAATAAAAGGAAGTGGATAATGATCCTTAAGAGATGCTCTATTCAAATATCTGAAGTCAACACACAATCTGATTTCTCCACTCTTTTTCCTAACTAGAACCAAGTTGGCCACCCAACTAGAATGCTTGATAGGGAATATGATACTTGACTCTATCAACTTATTCAATTCTTTTCTCATGAGAGGCTCCATGTGTGGATTGACTGGCCTTTGTTTTTGCCTAATGGGTTTAGCACTCGGGTCAAATTCAATAGTGTGTTGAGCTAACTCGGGATTGAAACCTTTCAAATCTTCATAGCTCCAAGAAAACACATCAGGGAATTCTTGACAAAGCTGTATGAACTCATACCTTTCTTTCTCAGTTGTCACTTTACCAACTTGGAGTGATTTGCCTTCTTCCACCAAGATGGACACTAAATCCTCTCCCTTGACTTGGATGTTTGCTTTCTCCTTCCTAAACTGATCATTAGGATTGAAAATGGACTCCAGAGTAATAATTCCCTTTGGTAGTTTGTTGGCTCTCAACCCTGTACCACTTGTTCACCATCTTCGCTATTCCAACTTTTCCTAATTTTTAGTTGAGAACTCAGCCTCTTCTTGCAAGAAATAGATGATTTGTTGATCAATTTCAAACACTTGCCAACTTGCATTGTTGTTCTCGGCACCAAATGCCTCAAATCACATGGATGTTTGGCTATACCTTATCTTTTTGGATGCTTTCAACAACATCAAAGGCTGCTTCAATCATTCGCAAGCCTGTCGGCCAGACTTGGTTCTCTTTTCTAGGAATGGATTTGATGCCAAAGCCCTCAAAATATTTAATGAGGTCCCACACCCTATTTTTGTAGTACTGAATAGATCATTCTTGGCAGCATGTTGCCCCTTAACTTGGTTGACAATCAACTCACTTTCACCGAAGACTTGTAAGTTCTTTATTCCTCTCTTCATTGACCAATGCAATCCTTGTATCAAAGCTTCATATTCGGCAGTGTTATTAGAGCATGCAAACTAAAATCTAAAAGCTGAATAATACTTAACTCCTTGAGGTGAAACAAGCATAGCTCCCCCTCCTGCACCTTATTTACTCCTTGATCCATAAAAAAAAACTGCCATACCTCATTGTCATCCTTGTGGTCTGGTTTGGTGATGCTAGGAATAGGCTGATTTTCTTGGTACATGCAATAGACTCCTAGCTCAGATTCTTCTATTTCTTGATAAGGATCAAAAGCATGCACCTTGCTTGCCCATTCATCAAGAGTCAGATCTAGGATGCTTCCAACCTTGGTGTCAGCTTCATCAGTGCTTGGATAATCCTCTTGATCAAACGTTGAACAATTGGTATTGATTTGGCTTGGAGTGTGAGGCTCAATGTGAAAGTTTGCAATAGGCTCAGATCTGATTGTGGCTTTAGTTCCATATCTTGTTCGAAAAACATGTGTGACCAATCATCAAATAAATAACCTCGAATCTTAGCTGTGAAATCCCTTGACAAACATAGGGCAAAGAGTGGTGGAAGATCTATTACTAAGACATCTTGTAAAACAACAACGTTGGGGCATGCATGCAAAGTAAGACTCAAATTTTTAATCACTCCTACTGTTGTTATTGTTGTCCCATCCAATTGCACTACCCCTTTGGATATGACTTCAAATTGAAGCCCCAACTAATCAGCTATTTGCTTGGGCATTACTGAACTACTTGTTCTAGAATCAATCATGTAGTTATGTACTAAATGGTTTCCAATGATCAATGAAACATAGAATGGAGGGGGCTTCAACATTTTACCTTCTTTGTCCTCCATGATTCCTCTCAGGTGGGCAACATTTGTGAGTACCTTCTCTTACATTTTGACTCGATGATTTGAAGTTGACAATTGATCCTTCATGGCCGCTTGTAGCAAATCTCTTTGGCCTGTGTTATCTCCGTTTTGAGTTCACGACAAAATGATTAGATAACCCCTACGAAATTTTTGAAGTTGATTTTGCATTATGGCCTCTTTTAGAGAAATTTGGGTTTTGGGTTTTTTGATAGCTCGACATGAGTTTTAACATGCTTTGTGTCACCTGTTCCCGATACCCGAAGTCTGCTTCATATTGAGAAAATCGGGTTTTCGGACCTCCGGCGCATCGGAACATGCCTTATTCAAAACATGTTTTGTGTCACCTGTTCCCCGATACCCGAAGTCCGATTTAGTCCTTTGTATCGGGTTTTCGGAGCTGTGAAGCATCTAAACATCTCATGCTTTATGTCTTGTGTTTCCCGAAACCCGAAACCCGAATTGCACTAAGCCCCCTTGTGTCGGGTTTTCGGACCTCTCTAACATGCTGACATGGCATTCATGCCGAGTTGTCGGTGAGTTGGCACGTGCCGAGCTGAAGTGTATTAATTACAATTTTTCTTATAAATACGTGGATTTCCACGTCATTTTTACCGGACGTATTTTTAACTCGTGGATTTTTCGTACATGCTCTTCCAACCTCGAAACCCGAAAGCTCGCTTGTGCCCGATTGAATCACCATTTTTCGATCTTCCCTTTCTCTGGTTGAAGGTATTTCTCTCTCCACTCTTTGTTCCTAGTTTTTATGGATTGATTGCGCGTGAATTCTTCCCATTTTCTTGCTGGGTTTTGAAAGATTTTTATTCTTCTTCTTTCTGGAGTTGTTTTGAAAAAAGGGGTTTAGGTTTTAGGGTCTATCTCTTCTAAATTACCACTTGGTGCTATTTCCTCAAAGTTTTATTATGTGCCTGGTACATGAATGGTTAAAAGGAGATTGCATGTTTGAAATTCAACGAAAAACCCTGTTTTTCTCTTCTCGGGTTTTGAAGGCTGTTGTGCAGTGTCGAAGACCCGAAGTATATTGAAGGCTTGGCGTGCCAGACTTTCCAGAGTTCCGGCATCAACACAAGTGTCGGGCTTTCTTCCGTTTCCGACATCATCGGCAGTGTCGGGCTTTCCCAAAGTTCCGACATTATCAAACGTGCCGGACTTTCCAGAGTTTCCGACATTCTCAGCGCATCGGGTTTTTAGGATTTTCCGACATCATCTTTGCCAGTGTCGGACTCTTCCGTTCTTCCGGCATATCCAGCAGGTCGGGATTCTCACAGTGAGCGACATCTCCTGAGCTTCGAAACTTTCTTCCTTCGACGTCCTTCATGTCGGACCCTGGTCCATCTCAGGAAAAGACCGAGAAGTCGGCGTAGAATGAAATATAAGTTTAAAAAGCTGGAATCTCCATCGTATATTGATTGCAACTACGACATCCGAGACACCGAACTCGGAAATATAGACATTGAAGATTTCTGGAGTAGGGTGAGGAGTTCCTCCCAAACTCCATGGATGAAAACTATAGCCGATAGTGGCTTGCCTCTCGCAGCGGGTTTTCCCATGTCCGCTCAGTGTCAGAATTCATCTTGGCTTGTGCATCCAGTTATGACTCGGCGTCTCGTTCTGTGAGAAGTCAATCAGGTGAAGTAGTGATCAAATTGGATGGAGGTTACTTTGATGATCTCCTAAAACTACCCAATTTTGAAGAGTATGGAGAGTTGGACATCAAGTCAGCTCAGAAAGCCTGGGACAACGATCAGGAAGACTGCATCAAACATGTGAACAAGAAGTTCCTGATCAAGCCCAAACCAGCTGTCTCCAGATTTCCAAGGATTATCCCCAGGAGTGATTTCATCCAAGAAATCAATGACATCATCACCCTCTTTGAGTTGGGTTTTTGGTTTTCCGAATCGAATGTATTTCAAGGATGGATGTATCAATTTATGATCACCATCAAGAAGAATCAGCAAGGGATCGACTGGGGTACTCTCATCAGCAATGAGATTGATTCCCAAATGACAACGGTCTTGTCAACTGGGAAATTTTATATGTCTTCATATGTCACATACGCAGCAGCCGGGATGAGGAACTATCCCGGGCTGGATACCAAGGGAAGCAGAACGGCGAACCAGGTGTATCAATACTTCCCTCAATTGACAAAGAAGGGGTCCAAAGACCATTTCAGGAGGGTGAATGATGCCTTCTTCTATGAAAATATCTGCAGGATAAACCCTGAGCTGAGGAAGACAAGAGTCTCAGATGAGGCTTGGGCTGAAGTTTCTAAATGGGGATGTATCTTCTTACAATTCAAGAAGTTTACATATCTTCGGGTGGTCATGTACTCGGGAGATCCTTTTTGACCTGCCCCGATATCCAGGGGATAGACTGATATTGATGGAGTTGGTTAGGCAGTTGTTGGATTTCCATAAATTCCAACAAAGCAAACATAAGGCTGTTGTATCCTTCCCAATTTCTATTGGGAGATATACTTGCTCAACAGTAGTGAAAGCCAAAAATGTTGTCCACAAACTTCAGGACAAATTGAAAAAGCATATGAAGCCTCGAGACGGTTTTGACATCCGAGGAGTGCTCAGAGCATATGGAACCCAGCATCTGCATAGGCCAAACATAGAGGATATTTGGGTGGATCTGCGTAATGAGGTTGCTGTTCGCAGAAAGGATAATAGCAGATTGACTATTGCTGAGATTCAAACACTGGAGCTTGCTGATTTACCAGAGGGTACGGGTGACAATGAAAGTGTTTTGGATCTTTCCTATGATGGACTAAAGGAGGATCAATATGTTTTCCCACCTATTGATTGGTCAGCCAGCGAAAAAGCCTCTATTACAGATAGGTCGGCTCTAATCCTTGCTCGCACCAAAGCATGGCTCTCCTCTTGGGGAATGAATTTTAAAGATGATAAGTTTTCAAAGTTGGCTGCTTCAGAGGCGGGGCCCTCCAAAAAGGAAAAGGACAGAAAATCTTCTAGGGAGCCTATAAAGGTCAAGATTGTCAAAAAGAGGAAAGAAAGAGAAATCTCTTCAATTGTTTCTCCAGTAGAAACGGTGAATGTGCCAGAATCACCAACACCACCAGAAATAGGAGAAATTAATTTGGAAGGAGGAAGCCAGCTTCTGGTTTCACCATTTGTTGATTGCTCAACTGAAGAGACCTTATCTCTTGCATCCAAGGCTTTGGAGTCTGGATCTGTGCCTCTTTCCTCACAACCACTCCTACCTCCTTATTCTCCATCAACTTCTTCAGTAATGGCCAGTATTTTCTCTAGACTTTCACCCCTCTCTGCTGGTACCCAAGTGATCACCAACACGCCCCCTCCTGTGCCTCTTTTTATTGGATCTACTACCACGTTGGTAACTATTCCTCCTCCACTAGTAGAATCTTCTCCCCTTGAGGGTATGATACCAGCTTCTGCAACCATGGCAACTCCCTCTGATATGCCATAATGGCTACTCGAGAAAACTCGAGGAAGAGGAAGGTGATTGTGCCCCTACCAGCCTTTGATTTCAGCTCACTCAAGGCTCCTACTGCGAAATCAGCCAAGAAACCCAAAATAGTTTCAAGGGTTTTGGTGGATGCTTCAGGAGATAAGTTCACAGAGATTGCCACTCCCTTGGCTGACAAAACTAGAGAGGATATAACAGCCTTTGATTATCAGGTAACCAGGGTGGCTCTAGGGAAAGTGACAGTAGAAGGGGCACAACAAGATGCATGGGATTCCATAAACGTGTTGTGCCAAAAGTTGAAAGAAACAAAGGACAGCAGAGATGAGCTTAAGGAAAAAGTGGAGCAGTTGACAGAGGTTTTGATTAAACTCTCAAAACCCCTTGAATCCATACCACCTTCTTCTGTTTCTGTCGGATTCGATTTCTCATCAGTACCTACGATTGAGAAGATTGCTAAAAAAGGAAGGGTGGTTGATGAATGGATCCAAAGGTTGCTCCAACAGGGGAAGGAAGTAATTCAAGACGTGGTGAAAGTTCATCAGTCCTTGGGAGACATTCAGAAGGATGGAGAGAAGATGGATGAAGAATTCTCTCAGGAAATTGGACATCTTGATTTGACTTTTGAAGCTCTCCAGGTGTTAAAGCAAATACCAGCACATCTCTTGGTGGAAGAAGGTATTCTCCCACATACAGATAAGCATTTCCAGCTGACCAAGGCCATCAGGTTCAGAATAAAGATTCTCAATGAAGCCTGCAGTAAGTTGAGAGAATCAAGGGATAAATTGATTGATGGGAAAAGTGATCTGGAAGAAGAATTGCTGAAGATTTGTCCAAAGGTGTCAGTTGGGAACTCAGGTATCCTATCAGCAGATGATCTCTTCAAACAAATCCAAGAGTCTGTTCAGCATGAACCAATAAGCGGATTTGGCCTTGAGATCATTGATCGGTTGGTAAGGGTTGAACATTCTTTGGAGGCCTTAAGAAAGCTCAGCAAAGGATTGAAAAAGCTTCCCGGAAATGCCAGCGATATTCATGAGACCTGCGAAATTTGGAATGATCATTCCACTGCGCCTGATGAGAATGAAATGCAAGGCATAATTCGGAAGTTCCAGGAATTTCAGAGCAAACAGTCTCAGCTGGAGGAAGAAAAAGAGGAAGGAGCAAAGGATGATGATTCAGATTGAGTCCCAACGTTTCATGTCATTTCAATCTTGAAATTGACATGTCTTTTTCATTTCTGTTTCGTCACATTTTTGAATCATATTTTGACTTGATCTCCTGCGTGAGAATCAAGCAAAACAGAACTCTTGTTAAAATGCTATTTTTTAGGATCTGCCCTATTTTATCTCTACTTCTTTTATTATAAATAAGGGATGCTTATGCATTCCAAAGGGTCGAGATTTTTTGGAATATTTAGGGGCTATTGGAAAGAAGAAAAACTTTGTGTTTTCGTTCAATCATTTTGAAGAATAGGAGTCGATATTATTTTACAGACTTTGTGTTGTGGAATATATCTTACTTAAGACAGTGTTCTTATGTTCATGATCTTAAGCTATTCTTTGCATAGCATCTTAGTGTTTCTGATTATTTCGGACATTATATTTGTGATCTAAAACTCGTATGATTATTTCGTGCTCTGTGTTTACTCGAAAGAAAATACGTTTCTCTCATTTCCTTTCTACTGTGCTTCTTTCATTGTAACAATTTCTAACCCAGTTCATTTACGAAAGAAATATCCTTGAATCGTGTGAATGTGGATTTCGGGATTCCATCCCACCCCCAATGGTTAGATTAGTGTGAATACTGTATATATCATTTTTACTGTGTTTTAGATTAGCAATAAGCAGGCAGCCTCACCTGTCTTTGAGGAGGGATTTAATCTCATATACTGTGGTTGAACCTCATATTTTGGTTTGAAAAAATATCCAACCAACACTGGGATGGATAGTGATTCCACATTGATATGTATACATTTGTCTTCTTCATCCGATCAATGATGTTGAATGGAGATGAAGCATCTCTCTATTGTCCCTTGTCCTACACATTCATTCCTTATACATGGGCAGCAACAAATGGCATTTGATTTGGCCTAGGAGTTGTTTTAGGTAGTCCTTGCATGTTTGGAATTGCATTTTGTTTGTCAATAATTTGTGGAGTGGTAGAAGGTTGTTAATTACTTGGATCTAGTGGTTGTACCTCACCCAAATTTCTCCTTTTTGACCTTGTGTTGGCTGCAACACTTTAGGAGATTGTTTCATTCATGCCACAAAAATCTTCTTCTGTCAGTTTACAAGGGTGGTATCATTTGGAGCTGATTGTTGCTGGAATGTTTCTTGTTATTGGTTATTTCCTTGACTCTCTTCACCCTCCACACCAATAGTTGTCACCATTAATGCTTGATTTAAGGCACCGTTGAAGCACATAGACTGGTTGTGAGGTTCATTACATGGGAAACACCAATCATACTCTTGAGCTATGTTGTTTTACACTAGCACTATTGCTTTAGAGGCAGATGTAGCATTGGGATTATAGGGCTGAAATTGTCTGTTGGTAGGAGGTCTCACTTGATTTTGATTTACAACTAGATTGGGTGATCTTTGGGGCTAGTATGACTACCTATTAGGATGATTTTGAGGCTAGAAAGAAGGTCTAAAACCTTGGGCTTGCTGCCTCTTGAGTGTAACCATCTCATTACCTAAATTTTGTAATTGCTTCATGACTTCTTGAAGTTCATTTGAGGCACTAGGAGATGAAGTAGAAGCTTCACTTGAATTTTGATTTCTAGGAGTGTGAATAAGAGCTAAAATAGGTACTTGACTAGTGCTTGGGCTCTCTAAACTTGGATACAATGGCATTGGAGGCCTAGGAGCTAGCTTGCTAGCTTGAATCAAACAATTTTCAGCTCTAATGGCAATGCTATAAGCAACAGGGATAGTTGTGCCTCCCATGGACTGAACTAACATAGAAATATCAGAATTTAAAGCTTTAAGGTAATATAGAAAATCACCTTATATTGTTGGCCTTATCGCCATTGGAATCCTCTCCCAAGTCCTTTGAAACCTAAAGTTGAAGTCGTCATTTGCTCATTGGGAGCTCTCTTGATGGTTGTGAATTGTTCCAAAAGGGACAAGTTATCTGATAATAATGGTATAGCTCTGATACCAAATGATAATAATGGTATAGCTTAGATACCAAATGATAGAATAGAATAAGATTGCAATGACCAAAGAGGGACGAAATCCTCACAAATATTATTGATCATGAAATTAGATTACATTACAATGCAAGAGCTGTAATATTTATAGATATTAGACAACCTCATATGGATAGACATGACACCCTAGCAGACACCAACTACAAGATGATAAGACCCATCTCACATGCACATGTAATTACTAATAATAACAATATTAAATGTTATCCAACATAACAATATTGAATGTAATTCACTAGACTAGAGTGCACATGTTGCACATTATTAAATAAAAGACAATGCAATAAATATGCCTATGCTAAATTATGCTAACATTCCCCCCCTTAATTTTGCATAGTTTCCAATGAAGTGGAGAGGAACTCTCTGAATAGTGTGAATTTGTCACGTGCAAGTGACTTAGTGAAAACATCTACCTTTTGTTCAGCTATAGGACAGAAATGGAGTTGTATGTTGTGCTTCAAGACATGCTCGTGAATGAAATGAACTTGTACTTCAATATGCTTGGTTCTCTCATGAAATACTGGATTGCAAACAAGCTTTAGAACTCCTTCATTATCAACATATACTGGAGTAGATTTATGTTGTGGTAGACCAATTCCTTCCAGTATTCGGCGTAGCCATATTGCTTCACAAACAACTTCACCTGCAGCTCGATACTCTACTTCTGTAGAAGAGCGAGAAACAAAGTTTTGTTTCTTTCTTCCCCATGATATCGGTCCAGATCCCATAAAGAAGACGAAGCCTGATGTTGACTTCCTATCATCCATGTTTCCTGCATGATCTGAATCTGAATATCCTGTCAAGAAGAAATTGTCATTCTTCTTGTACTCTAGACCAAGGTCAACTGTACCCTTTAGATATCTTAGTATTCTCTTTGTTGCTTTCCAATGACATATTTTCGGTTCTTACATGAAGCGTGATAAATAGATGACTGCAAAGCTGATATCTGGTCTAGTATATGTCAGGTAAATGAGACTCTCGATCAACTACCGATAGAGAGTTGCATTCACCGGTGGTGATGGATCGGAACGAGATAATTGAAGTCTTGCTTCCATAGGTGTAGCAATAGGAGTGCAATCCATCATCCTAAATTTCTTGAGCGTTGTCTTGGTGTATTTCAACTGTGACACAAAGATATGATTCTATTTTTGCCATACTTCCAACCCAAGACAATAGTGCATGAGCTCGAGATCTGTCATGTCGAACGATCGATTAAAATCCTTCTTTGTTGCATCGATCATCTTCACAGAACTGCCTGTAATGACTAGATCGTCGACATAAACAACCACAATGACAATCTCCCCCCCTTGCTTTTTGAGGTAGAGATTGGGGTCATAAGGATTCCTTTCGAATCCATGACTTATGAGATGCTCATCAATTTTGATGTACCATGCCCGGGGTGCCTGTTTTAGGCCATATAGAGATTTTATGAGTCTGCATACCATCATCTCTTTTCCTGGTATTACATAACCCTATGGCTGAGTCATATAGACTTCTTCTTGCAAATCTCCATTAAGAAAGGCACTTTTCACATCCATTTGGTGGACTTTCCAACCAAATTGTGCAGCTAGAGCAAAGATCATCCTGATTGTCTTGATCTTGGCTGTGGGAGCAAATGTCTCCTCATAATCAATGCCTTCTTGTTGTGCATACCCCTTTGCTATAAGCCTTGCTTTATACTTTTCAATAGTCCCATATGATTTGTACTTAGTCTTGAATATCCATCTCGCATCCAATGGGTTTCTTCCTGGTAGAAGGTCGACAAGTTTCCATGTGTTGTTCTTCATCATTGGTCGATACTCGAATCCATGGAATCTTTCCAAGATTTTGATTGTAGGGCTTCCTGAACTGTAGATGGCTCAACTGTTTCAACAACTCTACTCATTAGGGCATAATTGACCTCTTCACGAGCTTGACTGCGAGTTCTAGGTCCAGGATTGGACGATGTGATAGGTGCTTCATCCAAATTTGCATCTCTTATTAATTCAGTATACCAGGTGGATCCAAGTTTTCACCATCATCCAATTCATCACTTTCATCATCTTCGGTGGGAACATCAAATTCTTTTCACAAGAGGTGTATTCGCATGTTTGTTGAGTCGTTGAGTGGAGCATCTGCTTGTTTCTTCTCAAAGAATTCAACATCCCTACTTGTGTATAATTTCTTTACTTTTGGATCCCATAATCTGTACCCAAGTGCTTCTTCACTGTATCTAATGAATATCAGTTTCTCAGCTTTCATATCCAACTTGTTCCTATTCTTCTTGGGTATGTGCATGCTAGCTTTACACCCAAATACTCTTAGGTGTGCAATTGATGGTTTCCGATTTGACCATGCTTCTTGAGGTGTCAATCCTTTAAGAGCTACTGTGGGCAATCTGTTCAACAAGAAGAACTTTGGTGCTTGTGTACCCATTTTCGTAATCTAAATTTCAAACTCGAATTTCGACAAAGGGTAAGGCTCTTATCACTCCGGGTTTATGGTCTCTCCTCTCAATATACCGTCAGCCGATATACCAAACCTTTCTATATACGCTCCCTTTCAATATACCCGTCGAGACGTGGAAGAAGATCACCCTTTCAATATACCCACAAGACGGAAAGAGGTGTTAACGCACTGAAAGAATTTAGTATGTGGTACTTGGGACAAGACGGAGAGGGGTTTGTGCAAGCACAAACGAATGGGAGGGCTCAAATGTGTGTGTATTGTGTCCTTATTACTCCCCATCGATTTTATAGGGTCGATGCCCAGATGATGTTTAGGCAGCTGTGTTAGGCGTTAAGTGCAGTAGTAGTCGCGACGGCATCACCCGTAAGCGCTTCCCAGAGGCACCGTATATACCGAACGCTGCTATGAGATCAAAGATCTCGTGTGATAGAACCAAACATAAAATAAAAAATGTGCACTTTTTTTTTTTTTTTTTCACTTTATGCACCAAGATTAGTACAACATCCTCTCAAAGTACATCAAAATGAAGTTTTTTGTGTCCCCCCTCTTTACAAAAAGGGTCTAGAATCACAAAATACACAATTTAGGCCAAAAATATTTTTTTACCCCCAATAGGTGTTTTTCCGCTAAATTTAGTGGTGGCTCTAAATGTGTTTGGTGAGCTTCTAAATTTAGAAATATCCAAAAATTTATTAATTTCTCCAAATTTTCTAAAAAAATAATTTAATAAAAAATATGGAGAGAGTGGGAATTGAACCGCTGACCTGTTTGTTCCCAAGATCCAAACAAACAATCTGAATATTGTTTTCACATTTTCTCACAAACCGTGATCTGGGTTTTTCTAAAATTTTGACAGAAGCATCATACAATATTTTTCTTGAAACCCAAAAAATTTTAGAAGAATCAAAATCTTAGTTTTTGAGATCTTACCAATTTACCAGCTAGATCTGATTTTTTTAGAAAAAATGATCCAACTTGTACAGACTTTTCGTCATATGTAGAGGCCGAATCTGAAGATGATGTAAACTGAAAAGTTGTGCATCTCCTTCTTATCTTTCCAGAAAAAAATGGTACATCAATCCAACATTTTATGAAAAAGTTACGTCCTTTTTTCTAAGAGCTATCTGCTGGAATTTTGTTGACGGGACTGCTTCAACCTTTGCTCCCGAATTCTTCACACCTCCACTTTCAGATCTAATTTTATTTTTTTTTAGATCTGATTTTTTTTTTTTCTTTTGATCTGTAATTTTTTTCAAGATCTCTTTTTTTTTTTTTTAAAAGATTTTTTTTTTTTTTTAGATCTGCAATTTTTTCCAAGATCTTTCTCCTTTTTTTTAAAGATCTCCAAATCTAAAATATTCCACCAATATGTTAGATCAATTGGCTATGCCAATGACTAATAAAAAAATTTACCTTCCAAATAAGTGGATAGGTCAAATTTTAGTTGATGGATGCTTGGGAGGAATGGAGGCTGCAGGATGCTTCAATGGCTCTCCTTTGATGCAGATCTTCTTCTCCAATGGATCCTCTCCAATAGTGCTCCTCTTCAACCTTGCTTGGATAGAACCTGCTCTGATACCAAATGATAATAATGGTATAGCTCTGATACCAAATGATAATAATGGTATAGCTTAGATACCAAATGATAGAATAGAATAAGATTGCAATGACCAAAGAGGGACGGAAGCCTCACAAATATTATTGATCATGAAATCAGATTACATTACAATGCAAGAGCTGTAATATTTATAGATATTAGACAACCTCATATGGATAGACATGACACCCTAGCAGACACCAACTACGAGATGATAAAATGATCAGGGGATCATTTCTGAAAGTTCCCTAAACATCTCTAAATGGTGTCAGTGTAGAATATCATCTCGAGAGCTTTCCAACGACTGTGAGAATGCGACAAACGGACATCGGGAGCTCTAGATATGTTCGGTCAACGGGAAAATCAACTATGGTCAACTGGTCAATATTTGGACCAATCGCACTGTGACACGTGGCTTGCCAACACTCGTCGAATTCACTCGATTTGCCTATCGGGAAGCGACAAGTGGACTACAGGATTATTTCTATTCCACATTGCATGGGTCGAAATAATATTATTTTGGTAATGCCACTTCTCAAATGCCACAATATATATATATTAATGTTTAATACATTAATATTAAACCATGTATTGCTGACCACGTGGGTGGTGAAGCGGTTGTTGGGAGGCATTAAGCCCTGCCACGTGGAAGAAGGTGAGTGAAGCGGTGTTGGAGGGGCCTAAGCCCATGCGTGGAGGAGTCCACGTGAGGTAAGGCTTTATCTCCCACCGCCTAACCTTAGCAAATGCGGCCCTTATGGGATATTTAACCCATTTCAAATATATGCCGCTCCACATGCCGCGCCAAAGGGGATTCTTATCCCTTAACAAATTCAAATGCCGCTCATTTGGGAATTAATCCCATTTCAACGTGTAAGCCGCTCCAATGGGGAAACTAATCCCATTTTATATGCAAATCGGCCCTATTTGGGAATTTAATCCCAAATTTCATGTACGGGTAAGGCTAGGCTAATATTAGCCTATGGATAATATACAATGCATATTTTTTGGGCCCTAAAAATGTATAAATAGGGACCCATTGCATTGTAAAAATACTCACAGAGGACAACACGAGCTTATTATTTGTTAAGCTTGTTGTGGACACACTGGTGACACATTATACACCGGTGCAATGGAGACACCGATCCCGAGCTTATTATTTGTTAAGCTTATTTGCGGGATGTGTCAACAAGTATTGTCTATTGGCCTATTATTTTAGGCAATATTAGATGGAATATTTGTGATTGGGAGTGAAATGTAAACTACCCAATAGGCCCATTGAGCCACACCAATTACTTGCAAATCCTGGATTGTCGACCGGAGTGCTAGCTTCGCATTGTTTGCGTCGGGAAGGCCGATCACAGCCGAAGGAGATTGTACGCCAAGAAGGTGGAGGTCGGGTGCTATTTTTCACCCTTGTCGTCCGAAGGTTTGGTGTACTGATAGGCAAGTAAAATTCCATTAGGTTTTCTTGTGAAAGTACTATTGTAACTTACAAGTTTTGACTAGTGGAACGGTTCGATCACGAACCCGAGAGACGTAGGCAATTGCCGAACTCCGTAATCAATCTGTGTGCAATTGTCATTTTTGTCTTGCATTATTTTAAATTGATTACTTAAAAGGAGTAAATTATCGGCAAATAATTAAAGCCTATAAGGGTCCAAGATCAGGTTGTAATAATCTGATTATTTTCGGATCATAAGACCCATCTCACATGCACATGTAATTACTACTAATAACAATATTGAATGTTATCCAAGATAACAATATTGAATGCAATTCACTAGACTAGAGTGCACATGTTGCACATTATTAAATAAAAGACAATGCAATAAATATTCCTATGCTAAATTATGCTAACATTATCTCCCTTTTCTCCAAACTACTCATGGAGGGCTATACATAGTTGGTTCCAATTTTGGATAGAACCTAAGGCAAGACTCCTAAACCATTGCAAAGCTTTCCCTTTGAATGAATATGCTAGTAGTTTGACAGCAACTTGCATCTCATTAATCTCATGGATTGCACAAATATTAGCAATATCCTTGACATGATCACCAAGAGTGGTCTAATTCTCTCTAGTAAAGTATGGAATGTTCTTCAATGCTGCAACTGGGATTGGATTTTGTGCATTGAGAGCAAGTGGGCTGCTGCCAGTGAAATTGACATAGGGGTTGTGTTGTGCCATTCTGATTGGCCTTAGAACCCTTGTTGATTGAATGAAAGGCCTACCAGGTGGAGGAGTTGATAGAGTTCTATTTGGTGGAGATGGAGACCTTTGAATTCTCCTTCCTCTTTGCCTTATTCTTGGAGATAATTGTAGATAATCAAACAACACCTCTTCTTCTCCAACTCTTGACCTTATGGTGATTCTTCTCATGAGTTTTCAAGTTTACCTCGCTAAAACTAGCTGATTCTTCTTCCTTGGAGTCACCAGATGTGTAATTTAGGGATCTTTTAAGCAAGAAACTTGCAACAAATGCACATAAATTTTGTTGCAATGAAGATGAAGACCTATAAGGTCCCACCGGGCATGCCAAAACTATTGGTGCAAATCAGCAACACCCTTGGATGTTGATCAGATCTCTAGTTTGACATTTGGACATCTAGTGTGATTACACAACATTGAATCTTTTCCCCAAGTGTGGGACTTGTAAAAATGGGAAAAGAATCTCTAGGTTAGAGGTTGGTTCCTCAACTCCTCTTATCAGGTATATGCATGAAATTTGCAAAGGGTTAAATTCCTAATTCCTACTCTAAATTCCAAGGGGACAAAGATAGAGAATGCAAGAACTAAAACTAATACTAATAAGGTGATGCACCAAATGAGTGGCGAGCATTTTACTCGTATATTGACAAAAATTATAGAAATGCAACAAAATATCATACACAAACTGATAAAATGTAATGAAGGATCATGGGTAAATCAAACAAAGACAAGAAGAGGACTGAAACTCATTCACAGAGCTTGCATTTTCATTTTCCAATATCAAAATACATGCATTACATCAACAAAAAGGTAGAAAATATGTTGCAGAGACTTGAAAGATGTCCGGTGTTCCACAAAATCACTTTCTATAGTGGAAGAGGGAGCCTGTAAAACATAAAAATGTCCAGCCACTTCAAAATGAGCGTTAAACTAGCTTTTACAATGTAAAAACCGAGCCCAGGAGAGAGAAATGTGGGAAAATGTCAGAGGAGCTTCAACAACCAACCAAAATGCAATAAAACAGCATGGTCATCCTTACAAGTCCATTCCTTGACATTTTTCACCATGCTGGGAGAGAATGCGAACCATTCTTCATTAAAAATGGTGGTTGAAATGTCATTTTTATTGATTACTATGTGCCAGAGGCGTTTTTCAATTTTATCTCTCTAAAATCCATAAAAACACAAAATTGATACTAGAATCATGAAAATAATTTCACTAGCTTTCCGTTGATATAAAGAACGTGAAAAACCGAGCTCTGGATCAAAAGTTATGGTCGTTTGAAAATTTAGGGCAAAACAGGGCCAAAATGGGTTGGCGGGCCAAAAATTTGAAATTTTCCCACTTTTTTGCATTTGGGAAAATTTCCCAAAAAAATCTCCATGTCCCACCACTCCTGGTGCCACATGACACATTTTGATTGGACGCGGGCCTTCTACACTTCATTTTCCATTGTTTTGGCCATTGGAAAATTTTCCAAAATTCTCCGGGCCGATGACCTGAGGACACGTGGCAAAATCCCATTGGACGTGGGCTTTCTTTGCCATTTTTTCCACCACATGGACACATGGTGTGATTTGATTGGCTTAGATTTTGGGGTGGATTTTTCTTTACCTTTTTCCCTTGAAATTGCCTTGGGAAAAAATCCCAACTCTGGGGCGGGTTTTTCTTTTGATTTTCTACACTTGGGCAAAAAAGGAAAAAAAAATCCTTTCACACCCCCACCCCGATGTTGAGGAGAAACATGGTGAGCTATGACTAGTCGGTGGGCCTTCAGGCTAGAATTTCCCTTTCGCACCTCCTTTAAACACTTTGCCAAATTTCCAATCATTCCTCCGCCTCCCGACATTCCGCTGGTCTTGGGACACATGGCGCAGTGTGATTGAGTGTGGACCTTTCCTGGAGATTTTTTTCATGGTGCCAACACTTAGTCAAATTTTCTATCTTCCCTCCACCTAGACACGTGGCAGCATCTTATTCGTCGGCGGACCCTCGGGGTGAAAAAATTCCTTCTGAAACTTTGCCAAACACTTGGTAAAAATCCAAGTTTACCTCCACCTTCCTCCACTTCTGAGGACATGTGGCCTCATCTTATTGGCTCGGGATTTTCAAGGGAAAATTTCCCACAAAATCTCTCGCCAAGCCATAACTTCAAAAATACGTGGAGTTAGGAGGAAAACTTTACCTTTCTCGGAAATCGAGAAAAGATCTATCCAATGGTTCCATTTCTAGAAGGTCTTGAGTGCCTTAAAAGAAAAAAATATGACTGAGGCACAAGAGAGGGAAGAATCGAAGAGAGTTAGCCACAAAATGAGCAAGGGGCTCATATTGGATAATAGTAGTGTCGAGATATAGATGCTTCAAGACAATGGCATCTATGATCATCTCTACCTTCTTGTAAACCAGTGCACCTTTGCCTTCTCATATTTTAACTTACACATTATTTGAGCGATGATTAGTTATTCTTTCTTTAAGTTCTTGGTTCTTTCCTGAGTGCTTCTTCCTTTTTCTCTAGTTTTCCCCCTAGAAACTTCACCCTATCATTCCTCCTAAAGATCTTCACTTCTACTTCAACCAAAAACCCTGTTTAGCGCATTGCAGATTTGTTCATCGATAGTTATTGAGTTTTTACCAAAGGTTTGACTCTTTTTCACTCTAGTACCTTCATTATTTCCCTAGCTTACTTCAAACTCCAGCTCATCGATGTGGCACTTAAATGCCCAAGAAATCATTTTTCTTGTCCGAGGGTATTCACCTTCCTCATCAAATGATTCCATAGCCAAGAGTTTCTCCATTGGTATGGTGCTTTGATAGCGCGTGCAAAAACCTTGTTCAAATCATCAATATAGCCCATCCCCTAAAATTTTGATGCTTTTGCACTCTTTCTTCCCTCTCATGCAGCCTTTGGAAAGCTTATAACCAAACTGAGATCTCCTCCCATGCTACCATATTATTTTTCTACACTATCCTCCTCAGCTTCCTTCATCACTGCGTCTGTGTTGCATTCCATTTTTTTCTCTACTAGGTCCTTGATGAGTTTTTCTACTTATTTCTTTATAACCTCATTTACCTATTCCTTTGTGAGGCTTGGGGTCCTTTTTTATTTTGTAACTTCTTTGCTTACCCCTCTATCTTGAACATATTCCTCTTCCTTGTCATTCTTCATCTTGAGAAAGATGTAATCATTTATTTCTTCCTCTCCTTCCTCCTCCGAGTCATTTACTTTGAATCTTTGGAGGGCCTTGGTCTTCCTCATCTCATCATCATCATCATCATCTCTTTCACCTCTATAGGCATCCAAGATCTCGCTTCTTCCTGACAAGAGATTATACTTTTTCTTCCTCCTCCTCTAGTGACTTCTCCTTTAGTGCTTCCCCTTAAGTGTGTGGCTCTCCTTGCTCCAATACGTCCTCTGTTGGGGTCTTATTCGGGAATTTATTTGACATGTGTAGGTTCTTGGTTTGGCACTTACCTCCTACATTCCCACTGATTGTGTAGTATGGACATTTGGGGCCATTTTGTCTTGCTCCTCCTCTCTTTCTCTCTTCTTTGGGTGCGGGATTCCTCCTTCCTGTAGGGTCTTTAGGGATGGATACATTTTTTTCCAAGTATGTGCCCTTTTTAAATTTCAGCTTGATGCGTGGATACACTCACACTCTGGTCCTTCTTATAATTGGTAAAGTCAAGGGCTTCATCATCTAGACCTCGTTTGATACATACATTTCCACCTATATGCACTTTTTGGGGTCGACAAGCTTTATGCGTAGCTCTTTGTGGTCTTGATCCACCCAACTATAGTTGAACCTTAGTCTCTTGGCCTCTTTGAACCTATTCACTCCTACTTGGAAGTATTGTGTAGTGAAGGAGAAAGGAAGTTTACACTAGGGGCTCATTATTTCATTTATCAATTTGAATCTGCCAATGTAGAAGTGTTGGTACACTGTAAACTCTACTTCTCCATCCAAGAGTCTTTGGTAGTTTCTCTAGAATTCTCCACTCTTCCACAAACACATCCCTCATTCACTTGTACAAATTTTCTAAGTGCAATTTGTGAGTGGCCATCATGGTCCGATAAGTATAATTTGCTAACCTCTTTGCAATTAATGGTTCTTCTTCTAGGTACTCCCGAGTCAAACATTTTCAGCCCATCGGGCACTCTCGATCTACGAGAAAAAAATTTTGAGGAGGACATTTCCAAATAGTATCTTCTCACTCTTTGTGTGCTATTAATGATTTCATCCGTGATGAAGGTGGAAAAGTTTTTGATAGTCCCCTTCGATATTTTTGGCATACATTTAGCGATGCCTTGTTCACTTGAGTCCATATTTCTTGATCATTGAGCTTGGTTACCAAGCACACCTCATCACGAGGTCTAGAATATTTGCAATGTCAAAGTATCGTGATCCTTTCTTATAGTCATATCGGCTAATATTTCCTTGATGGCCTCCTTTTTACTTACATAATCATCTACACTCTCTCCCTCACGAGATAAGGCACTGTGAAATTAAAAATAAGCTGGGATTTATGTGAATCTTATGCCTCACAAAAAAATGGTCTTTGTGAATGTGTGACATCAGCCACTAATAGAGGTGCTCGAGTTTTCCGAAGTAGGGTAATTCATAAAGTTGTAGTTATCCTGCCTTCTCCAATATAACTTTTACTTCGTCATTATATATGGGCATGCCATTCGATGTCCTCCTTTTTTTTGGCGAACCAACCTCAAATCCATTTCTTTCTCTATTGTGTTGGTGCAAATATTGTAGTCACTCACAATAATTTTCCACAAATGAGACTTCTATTATTTCCCTAAGCAATACCCCATCTGGGTATTGCATCTCCACGTAATACTCTTCATTTGTGCTCATGAATGACAACCATTTATTTCCCCTGTCCCTTGCCCTTTCCTTCTACTTTTTAGGTGAGATGGTTGCTTTCTTTGGTGCCATTCTTTTGGTTAGGTTAACACTTCAAATGTCTTCTCCTTACTCTACAATACCACTCTATCCAACCCCAAGACTTAATCTTGCAAAGAAACCCTCCTAACTCTGTGCCCTAACCATCAAAACCTAAGCTGGAACAATTCTTCCATAAGATGATGCTTCTCAATAACTTCCTCCATGCCCATGTACTCATTTCCTACTAGTTTAGGGATCTACGCTAGTCATGCCCTCTTAGATTTCTTAAACTCCTCTTCACATAGATCACTTTTGGATGCCCGGTTTGGGAGAGCTCTTTTCACTTTATAAGCGCAAGGTAAAATCTGAAGTGCCTAACTTTGTATTTATAGCTTTTCCTTCTTCCCAACATTAAATTATATGTTATATATCACCGTACTTAACACTAAATGCACCTTTACTTATGCACCTAATCTTGTGTGAAAAATTCTACAACATTCTCGCATGCAAACAATCCGTATTGAGATCACGAAATTAGCAAAAAAACACACAATTTCCTAATCAATAAAAAGAAACTAAATGGATGGATTTACAAACGAAAGATAAGAAAGCATAATAGATTTTAAATTTTCTTGATGTAATTAAGAAAGTGGACTCGTGAAAATGGATGATTGGGTCCTAGGAAAAGGCAAGCTATGGTTAGTTTCAAGTATGTTAATGGGTGGTGTCCTTGACATACCTAAAGGTACGTGAGGCACAACTCTATACTGTTGTGGGTACGGGCATGTATATTAGGGCCTACCCCCTCACTTCACGGTCTTGCTGTGATAAGGGAGTTGGGTGTTGAGCCAATATATACTGAAAGATAGATGATTATATTCATCCGAGAAAAATTAGTTGGTTTCCTATTGGGTGATGAAATCCCAATCAATTTCACCTAGGTGGGAGTTATTTGAATTCATTTTTTATTTTACAGTGATTTGCTTGTGTGTGAGGGAGAATAAGTGAATGTAACAAATTTTCCTCCTAATTAGACTATGTGAAGCAAGAAGAATGCAATTGTTTATTTTAAGACCCAAAACAAAATGTCAATTTTGAAGAGAACAAGCAAATAAGAATGAAAAAAAAGTTTTTAGGACTTAGAGTTAGAGTGCTCCTATTATATATATATATATTACAGTTTTGGTAATTTTTGAAAGCACACAATAAGAAAATCTAGAAACCAAGCTTTCCAGAATTATAAAATACAAACAAGTTAGAAAAATTAGAAGGAAGAGAGAAAGTTGTAGACAAAAGATTATGAGATTATAATAAAAACATAAAGAGAAATCATAGGGGATTGGGCTAATTGTTATCTATTTTAACCCATTGGTAAAATCGACAACTTGGGAGGAAGGGTTGAGAGCTGGATAGTGATTTATAGATCAATATGGAATGATACAGTTGAGTTTGTAAGTTTGGGGAGCATTGCGAATGTTTCAGGTAATTTTCGAAGGTCTTGGGGCCATCCATCAAAAGTAGGCTTTTGGGCCTTAAAGAGTTTGTAGTGTGAAAGAGAAACTAAGGTTCAATGAAAGATTCGATAGATGTGTTAGGAATTATAAGTCCAAAAAAGTACCTATGGAAGCTATTTTTGATGCCCTACATGGTGGAAAAGCTTTGACATCTTGAAGCATCATACACTTCCCAAGGTAACTCATTCTTTTAGTGCATAACTGACCATCTCGAGAAAGAAGTAGCCATTTCGTAGTGCCCACTTCCCTATGACACCTTTTGATGCTTATTCTGATACAGTTGATCACATTATGGACATTATTATGTTTTGATTTAGTATGTTGTTAGACATTGATCATGGATTATTGTTGATCTTGATTTGATTATGATGCATGATGATTATTAAAGACACTCATATGTGGATGATGATATACTATTTGACATGGATGTTTTATGGATGTTGTTCAGACATGTGATTTTGGATATTATGAGTAGATCTAGAAAATGGATATTATATGATGATGACATAGTTGTTGATATAAATTGTAAGTGATTCTGTTAAATTACTTTGATGTTGTTGTGATTCACATATTTAGATGATTTTTTATTGTATTTATATCATGTTGGATGTTCTAATATGGCCACGAGGCCGAAGGAGGTATTTGTGTCTTGCAGGTTAAAAATCACAACAAACATTGGGGGATCAGAGACCAACCATAATGGAATTCTAGGTGAATTCAACAAGGTCACCATGGCAACTTGTTTTATTGTGTTGTGTGTTGTTTTGTTAGGGATTCCCATGGGGAATTACCTTTACATGTGACCATGGGTATTGTGTATTTTATTAATGTGGTTGAATTTTATTTATTGTTGTATGTATTTTATTAGTAATGTGTTCCCTTTTATTTTAATTAATTAAAATGTGGTAGATTAATGTGAGAAATCATATGGTTAAATTTAAAATAAATAATATTGGGATATGGGAAAGTAATAATGGAAGTTGTTGGTTTGTTGTATTAAATATGTAAGGGATGTGTAAGTGTGTGTAAGAGTGTGTAAGTCAGTTTTGGAGTATGAAATACTCCACCTCCATGAAAAATTCGAATTTGTCCTTGGGGGCTATTTTGGAGGCTTGTGGGACAAGTAAAACTTGTTCCATGCCTCTAAATTTAATTTACCAACCATACTTATGGTTGGAGAAGTGATTTGTGACTTTTATAATGAATTTTATTAATCATGTTGCTTGTTTTTAATTGCACTCTCTTACAATTTATTTAATATTGTTGTCCCTTGAGGTGTGGGATTTTTGGAGTGTGCAAGTAACTTGTCATATTTTCACCCACCTCTTTATTGTACTTTGGAGAATGAAATTTTATCTTTTTGTTTGAATTTGAGGATGTGTGATGTGGCATCCTACATGGATCCACATCATCCTCTTCTCTTCCCTCTTCTATATAATTCAAACTTTTTTCTTATTTTGTGTTTGTTGAATCATTTTGCAACTTCTTTGGGGTGCATTTTCTTGTGTTGGAGCTCTTGTTTTAGAGGAAGTTTGGAGAAATATTTACATGCTTGGGACATTGCTATTTTGGACTGTGATTTTGGCATTTGAAGTTTTTGTTAGGAAACAAAAGTACCATGGAGAGGTAGGAATTTAACTCTCATTTTATGTTGTTATTTTCTTGATGTGTTGTATGAATGGTGCATTTTTGATTTATTTGTTGGCTGGTTTGGTAGACTGCCTTAGGAATGGTGTAGGAGAAGGCTATGGAGAATCGATGTGGGGGCATAAGGAATGACATTGGTATCAGAATTTTGTGGAGGGAGTTTGGGTTTGGATCCACATGTAAAGAAAAATCTTGCATTTCTACTTTGTGGGGGCATAAGGAAATCTATGGGGGCATAAGGAGGGAATTGTGGGGGCATAAGGATATGTGTGTGATGAAATTATTGGCGTTTTATTCTGGTGGATGCCCAATTCCCATTGGGAGGAATAAGTAGCTTCCTCCATAGACTTTTTCTCATTTGGCTTGCATGATCAAGCCCGAGTTTTGATTTGAATGTTTTCAATTACAGTTGTAAACTGTTGTTTTGTATTTAACTATGTTTTATATTGAATTATGAATGTGAAAGAAAGATGTGTATTGTGAAAGCTAGTTATTGCCATGGGTTGAATCACACCTCTTATTGTGTTTTGGTTGGGGCTCGGGGGCCAATGATGAAAGAAGGCTTCTCCTTTCATTAGATGTCTTGGTTGGGTGGAGAGTGTTGCCTTTCCCCCACTTTTGTTGTGATCAACTTGGAGAAAGAGAAAACTTGCATGTTGCTGTTCTGGAGCAAAGGAAAATGTAATTTTGATAGTCCCTTGTGAAAACACTTTCATTTGTAATCCTTTCCCACTTGATGTGGATGGAAATTGTAATGTATACTTGTGAAGAAATGATGTTGTAATTGATTATGGAAATATATATTCAAATTGTGAAATACATTTACATTCTGTATTGTTATTGGAAAGAAATAGAACTATGTTAATTACATTCAAGGAATGGAAGATGTAAAGATGTATTCTCTTTGGAGTTAATAAAGAATTGCAAGTTCATCTCTCATTTACATTGTTGTGTTGAGTTGAAATATCAAATTGTGATTGGAATCTCTGTTTAATTGTAAAGGAAAGAAATACATATGAAGGAAGTATATTGTTTTGTATCCTTGGAAATATATTAAAATTGGAAATCAGAATTTGTAATTTAGCTTTGAAATGATTTGTTATAAACAACTAAATGTATTGGGTTAGTTTAGAAATGAAATGCCTCACTTGAATGATAAAATTAATATACAGATTTAAAAGAAATAGATCTCTAGTTGTAAAATTAATACTGGCAAATAAATTCAATCAAATTGTACAGTTTCGAACTGCACTTAATATTCAACTTGGAATTGATATAATTTAGCATGCTAAAACATCAAGGAACTCAATTGACAAAGAAAACTTAAGAAAACAATTTAACCATTGCAAAATTGAACTCAATCCCTTCCTCACCTTTTTTCTGTCAATTTTTGAAAAAATTCAAATTGGAATAAATTAAGAAAATTAACTTTCCTAAAACACTTTAAACCCTCCTAGAGAAATCCTCCATGTTTGTTTGGCATGTTGAGTGAAGGAGGAGATCCAATTTAATCAAATTTGAAAGTTGGAAATTACAGTTGGCTTTTTAAAATCATGTAGATATGTTTTACAAAATTGATGACATAAACCTCATCAAAATGTAAAATTTATGTTTTTTTTACAAAGAGGGCATCGAGATTTTTCCAGAAAGTCATCATTTTCCCAAAACTGATATTTGTAGCTCAAGTTATGGAACTTTGAAGTTTTTTTGCCTTGACATGAAAATTTGGGAAAATTTTCGTTGGCGGGCCCACGGCCCAAAAATTTACCGTTAAAATCCTTAGGAAAATTTTAAAATTTTGATTCGGGAAAATTTTTGAATTTTCCTCCATTGGCCCGTAGCCAATCAGAGGCTACCACATGTCCTCATGGGGTAGCAGGCGAAGCCATGGCATCATTTTTTCCCTTAGACCTTTTTAAATTTTTTTGGAAAAAAGTATCCATTTCACCCCATTGGTCCGCGACCTATCATAGGTTGCCATGTGGCAGCATGGTGTGTTGGTGGAGGGGGCGGAACCCGCGTGATTTTTTTTTTTTTTTACTTTTGAAATTTTTTTGGGAAAATTTCCCTTAAATCTTCCATGGCCCTACATTTCCACCTCACTTTGGTGATGACCCTTCTCTGAGACGTGCGGACCCACAAATGCCTTTCATCCCTTTCCCTCCCTTTGAAAAATTCCACCAAATAACCCCACCGCTTTGCCCTTCCCTCTCTTCTTTCCATTTTGGCTCGTTGGGTGACACGTGTTCATTGGAAGACCTATGAAGGTGTGGGATAGTTTTTGACTTTACGCCCACGTGGGGAGAAAACTTTTAATTCCACCCCCATGACCTACCAACCCGTCAAAGGGGTTTTCTTCCCCTTTCGCCATGTGTCCCCTTTGGGGAAAATTTGACCTCTAAGTTCCGCTTGCCCATATTTTGAGTTTCTGAAGGAGTTAGGAAGGCTTCTTTATATCACCGGAAAGGTGAGAAAATTTCCTATCTAATGGAAATGATTTAGGGAAAATTTGAATGCATTAGGTGTGAGAAAAATAAAGTTGAAACTCTGATCCTGTTAGAGAGTGGGTATGGTGATATTTTACACTTGAACCTAACTAAAACTTCTATCCCCAAAATTTGGACCTTGTGACCTCTGGAAATTATTAATAAATGAAAAGTATGATCTAGTAATTTTATATTTGTTCTGGAACCTAATAGGGTCAACTGTTGTCTTGCAACTTGGTTGTGGACACTTTTAATAAAAAAAAAATTCCATAATTTTCTAACTAACCCTAGGTTGTTTTAAATTGGCATCACACTTGGTATCAGAGAAGTGGTTCAAAAGCTTAGACCATTGGGCACACTAGAAAACTTGGGACATGAAACTTAAACCTAGCACACTTTTAAATCTAGAAAACAACTTAGTTAGAATTTGTATATTTTAGTAAACATGGAAGTTGTGTAAAACTTAGAAAAATAAACTAACTCTCACTTTGGTCTATGTAGGAGGCTTAGAAAAAGCAAGAGGAACTTTCGTAGAGACTCAGACTCACCACCACCACCACCACCACCGGATCAGGGTGTAGCAGCTATCCTACCCCAGATCTTGTAGACCCTTCAAGATGTCAATGTCGCTCTACACGGAGGATTAGGAGGAGGACATGCAGCTAGTCATGACAGAGCCCCTTCTATCGAGGGTTAGGTATCTCCTCGACCCAATGAGGAGCATAGAGGAGAGAACTCCATGTGGAGTCATCCATAGCATAGTCACCACCTAGGAGACGGGTGTGATAGAGTTCCGAGCATAGAGAGAGGTCTCTAGAGCCCTAGGCTTAGGGATGAGTTCAAGAGAGACCTAGAGGATACTAGACCACAACTATAGATCACATCAGGGAGATCTTGAAGCTTTAGCCCTCACATTACTCAGGTGACACGGGTGGATTTCAAGCAGAGGCCTGACTAGTGAGCTTGAGAAATGGTTGCTTCAAGTTTTTTCCTTGTTCTAGCAACATGAAAGCTCATGTTGTGATCCATCTACTGAGGGATGAAGTAAGAGTATGGTGGAGGATAGAGGAGCAGAAGCTCCATGTAGATTCAGAGATAGTGACTCGGATATTTTTGAGGAGAGATTTAGGAGTAGGTATTCATCGCGAGGTTCATATAAAACAGAGGATCGATGAGTTCCATGACCTCTAAAAGCTTATCTTTCACTATCGGAGTATGCGAGTAGATTTTTGGATCTACTCCAGCATGTAGAGTATATGTAGGATGAGCAGGTGCAGATTCACAAGTTCATCCGGGGCCTAAATTTAGATATTGGAGGTACAGTGTGGATCCATTTCCCACAGACATTAGCTGAGGCCATCGAGAAGGCCTATATTAAAGAGGAGACTTGAGGAAAGACCCAATAGGCTAGCTAGAGACCGAGTTTAGAGCCACATACAATAGATGCAGATGGTAGATCAAGGGGGTCGTACCACTTCCTCGTGGTGGTAAAGGCACAACACAGTCATCCTTTAGGCTAAAGCAATAATAGTCAGTCTCACCCACCTCATAGACCTCCACAGAGAGTTGATGCACAAAGAGGTCAGAGTATGGGGCCTCCTCCTAGGGGTCCCATCAGGACACATGGTGGACCTAGAGCTTAGTCAGTGGGAGCTCACCAACAGAGACCTCAGCAGACCATAAGCTGGATCATCAGGATCCACACCATAGACTTCTAGGGCACCTACTAGAGGTGCTACTCATTGGGGAGGATTAGGAGGATGTTTTGGTTGTGGAGTTACTAGACACTTTTGGAGAGATTGCCCACAGAACCCTAACAACAAGGGTAAGGAAAAAATTTCAGAGCCGACTGTTGGTGACATGGGACACAGCCACATGATTTATGTAGTGGTTGAGAACTACCAGGTAGAGCATCAGAGCACATTCATTGAGACCATAGGTAGCATTGGTGGTATTCCTACCTCTGTATTGTTTGATTATAGTTCTTCTGATTCTTTCATTAGACCATCTCTAGTAGAGTGATGTAGGCTGGTGATAGTTAGATAGGGTCTTAGTTGGGATTTCAAGATGGATTCAGGAGCCAAGATCTCTATAGACTCCTTAGTTAAGGAGTGTGTAGTGGATTTGGGACCTTTCACCACTACCTCAGATCTCCGTATCCTTCCTTTGGGCTCGTATGGAGTCATTTTGGGTATGGATTGGTTATCTGCACACAGGGCTAGGATGGATTGTTATCACAAGACTATATCTTGTGTAGATGATTTGGGAGTTGAGTTGGTGATTTCAGGGGTCAGGAGACCCATTTCTATTCACACCATCTCTCGCTATACAGCATAAGTGGTGTGAGTTATGGGGTTGTCGGATGTATGTGTTACGTTAGTGACAGATTAGAGGATGGGTCTAGTGGACCATTTCTAGATGATCATCCCATTTTGAGAGAGTTTGCAGATGTATTTCTAGGGGATCTACTAGGTTACCACCCCACGTGAGATTGATTTTCATATAGATCTAGTTCCTGGAGTAGAGCCTATCTCACGAGCACCTTATCGGATGACCACCCCAGAGCTCTGTGAGCTCAAGTTGTAGCTTGAGGGCCTTTTGGAGAAGGGCCTTATCCATCCTAGTGTATCCCCTTGGGGTGCACCGGTGATCTTTGTGAAGAAGAAGGATGGATCCTTGTGGTTGTGTATTGATTACCACCACTGAACAAGGTAACGATCAAGAATTGTTATCCTTCCTCGTATTGATGACTTGTTTGATCAGATGAAGGGAGCCACAATCTTCTCTAAGATTGATCTCAAGTCAGGTACCATTAGAAGATGATTTTAGAGGAAGACATTCATAAGACCACCTTTCACATGAGATATGGGCACTATGAGTTCACAGTGGTGCCTTTTGGTTTGACTAATGCCCCCGTAATATTTATGAGTTTGATGAATGGGGTATTCAAGAAATTCTTAGATCACTTCATGTTCATCTTCTAGATGACATTTTGATATACTCACATATGTGTGAGGAGCACGAGGGGCACCTTCACCAGGTTCTTTAGTGTCTTGAGAGCAGTGATTTATGGGAACTTGGAGAAGTGTGCTTTCTTTTAGAAATAGGTGCAATATTTGGGTCATATCATTTCTAGGGAAGGTATCACAGTCGATCCTTCCAAGATTAGAGCCATTATGGATTGGCCAGCACCCACTATAGTGACCAAGGTGCATATCTTCATGGGTTTATCAGGGTACTACAAGAATTTTTCGGAATTCTCTCAGATTACGCACCCTATCACTTCCCTTCAGAGGAAAGGGAAGAAGTTTGTTTGGTCAGAAAGATGTGAGTAGGCCTTCAAGACACTGAAGGAGTTCCTCACCACAACACCTATTCTTGCAGTTCCGGATCCATAGGGTGAGTTCTTTGTTTGCACGGATGCTTCTTTAATAGGACTTGGAGGTGTGTTGATGCAGGAGGGTAGAGTAGTGGCTTTTGAGTCTCACAAACTCAAAGATCATGAGCTTAATTATCCTACCCATGATCTTGAGCTTACGGTAGTTGTGCATGCTTTGGTTAGATGGAGACATTTTCTTCTTGGCATGAGATTCACACTCAGGATAGATCATTTGAGTTTTCTCCACCTCTTCACGCAGCCCAATCTCAACTCTCGTCAGCGGCGTTAGATGGAGTTGATTTATGAGTATGACATGGAGATAGAGCATGTGAAGGGGAAGGAGAATGTGGTAGAAGATGCTCTTAGCAGAGAAAGAAATGTGGCTATGTCCACTTCAGTGAGCATAGATTTGGAGCATGATCCTTTAGCAGCTTTCTCTTGACAGCTTTTACATTATAGTTTGAGCGAGAGATCGAGTCACGAGACCCCTTGAGGGGAAGTTTGATAGTTTTTACTTAGAGGTAGATGGTCTTCTCAGGCACAGAGGTCAAATTTATGTTCCCAGAGATGGAGGCTTGAGGTAGGACATCTTGGTAGAGGCACATCATGCACCCTATTCAACCCATCTTAGGGTGAAGAAGATGCACGCCACCTTGAGATAGTTGTATCATTGGAGAGGACTTCATAGAGACATGGCCAGTTTGTGTCATAGTGTTTAGAGTTCCAGAGAGTTAAGGCTAGAGCATCAGCATCCAGCAGGCCTTCTTTATCCTCATGCTATACTGGAATGGAAGTGGGACACCATTTCCATGGATTTTATTATTGGGCTACCGATGTCGAGATATCACCACGATGCCATTATGGTCACGATTGATAAATTGAAAAAAGTGGCTCACTTTTCTTTGGTGAAGACCACTTATATAGCTAGAGCAGTGGCATGGGTATATTTGGATGAGATTGTTAGGTTGCACGGGATTCTGTGGAAGATCATTTGTGACCATGATCCTTTGTACACTTCACATTTTTGGACTACCATGTAGTATGTCCTCGGGATGAGAATCAACTTCAAGCACAACATATCACCCTGAGACAGATGGACAAATTAAGTGGGTGAATCATATTTTAGAGGACATGCTTAGGATGTATGTGATGGATCAATAGTCTAAATGGGAGGAGTACATGTACTTAGTGGAGTTTTCCTATAATAATAGTTTTAGAGTTCCATAGGCATGGATCCTTTTCAGGCTTTGTATGGTAGAGAGTGCAGGACACCTCTTAGCTAGGACAAGTTAGAGGAAAAGTATCTCTTAGACCAGATATTTTACGGGACATGGAGTAGCGTGGTGGTATTGATCAGGTAGAGACTACAGGAGGCATAGGACATGAAGAAGAAGTATGTAGATCACCATAGGATCAACCGTAGTTTCGATGTGGGCATGAAGGTGTTCCTTCATGTCAAGCCACACAAGAGCCCTATCCATTATGGAAAAGGTTCTAAGTTAGCTCCTAGATTTGTTGGTCCTTTTGAGATCTTGGCCCTTTTGGCCTACCATCTAGCATTTCCACCCAGCTTGTCTTGCGTACATGATGTTTTTCATGTTTCAGTCCTCAAGAAATATATTGCAGATCCTTCTCATGTGTTATGTTAGAGATCATTACAGGTGTAGGATCAAGGGAAGGTGATGGTGGAGCCCATTCTTCATCTTAGATCGTAGGACCCTAGGCCTTTGAGGAAGATAGGTTGATCAGGTTTGGGTGTTGTGGGACGGATGTGATGAGACTATAGCTACATGGGAGGATTCTACTTCATTACGAGTTCAATTTCCACATTTATTCAATGACTTCAAGAGGAGGTTGAGTCTAAGGGGAGGGGGATGTAGTGCCCACTTCCCTATGACACTTCTTTGATGCTTATTTTGATAGTTGATCACATTATGGACATTATTATGTTTTGATTTAGTATGTTATTAGACATTGATCATGGATTATTGTTGATCATTATTTGATTATGATGCATGATGATTATTAGAGACACTCATATGTGGATGATGATATACTATTTGACATGGATGTTTTATGGATGTTTTTTTGAACATGTGATTTTGGATATTATGAGTAGATTTAGAAAATTGATATTATATAATGATGACATAGTTGTTAAAATAAATTGTAAGTGATTAGTTAAATTAATTTGATATTGTTGTGATTCACATCTTTAGATGACTTTGTGATTTATTTATATCATGTTGGATGTTTTGATATGGCCATGAGGCCGAAGGAGGTATTTGTGTTTTGTAGGTTTCAAAAATCACAACAAAGATCAGGGGATCAGAGACCAACCACAATGGAATTCTAGGTGAATTCGACAGGGTCACCATGAAAACTTGTTTTATTGTGATTGTGTGTTGTTTTGTTAGGGATTCCCATGGGGGAATTACCTTTACATGTGACCATGGGTATTGTGTATTTTATTAATGTGGTTGAATTTTATTTATTGTTGTATGTATTTTATTAGTAATGTGTTCCCTTTTATTTTAATTAATTAAAATGTGGTAGATTAATGTGAGAAATCATATGGTTAAAATTTAAAATAAATAAGATTGGGATATGGGAAAGTAATAATGGAAGTTGTTGGCTGGTTGTATTAATATGTAATAGATGTGTAAGTGTGTGTAAGAGTTTGTGTAAGTCATTTTGGAGTATAAAATACTCTACCTCCATGAAAAATTCGAATTTGTCCTTGGGGGCTATTTTTAGAGGCTTGTGGGATAGTAAAACTTATCCCATACCTCTAAATTTATTTTACCAACCATACTTATGGTTGGAGAAGTGATTTGTGACTTTTATAATGAATTTTATTAATCATGTTGCATGTTTTTAATTGCACTCTCTTACATTTTATTTAATTTGTTGTCCCTTAAGGTGTGGGATTTTGGAGTGTGCAAGTAACTTGTCATATTTTCACCCACCTCTTTATTGTGCTTTGGAGAATGAAATTTTTTTGACTTTTTTTTTGAATTTGAGGATGTGTGATGTGGCATCCTACATGGATCCACATCATCCTCTTCTCTTCCCTCTTCTATATAATTCAAAGTCTTTTCTTATTTTGGGTTTGTTGAATCATTTTGCAACTTCTTTGGGCACATTTTCTTGTGTTGGAGCTCTTGGTTTTGGAGGAAATTTGGAGAAAGATTTACATTCTTGGGAGATTGCTGTTTTGGACTGTGTTTTTGGGATTTGAATCTTGTTGTTAGGAAACAAAATTAACCATGGAGAGGTAGGAATTTAACTCTCCTTTCATGTTGTTATTTTGTTGTTGTGTTGTATGAATGGTGAATGTTTTGATTTATTTGTTGGATGGTTGGGTAGACTTCCTTAGGAATGGTGTAGGAGAAGGCTATGGGGAATCCATGTGGGGGGGCATAAGGAATGCCATTGGCATCAGAATTTTGTGGAGGGAGTTTGGGTTTGGGATCCACCATGGAAAAGAAATAGCTTGCATTTCTTACTTTGTGGGGGGCATAAGGAAATATGTGGGGGGCATAAGGATATGTGTGTGATGAATTTATTAGTGATTTGTTCTGGTGGATGCCCAATTCCCATTGGGAGGGATAAGTAGCTTCCCCCATAGACCTTTCTTCTTTGGCTTGCATGATCATTCCTAAGTTTTGATTTGAATGTTTTCAATTGTAGTTGTAAACTGTTGTTTTGTGTTGAACTATGTTTTATATTGAATTATGCATGTGAAAGAATGTTGTGTGTTGTGGAAGCTAGTTATTGCCATGGGTTGAATCACACCTCTTATTGTGTTTTGGTTGGGGCTCGGGGGCCAATGATGAAGGAAGGATTCTCCTTTCATTGGATGTCTTGTTTGGGTGGATAGTGTTTCCTTTCACCAACTTTTGTTGTGTTCAAGTTGGAGAAAGAGAAAAAATCATGTTGATATTCGGAGAAAAGGAAAATATAGTTTTTGAGTCCCTTGTGAAAATAATTTCATTGTAATCCTTTCCCACTTGATGTGGATGGAAATTGTACTATATACTTGTGAAGAAAATGATGTTTTAATTGATTATGGAAATATATATTTGAATTATGAAAGACATTTACATTTTGTATTGTTATTGGAAAGAAATAGATTTTTGTTGATTGCATTCAAGGAATGGAAGATGTAAAGATGTATTCTCTTCAAAGTTAATAAATAATTACAAGTTCATCTCTCATTTGCATTGTTGTGTTGAGTTAATATATCAAATTGTTATTGGAATCTCTATTTAATTGTAAAGGAAATAAATATATATGAAGGAAGAATATTGTTTTGTATCCTAGAAATATATTAAAATTGGAAATCAGAATTTGTAATTTTGCTTTAAAATTATTTTTTGTAGACATCTAAATGTATTGGGTTAGTTTAGAAATGAAATGCGTCACTTGAATGATAAAATTAGTATACACATTTAAAACAAATAGATCTCTATTGTAAAATTAATACTAGCAAATAAATTCAATCAAATTATACAGTTCAGACCTGCACTTAATAATCAACTTGGAATTGATATAATTTAGCATGCGAGAACATCAAGGAACTCAAATGAAATAGAAAACTTAAGAAAAAAATTTAACCATTGCAAAATTGAACTCAATCCCTTCCTCAGCCATTTTCTATCAATTCTTGGACAAAATTCAAATTGGAATAAATTGAGAAAATTAACTTTCCTAAAACACTTTAAACCCTCCCTAGAGAAATCCTCAATGTCTATTTGGCATGTTGAGTGAAGGAGGAGATGTAATTTAATCAAATTTGAAAGTTAGAAATTACTAGTTGGCTTTTTAAAAGCGTGCAGATCCATTTTACAAAAATGACCAGTTAAACATCATCAAAATGTAAAATTTATGCTTTTGGTGCAAAGTGGGCATCGAGAGCTTTCTATAAAGTCCTTGTTTTCCCAAATTTGAGCTTTGTAGCTCAAATTGTGGCACTTTGAAGTTTTTCTTCCTTGGCATTAAAATTTGGGAAAATTTTCCCTTGTAGGCCCATGACTTGAAAATTTCCCATTAAAATCCTTAGGAAAATTTTAAAATTTTGATTCAGGAAAAATTTGGTATTTTCCTTTGCCGGCCTATAGCCAATAAGAGGTGCCACATGTCCTCACGGGGTAGGCTGCGGAGGTGTGGCATCATTTTTGCCCTTAGACTTTTTAAAAATTTTGGAAAAATTTCCCATTTCACCCCACCGATCCTGAGGCCTATCACAACTGCCACATGGCAAAGCATGGCATGTTGGCGGAGGGGGCGAAACTCATGTGAATTTTTTTTCTTTTGAAATTTGTTTTGGAAAATTTCCTGAAATCTTCCACGGCCCCGTATTTCCACCCCACTTCGGTGATGACCTTCTATGACACACGGACCCACACGCGCCTTTCATCCCCTTTCCCTCCCTTGAAAAATTCGCCAAATAACCCCACCACTCTGCCCTTCCCTCTCTTCTTACCACTTTGGCTCATTGGGTGACACATGTCCTTTGGAGGACATGCGGAGGCGTAGGAGAGATTTTGACTCTACACCCACATGGCGCGTGGGGGGAGAATTGCTAATGCCGCCCCATGACCCTCCATCCCATCAAAGAGGTTTTCATCCCCTTTCACCATGTGTCCCCTTTGGAGAAAATTTGACTTCTAAGTTCCACTTGCCCATATTTTGATTTTTTGAACGAGTTAGGAGGACTTGTTTATATCACCGGAAAGGTGAGAAAATTTCCTATCTAATGGGAATGGTTTAGGGAAATTTTTAATGCATTAGGTGTGATAAAAATAAAGTTTAAACTACGAGCCTATTAGAGAGTGGGTATGGTGATATTTTACCTCTAAACCTAACTAAAACTTCTAACCTCAAAATTTGGACCTTGTGACTTGTGGAAATTATTAATAAATGAAAAGTATGATCTAGTAATTTTAGATTTGTTCCAGAACCTAATAGGGTCAACTGTTTTCTTGCATCTTGGCTGTGGACACTTCTAATAAAAAAATTATTCCATAATTTTCTAACTAACCCTAGGTTGTTTCTTGGGTCTCAAGTAGGTTGTTTTAAATTGGCATCAGAATTTCAAGGTGTTAAAATCAAAACTGGAACTTGATACCACCATCATTGGATTTAATGGGTTGTTTCCATGTGAAATCATATAGAATTTCACTGAAAACTCATCTGGGAGCTCAAGTTATCACCTCCGAAGTTAATTGGCTAGGGGTTGGATGGGTCAGGGTTGAAGCGGGTCGGGTTAGACAGTCGGGATTGGACGGGTTAGGGTTGGACGGGTCAAGGTTGGACGGTTGGGGTCAAACTCCTAGGGGTTAGTCGGGTCACATTTTTGATGCGTTAGAATGGAATTTTATGCCCATCGCACCCATCACACTTGCATGACACCTAGGTTGGATGGGTCATAAGGGTTGGATAGTTTAAGGTTAGATGGCTAGGGGTTAGATTCCCAGGGGTTGGTCGGGTCACATTTTTTGACGCGTATGAATGGAATTTGATGCCCATCACACCCGTCACACTTACACAACACCTAGGTTGGATGGTACGACCATGTTGGATGAGTCAAGGTTGGATGGTTGGGGTTGGACGCCCAAGGGTTGGTCGGGTCACATTTTTGATGTATCTAAATGGAATTTGACACCCGTCGCACCCGTCACACTTACACGACACACAAGTTGGTCGGGTCATGGTTGGATGACATGGATGGATGAGTTACAAACCTCATGAGGGTAGGTGAATGAATGACATCCCAACAACTAGAATTAATGAGGCATGGCACCCATGACCACCCGTGTAGGAAAAGTACCAAAATGGATGGTTTCCCATACCTCTTCAATGCATCCTGCTGGTTGGTAACCCCTTTTCCCTATATATTGTAAAATTCACCTCATTTCAAAGGGGGATTTTTCCAAAAGAAGAGGAACTCTGTAAAATTTGTTCTAGAGCTATTGTGAGCTAAATGCCTTGAATTTGGGCTTATTGTAAAGGATTTTGTCTTGTGCTTATGGTGTGATGGATTGTGCATGTCTCTAAGCAATAAAATTCATGTTTTGTGGCCATTTTTTCCCTAGCTTGTATGAGTTGCATCTCTTGCCTTCCATTATATTTATGAGTATATTGTGCATGTATCTATCTCTTTGCAAGGTCTATAGTTTGTTGTGCTTTATGAATATAGGGAATTGATTGTTGTCTTGGATTGTGGTGTTTCTATCAGCCCTCTCCTTCTCAGTTTCTCCCTATTTTTCACTCATTGGGATTGTCTCACCCTTTCTTGGTGCATCACCTTCACTTAGAGTAGTTTTATTTCATGCATATTTCTATCCCTGTCTCCTTGGAAAACATTAGAATAGGGTTAGTTTAGCTTGTCATTATCTACACTTTAGAGAAGTTGGCACTAGGTTAGAGGAAGAATCCAGCTTTCTTCGGAGGATTGTCCTACTTGCAAGGTCCCACACTATAGGATAATCCCATGTTATGCAGATTGTAGTGGTTTCCCTTGTACACAAATCACAAGCAATCAGGGGTGCTTTGTAATTTTGCATAAATAATTTTTACACGCCCGGTGGGACCAAAAGTCAATATTTTCACTTTTATCAATATTGGGTGTGTCTTGGTGAATTTCTATCCTCTAGAGGCTTTGTAGCAACACATCTGGAGACTCCATCTTTCAAATCCACTAGTTTTAGCAGCCCAAGTTTATCAAGTTCATGAGAAGAGTTCAAACTGGTCTCGAGCAAGAGAAGAAGGTATCTTTGAATACTTGCAGTTATCTCTAGGAATAGGAAGGAGAGGAAGAAGAGTACAAAGGTCTCTATCTCCACCAAACAGGACTTTTCTAAACCACCACCTAGTAGAACTTTTCTCAAATCAACTAGATTTCTCTGACCAATTAGGATGGAAAAAACAAATCCGTATGTCAACTTCACGGGAAGTATCCCACTTTCCCTAAATGCTCAAAATCAGGTCCCGATTGTAGCACTAAAGAATATTCCCTATTTCACTAGAGAGAACCAGAAAAATTCGATTGACCACATCCAGCACATTGCAAATGTCTATGCAATTCATGAAATCAATGAAATGGATATTGCGGTCAAGTTGTTAGCTTCATCTTTTAAGGGTAAATCTTTGTAATGGTTTAGGAGCCTAACGGCAGGGTCTATCCGAATTGGGACCATTTGTGCATAGCCCTCCATAATCAATTTGGGGAAAAGGGGGATAATATGTCTTTATTGGAACAATTGACAACAATCAAGAGGGCTCCTAATGAGAAAATGACAGATTTCAATTTCCATTTCCAAAGGACATGGGATAGAATTCTACTTGCAGTGAGACCAACAGTTGAAGGTGCCTTTTTATACTTCTGAAGGCTATAAATTCAGATATTGCAATGATGATACAATCCATGGGAGGTATAACTTTTCCCACAGCCTATAATATTGCTATTAGAGCTGAAAATTGCTTGATTCAAGCTGGTAAGCTAGCACCAAGGCCACCAATTCCTCTCTATCTAGATATGGGAGCTCCTACAACTAGTCAAACACTAGAGTTGAATCCCATTCCATACCCTATGAATCGAATCAATAGTGAGGCTTCTACTTCTTCAAGAACTTAAAAAGAGTTACAGGAGGTCATGAAGCAACTATAGAACCTAGGAAATGAGCTAGTGACTATCAAGAGACAGGAAGCTCGGTGTTATAGGCATATCACCTTAAACCCAATATCACGCTAAGCCCCTATACCGAGAAAAATAGACCACTAGAGTAGGATGAAAATAAAAATTCAAACCAAGGAAAACCTCAAGCTTCCATGCCATTCTAACTATATGATCCAAATATGATCGCAACGTCAAGAGCCTTGGTTCCAAGACAAAACAACATGGCACAAGAGTACAACTAGTGTTACCCCTATGGTCTACCTCATAGTCAATCAACATGTTTCAATGGTGCACTAAACTAGGCCTTGATGGTACAAACCATTGGTGTGTCCCAAGAACCAAGTCAAGAAGGAAATCAATAATAAGAAACACAACAAGAGGCACCTCCAATGGAAACCATGTTGGTCAATTAGCACACAGAAGACTTCTATGGAGTTAATCAACCTCCTTTTCAGGTGTAACTTTTAATATGTTATCAAAGAAGAGGAAAATAGAGGAGGGAAAAGCTGTCTAATCAAGTTATTTCTCTTCTAAGCCCTACACAATAAGGAGTTAGTAGATCAAGTGCAGATCCAAATGTATAAAATCAGCCTAAGACACTTGTCACAAAGTAGCACATGTCCATGTTCAAACTCTAGAAAAGGTCATGCCAAGTAAGGGAAAAGAAAAGGATAATTCATCCCCTTTCAACATCATCGATCAGATGAAGAAAACACGTGTTACTATTTCCATGTGGGAGTCATTGTAACACCTTGTCAAACTGTTATATTCCTTTTTTGCATTGCAAGCATTGACATGTGATTTTTCAGGACAAATGTATGCTTCGTGGTTGTTGAAAAATGATGCTTTCCATGGATAAATCATTTCTACTCTTTTATTGTAGGGATGATATGTTGTTTCTTGCAATAAACTATTTCACTTCTTATAAGGAAGTTGTAATCTGGTCAAAATGATTGCAAACTTATCCTTTGCAATTAGAATCATCCTTGGATCAATTCCATTGATCCAAGGTATGTTTTAAATCTTCTTATATAAATTGAATGAAAAAATGACATTCATTTTTTAAGATACTTAATGGACTGAACTTGTGTTTGTTGCAAATTCTTTATTATCTTGAAAGACCATGTTGCATTCTGTTTTGTGTTGTGCTCGCTCTTCTTGATTGACCCTTTCAGGTGCTTAATGATGTTAAGGGAAGTAGAAACCTACTTCAGGATTCTGAAGAAAGTGAGAATATAAACTTGTCCTATATCTATTAAGGTCTATCCTAATGGATTCAAGACTCAGTGATTTACCTAACTCTTCTACGCCACTCTACGTGGGATGACATCCTAACCTAAGTTGTTAACACTAAGTTAATATGAATGGGAAATAACCTAAGGGATGCTAAGTTATTTCTAACCTATTGTATTTGGTTAAACTAAGACCTAACCTAAGGTGAAAATCTATTGTTTGAAGGTTATATCCTAAGGTTATATATTTTAAATTAACCTAAGATCTAACCTAAGAAAATTCTATCTATCCTAAACTAATGGGATATGAAAGGGAACCTATGGGTCATTGGCAAGTGGGAGCTAAGCGGTAGTTCCTAGGCTATTAATGAGATGTGATTTTTGTATTTAAAAAGGTAGAGTACTGCCAGACTTGGTAATTACATGGAAATTTGGGGGAATCACTAAGTTTGGAAATGCAAGTGGAAGTTAAATTTAGTCTCGCCAACTTTGGATGGTGGTGGCAAGGAGAGATAGGCGGGAATATGTAAATTAATGGCATTAATTTACCTCAGTTTTGGCAAGCAAGTTTTCTTGGAAGGCATGCTGGTGGATTTGTTGGGGGTTGTTTTTCTTTGCATGCTTCACAATTTTTTCTCTACATGGAGCTATCTAGTTTTTGAACCATCAGTTTGATTTGCACTTAGTGGCTATTTTTGAATTCTCTGATATATTTTCGGTTCAAGGAATGTATAAGAGGCACTATGGAAAAAGATTATTATTGTTTGATCTTGCTTGGAGAAGAAGGGGTGTTGGAAACTTGGCTTGAAGTCTTCTTCAAATTAGTAGAGGAACTATCAGGCATGATAGGCTCTACCCATTAAGATTTCTTTCTTTCTTCTAAATGATTCATTAAAATAACTCTACTCACTGGATATATATTTTTGCATGATGTATCTGGTTATTTACTTGCTTGTTTTCTTGAAATTTATGTGGGTTTTGGAATACGAATCCTTGGCTGTTAGATGGTAGTTCTTGTGAACTTTATCTGTTCTAGTTCTGGTTGGTATTCAAATGAACTTGTTTTAGATATCTTTGTAGCTTGTATTCAAGTCTGGTGTTTTCTGAACGGGCACATGTTGCCATATGTTTTGTTCGAACTATCATTAAGAACATTAGTTTGTTGAGCTTGAAGTAGAGTTCCTTTGCCATTCTGAACTAGCATTGTTGTTTGTTGGTTCAGTATCTCTGTTTTAGTTTTATGTTTAGGGAGTAGTAATAGAGATCCCTGGATGTTCTAAGATTTTGTGAAGCTTCGTGCTTTGTTACAAGATTTTGTTGGGGCCTTGCGTTCATTTTGGACTGAATGAAACTCAGTAAAGATATGAACTATAGGTTGAACCTTCGTAGTTCGGAACTCTACTTATATTTAGTTCTCATGCTGAACTGGTATTCGAGTTGTGAGTTTTTCTCTGTACTTTTACTCGGAGCTAAGGTTTTATTATTAATTATGGAACTGTGAATACTAGACTCACATTGGAATGTTGTGTTGACAGAGCCGGTGTTAGAGTCTGGAAAAACTGAACTTATGTTTGAAGTCATATTTGACATTGTACAGGTATTTTAATTTTGCGTGTTCTGGATCTATGTGGGAGTTGATGTGTTTACTTGTTTCATGAGCTGGGTTTTGGTTGGTTTTGGTTTTGTAAATCTTTAATCTCATTAATATAGTCTATCCAAAGGGACCTTTGGAGTTTTGTATTGGTCGGATGTAGACCGAGTATCTTCTTTTCGAAACCTCCTTTGTCTTGCTTCTTGTGCGAGAATTGTTGTATTACTTCTATCTTTTAGGCTACACGGTGTTCTTGAATATGACAAGGCATGTGAGTTCAAAGTAAAACCTCTCCCTCTCTATCCCTGAGTGAATCCTGTGTCGTGTAGGGAGCTTGGTTGTTTAATTCTCATGAATTAATGGACTGGAACTATAATCTATTTTGGGACAGTCATATCGATTGAAGAGGTGTATGGAATGTATTATTTAATTCCTTTTTGTCTTTGATGTTGAGAAAATTCTTACCTATCATAAGCTTATAATGGAACTCAAGGGGCTTGTGGTGATTCTACTCAGTCGAGTGGAGGAAGTTGGGGACAATACTTGTCTTGAATAGTTTGTTTAGTTCCCTACTCTCTTCAGATATTTCATCTGATTCATGGGTTTTAATTGAATGATGAATTTAAACCTATTTTCTATGTGTGTCATTTGAAGGGAATATGGTATCCCTATCCTAAATGCTTGGGAAATTTAGTCCCTAGGACCGTGAGTTTCATCGACCCTTGTCTATCTTGTACGGTTGCATATTTCTATTCCTTGTTGATTTCTTTGAATGGATGTCTGGGTTTTAGACAGGGAAGTGAATCAAACCTCTTGAGGACAGTATGTTGTTTAGAGACAATACTGTGAATTTCATTTTGAGATTGAATTTGGATTTGAGCTTGGTGAATGAAAATAGGTAAGTAGTTGTAAGTTTTGTAAAGAATGTTGGTAATGTGCATCCTTTGATTGTGCATTCTATTTGAGTTCTCTTTTGGGAACTAGCTAGAGAATTTCTAAGTTTGTATTTAATAAAGGATTTCATTTCATAGTATAAATGAAATGAAATATGGATTGGGTCCATTTTGGTTTGAGATCCTTTTATGTTGACTGTTTAAGTTCATTGATTGAACTTCTCGTTATTTGATTCTCTTCTAAGATGGAAATTTTCTAGTGGATTGGTTAAGAGATTTAATTGCCAAAGTATAGCTTGGATTTGTGGGCAGTCTGAGTTTCAGACCTTTGCATTATATCTACTAGTAGATAGAAGTTAGTAAGGATTTCTTTTAGACTATTTTTAATCTGCTTGGAATTGAATTGGGATTCTTGTTTTGTTGTAGCCTCTTTATGTAAGGACTCCTTTTGTCATCTTTGGACTGAGGCAGTGATGCATGTTCTAAACCTGATTCTTTCCTTCAGAGAAATTGTGTCTGAGAAATAAATATGTATTGATTCTCTCCTTTGTCTATATGGAAAGATGAAGCATACTAATATGAGATATGTTGTAACTAACTCCTTTGCTGCTTGGAAAAGTTAAATGTGTTTCTCTATCCTTATGAATTTATGAAATAATGGAAGGACAAGACTTGTTGACTATTTAAAAGTAATTGATAAGATCAATTAAGTCTTGTGATATAATTCTGATGTTGCAGATTATAATATGCTCTTTTCTTAAAAGTAAATTCATATTTTCTTAATTGTACTTCTTTCTAGATGTGATTACTTATGATTATTGTATGTTGTATATTAATTGTTTCATTAAAGCGAGTCATTTAATGAAACAATTAGTGGAATGCACTTTACTTTAATGCTTAGTGCTTATCATGCTCAGTTCATTGAACTAACCCGTGCTAGCAATTTTGTAGATGGACATCGTAAGTGATAAAGGAAGACAAGAACTTTCATGTTGTATTGGGATTATTTAATTATGGATCTTATGTAAAGAGTTTTGGTTCATTCTTGATTTGTATTGAAAAAGAAAAGTTGTATTCTTTTTGGAATAAAGGTTGTTTGTTATACAGTATGCCTGAAATACATAGTCTTGTAATGTATAGTTTTATAATGATGAATTGAAAGTTGAGATTTACTTGTATTGGTTGTGTAAATTATCTTGTATTTATGAAGAAGATGGAAAACCTATCTTGATGATATTTTTCATATCTGTTATATGCTTAATTCGGATAAACTTGATCAGTTGGTTAAAGGGAAATAATTGGATTCCCTTATTAAGATGCAACTTGTTAAGTTGCATAAGATAACAATTTTATCTAAAAAATTCTAACATAGTATGGAATGTGTAATGAATATGCAGTAAAACTATAGAAATTGTGAAAGATAAGAAGGGTATGACAAACCCTAACACTTAAATCATGTAGAGGAAGATTCTTCCTCACTCAAAGAAATGTAATCTAAGGAATGGTGATGTGATTGTTAATCGTTAGACCTCATTTCCTATAGAGTCTATTGCTAGTTGAACCTATTTGGTTGTTACACCTTCTTTGAATGGTTAAGTTACATTTAATGGGACTTTTGATGTTGGTTCTTGTCCCTTGGATATCTATTTGTTAAGCCAAGTAAAATGAACCTAAAAATCAATCATAAGTTAAGGAAGTTCTTTAATGACTAAATGAATCAAATTTAGAAAAGAACTTATGGAGTGTTGGATTAGGGTTTAGCAGGGTTGTTGTAATCGGTGCAATAATCCAAATTATAAGGTATTAATAACCTCCTTGGAGTATGTACATCTCGATGAGGTAGTTTTTGTAGGATGTTGGCACATGCCAACTACAGGACTGTACCTTCAAGAAGACAAGGGTCTTCTCAAGGATACAATGTTACAATTGACATATATGACAATACCCTTTTGCATTGATTATCTAGATCTACACACAAATAAGGACTTGAACTTAGTTTCTCTCTAGGTCATGTTAGTAACATGTTTAAGATAAGTGGTATCTTTCAATGGCTCAGGGTACCTTGGCACATCCAGTTGACTTAGGTCAACCGAGTATGCCCATATACCCTAAGACATTGTGAGCGTCTTCCTATAATAAATTATGTTTCTAACTAGGGCTAGGGTTAAAACTTGGACAAGTGGACTGACAGTAGTTATTAAAGACCATTCTAGATAACAGAAGAGTGAGGTGAAGGATGTATTCTAGAATGACAAGTATGCTATCTAGGAATAGTAACATGAACAGTATGTTGAAAATCTTTGGCCAAAGTATCGCAAGTCTGCTGGTTGTGTTGTCCTATGTCACCTAGTTTAAAGCAAAGATGATGTCAAATGAATATTGGTAACAAATATTCATATAGGTTCTTTAAACAGATCACTCAGTACCTAGAATAGGGTAGGAGAACCAAGTATATGTAGTATACATAAAGTATTCTATACTTAACATGAGAGATCGGTTGGTAACCGAGTCATGGAATGAGATATCGGTATCATACCAAGTCATTACAACTACATATGGTTATCTATTATGAGATTGAGTGGCATGGAATGTGTGTTCTAAATGATGTTTTATTTAGAACATAGAACATTATAAACAAAAAGCAAAAAAATTCCCTTGTTTCTAAAGTCTTAAAATGGGAATGTTACGATCCACCGGAAATCCCGGGACAACGGGATTTTTTGCAAGCTTTAATGGCTAATTGGTCTACCTTGAATAGATCAAACCAAGGAAATGAGAAAGTTATCATAAATGTAGTGCAACAAGGTAGTGGTCAACCAATAAAAACTTTTAAGGCTTCACCATTCCATGTGTCATTAATTATCGAAACCACTTTGTACACAATTGTATGATCAATTCAACAATAAGTAATGGCGAGTAATGACAAAGAAAATAACAAATCAAATTGGGACTAAATTATGAACCAATACCGAGAGGATTCATACAACTTGATGGAACAATAGTGGGAACAGTTGGAATCATCAATGGATTAATCTTAACGCTCGTATGCTTGCCCAAATTTCATAGTCTTACAGGATGTGTATGTAATTGACCTTCTTCCATACTTTACCTTATGTCTATCAAGGGAATTTACTACCAAAATTGGTGGATATCTATATACGGATTGGTCACACATGCTTTTTAGGACAAGGTATGGGACCAAAGCAACAATCAGTCAGAATGATTTACAAAATTTCATATTGAGCCTCATGTGCCCATTCCTATCAATGAAAATTTCTTAGCCTTTAACCAAGAAGAGTGTTCAACTGATCTGGAAATGGGTACCAAGGTCGAAGGTATTCCAGATTTGACTCTGGATGAATGGGAAAACAAAAGGCATGCGTTTGACCCATTTAAGGAAATGGAAGAATCTGAATTGGGTGTATATTGTGTACACGAAGAAAATTCACCCATTCCTAACATCACCAAGCCAAAAATAAGGATGACAATGAAGTTTGGCAACTATTTTTTGATGGCTCAAGAAGCAAACAAGGTGTTGGAGGTGGTGCAATGTTGGTTTCACCATAGAACATCAAGTATTATTCAGCCTTTCATTTCCAGTTTGCTTGTTCAAACAATATAGCTGAATATGAAGCTTTGATTCATGGCCTTCATTGGGCTAGGAAAAGAGGCACAAATAATTTGTAGGTATTTGGTGATAGAAAGCTAATAGTCAATCAAGTCACGGGGCAACATGCTATTAAGAACTGTTAGCATAATTTAGCATAGGCATATTTATTACATTTTATTGCATTGTCTTTTATTTAATAATGTGCAACATGTGCACTCTATTCTAGTGACTTGCATTCAATATTGGTATTAGTAGTAATTACATGTGCATGTGAGATGGGTCTTATCATCTCGTAGTTGGTGTTTGATAGGGTGTCATGTCTATCCATATGAGGCTATCTAATATCTATAAATATTACAGCTCTTGCATTGTTATGTAATCTAATTTCATGATCAATAATATTTGTGAGGCTTTCATCCCTCTTTGGTCATTGCAATCTTATTTTATTCTATCATTTGGTATCAGAGCAGGTTCTATCCAAGCAAGGTTGAAGAGGAGCACTATTGGAGAGGATCCATTGGAGAAGAAGATCTGCATCAAAGGAGAGCCATTGAAGCATCCCGCAGCCTCCATTCCTTCCAAGCATCCCTCAACTAAAATTTGACCTATCCACTTATTTGGAAGGTAAATTTTTTTGATTAGTCATTGGCATAGCCAATTGATCCAAAGATATTAGCGAGAATATTTTAGGTTTGGAGATCTTGAAAAAAAAAAAAAAAGGATCTTGAAAAAAAAAAAAAAAAGATATTAAAAAAAGGGAGAGATATCTTGAAATTTTTTTGCAGATCTAAAGAAAAAAAAAGATCAGATCTAAAAAAAAACAGATCTGAAAGTGGAGGTGTGAAGAATTCGGGAGCAAAGGTTGAAGTAGTCCCGTCAACAAAATTCCAGCAGATAGCTCTTAGAAAAAAGGACATAAATTTTTCATACATTTTCAGATTGATATGACATTTTTCTTTCTATAAAGATAAGAAGGAGACGCACAACTTTGCAGTTTACATCATCTTTAGATTCAGCCTCTACATATGATGAAAAGTTCAGTATAAAGTAGATCATTTTTTCCGAAAAAAAAAAATTAGATCTAGTTGGTAAATTGGTAAGATCCCAAAAAATAAGATAATGATTCCTCTGAAATTTCGTGGGTTTCAAGAAAAATATTGTATGATGTTGCTGTCAAAATTTTAGGAAAACCCAGATCACGGTTTGTGAGAAAAGGTGAAAACAATATTCAGATTGTTTGTTTGGATCTTAGGAACAAACAGGTCAGCGGTTCAATTCCCACTCTCTCCATATTTTTTATTAAATTATTTTTTTTAGAAAATTTGGAGAAATTACTAAATTTTGGGAGATTTCTAAATTTATAAGCTCACCAAACACATTTAGCGTCATTGTTAAATTTAGCGGAAAAACACCTATTGGGGGTAAATTTTTTTGGCCTAAATTATGTATTTTGTGATTCTAGACCCTTTATTCTAAAGAGGGGGGACACAAAAACTTCATTTTGATGTACTTTGAGAGGATCTTGTACTAATCTTGGTGCATAAAGTGAAAAAAAAGGTACACATTTTTTATTTTATGTTTGGTTCTATCACACAAGATCTTTGATCTCATAGCAGCGTTCGGTATATACGGTGCCTCTGGGAAGCACTTACGGGTGGTGCTATCGCAACTACTACTGCACTTAACACCTAACACAGCTACCTAAATTTCGTCTGGGCATCAACCCTATAAAATCAACAGGAGTAATAAGGACACAATATACACACATTTGAGCCCTCCCATCCGTTTGTGCTTGCACAAACCCCTCTCCGTATTGTCTAAGTACCACGTACTAAATTCTTTCACGTGCGTTAACACCTCTTTCCGTACTGATGGGTATATTGAAAGGTTGATCCTCTTCCATGTACCGACGGGTATATCAGAAGGGAGCGTATATAGAAAGGTTTGGTATATCGGTGTGATGGTATATTGAGAGGGAGACCATAAACCTGGAGTGATAAGAGCCTTACCCTTTGTCAAAAATTCAAAGTTTTAGAAATTTAGATTGTAGAAATGGGTACACAAGCACCAAATTTCTTCTTGCAGATTCACAACTGCTTAGAGGAGACAACTATGATGCATGGAAATCAAAGATCAAGGTATTAGTTGAGTTTGAAGACCTATGGACGAGTTGTAGATGGACAAAGAACAAGATCACTTGATGATGGAAGACAACAAGTTCAATTTGATAGGAAAATCAAAAGGCCAAGTTGATCATCTTGTTTAGTGTAATAGACAATGTGCAACCCCACATTAGAGATGCCACATCAGCCAAAGATGCATGGGATAAGTTGAGCATAGTTTATGAGGCAAAGAACAAGAATGCCATGCTCAACCTACTATCACAACTATATACTCTCAAGTTCAAGTACAATGAGAAGGTTGAAGTTTTTTGAGACGAGTTGCTACTTTGAGGGCATCTCTATTAGCATTGGGAAAAAAGATAAGTGATGAAGACCTCATACCAATTGTGTTGTGAGCACTTCCTCCTTCCTATAGAATCTTTGTGACAACTATCAATATGAGTGAACAAACAGTCACCTTTGAGAATTTGGTCAATCTACTCCAACAAGAAGAGGCAATGAACAACAAAGATCATGAAGATGAGCAAGCACTATCTTCCAATCATAAAGGAAAGGGGAAATTTTAGTCCAATCGCAAGAAGTCCCAACAAAACTCAAGTCAATGAGAAAACACCAAGAAGTGTCCCATTTGCAATAGAGGGGGACATGACATCAAAGATTATTGGTACAATTCCTATAAAAAGGGTTCATCAAGCAATTCAAAACCTAATAACCAATAGGGTAACAATAATTCAAATAAAGGGAAGTCCAACAACAACAACAATCAAGGGTAGAAAAATGGTAATTGGCAAAGAAAACCCAAACAACAAGGGTACATTTCCGAACATGAGGATGATTCAGATGAAGGACACCACATGTATTCTGCTCAATTTGATGAAGAAACCAAGTCCACACAAGATATCTAGTATGTTGACTCGGGTGCAACTCGACACATGACTGGACATAAGGATTGGTTCTACACACTGCGTGACTCACCTAACAAGAACCATGTGTCATTAGGTGATGACTCATCATACAGTGTCAAGGGGATTGGAAACATTTCACTACCTCTTGGAAAGCATGACTGCAAAATCACAAATGTATTGTATGTACCTGGGTTGACCAAGAATTTGCTATCAGTTAGTCAACTCCTTGATCACAACTTGAAGTTGGATTTTGACATTAATAATGGAGAAAAAGTGTGCTTGATAAGAGATAAGTCAAGAGGTTCCAAGATCAGTAGCAAGAGCCTCCAATGTGGGACGCATGCTTCAACTTGATTTTGTCCACAAGGATGATCAAGCTCTAGTGGCCAAAGACACACAATCTGTAAAACTATGGCATCACAGATATGGTCACATCAGTTTTGGCTATCTCCAAACACTTCAAAAGGGCAACATGGTGAAAGGATTTCTTACAATCAAGCACAACACTGACAAGTGTCACAATTACCTAGCTGGAAAGCAACATAGAGTACCCTTCCAGAAGAACACATATAGAGCTAAGGGAAAGCTTGATTTGGTGCACACCGATCTTTGTGTGCCCATGTAACCAAGTCATTCTGGATGTCAATACTTCATGCTTTGTGTTGATGACTACTCAAGAAAGATGTGGATATATTGTCTAAGAAACAAGAGTCAAGCCTTTGAGACATTTCAGAAGTTCAAAGCACTTGTTGAGAATGAAGTTAGTCATAAGATCAAAACTCTCCGCTCAGATCGAGGGGGGGAATTCACAAGCAATGAGTTCAAGAATTACTTGGAAGCTCATGGGATTCATCGACAAATGCCTCCTACTCACACACCATAGAAAAATGGTATAGTTGAGAGAAGGAATCGTACTATCATGGAAATGGTGCAATGTATGATTGATGACTCAGGTTTAACAAAGACATTTTGGGCAGAAGGTTTGTAAGAATTGCAGTCTATTTGTTGAATAGAGTGCCCACAGTAGCTCTTGAATTAGTGACACCTCAAGAAGCATGGTCAAATCGGAAACAATCAATTACACATCTAAGAGTATTTGGGTGTAAAGCTAGCATGCACATACCCAAGAAGAATAGGAACAAGTTGGATATGAAAGCTGAGAAACTGATATTCATTGGATACAGTGAAGAAGCACTTAGGTACAGATTATGGGATCCGAAAGCAAAGAAAGTATACACAAGTAGGGATGTTGAGTTCTTTGAGAAGAAACAAGCAGATGCTCCACTCAATGACTCAACAAACATGCAGAATACACCTCTTGTGAAGACAAAATTTGATGTTCCCACTAAAGATGATAGTGATGAATTGGATGATGGTGAAAACTTGGATCCACCACAAGCCAATGGAACAGCTAAGAAGTTACCTAAATGGTATACTCAATTAATAAGAGATGTAAATTTGGATGAAGCACCTAGCATATCATCCAATCTTGGACCTAGAACTCACATTCAAGCTTGTGAAGAGGTCAATTATGCCCTAATGAGCAGAGTTATTGAAATAGTTGAGCCATCTACAGTTCAGGAAGCCCTACAATCAAAAGCTTGGAAAGATGCCATGGATTCAGAGTATCAGTCAGTGATGAAGAACAACACATGGCAACTTGTCGACCTTCCACCAGGGAAGAAACCCATTGGATGCAGATGGATATTCAAGACTAAGTACAAATCAGATGGGACTATTGATAAGTATAAAGCAAGGCTTGTAGCAAAGGGGTATACACAACAAGAAGGCATTGATTATGAGGAGACATTTTCTCCCACAACCAAGATCAAGACAATCAGGATGATCTTTGCTCTAGCTGCACAATTTGGTTGGAAAGTCCACCAAATGGATGTGAAAGGTGCCTTTCTTAATGGAGATTTACAATAAGAAGTCTATATGACTTAGCCAGAGGGTTATGTAATACCAGGAAAAGAGATGATGGTATGCAGACTCATAAAATCTCTATATGGCCTAAAACAGGCACCTCGGGCATGGTACATCAAAATTGATGAGCATCTCATAAGTCATGGATTCAAAAGGAATCCTTATGACCCCAATCTCTACCTCAAAAAGAAAGGGGGGGAGATTGTCATTGTGGTTGTTTATGTCGACGATCTAGTCATTACAGGAAGTTCTGTGAAGATGATTGATGCAACAAAGAAGGATTTTAATCGATCGTTCGACATGATAGATCTCGGGCTCATGCACTATTGTCTTGGGTTGGAAGTATGGAAAAAAGAGAATCATATCTTTGTGTCGTAGTTGAAATACACCAAGACAATGCTCGAGAAATTCAGGATGATGGACTTCACTCCTATTGCTACACGTATGGAAACAAGACTTGATTATCTTGTTCGATCCATCACCACCGGTGAATGCAACCCTCTATCGGCGTTGATCGGGAGTCTCATTTTACGACATATACTAGACCAGAGATATTAGCTTTGCGAGTCAGCTATTTATCACACTTCATGCAAGAACCAAAAATATGTCATTGGAAAACAAAAAGAGAATAGTAAGATATCTAAAGGGTACAGTTGACCTTGGTCTAGAGTACAAGAAGAATGACAACTTCTTCTTGACGGGATATTCGATTCGGATAATGCAGAAACATGGATGATAGGAAGTCAACATCAGGCTTTGTCTTCTTTATGGGATCTGGACTGATATCATGGGGATGCAAGAAACAAAACTTTGTTTCTCACTCTTCTGCGTAAGAAGAGTATCGAGTGTAGGTGAAGTGAAGCTGTTTGTGAAGCAATATGGCTACGCCGAATACCTTTGGAAGGAATTGGTCTACCACAACAAAAATATACTCCAAAGTATATGTTGATAATGAAGGATTTACGAAGCTTGTTCGTAATCCAAAGATTTCATGAGAGAACCAAGCATATTGAAGTACAGGTTCATTTCATACGTGATCATGTCTTGAAGCACAACATATAGCTCCGATTCATCCCTACAGTGAACAATGAAGGTAGATGTTTTCACTAAGTTGCTTTGCACGTGAAAAATTCACACCTTCTCAGAGAGTTCCTCTCCACTTCAATGGAAACTATGCAAAATTAAGGGGGAATGTTAGAATAATTTTTCATAATCATATTTTTTATTGCATTGTCTTTTATTTAATAATGTGCAACATGTGCACTCTAGTCTAGTGACTTGCATTCAATATTGTTATGTTGGATAACATTCAATATTGGTATTAGTAGTAATTACATGTGCATGTGAGATGGGTCTTATCATCTCGTAGTTTGTGTTTGCTAGGGTGTCATGTCTATCCATATGAGGTTGTCTAATATCTATAAATATTACAGCTCTTGTATTGTTATGTAATCTGATTTCATGATCAATAATATTTGTGAGGCTTCCGTCCCTCTTTGGTCATTGCAATCTTATTCTATTCTATCATTTGGTATCTAAGCTATACCATTATTATCAAGAATGATGTACTCAAGAGCTACAAAAATAGGGTTTGGGACCTGATGGAGGATTTTGAAGACTTCAACATCCACTCCATACCTAGGAAGAAAAATGAAGCTACATATAGGCTCACAATAGTTGGAGAATTTTTTTATGTTGTAGATAGCATCGAAAGAGACAAAACACATCCACACATCCATGTGATTGTAAGGCCAATATTTTTACAATAAAAGAAGTTGGTAGGTGTTTGAGAACGATCAACAAATTATCAATTTCTTACAAGAAGACGCTGAATTCTTGGTTAGGAATCAAGATAAATTAGAGCAATAGTATGGGGATCAAGTAGTGCAGCTACTGAGACAAAAACTATTCCAAAATTCTTGGTTCTATTGGAATCCATCTTCAACCCGAATGATCAATTTCGTAAGGAGAAGAAAAACATACAGGTCAAAGGGGAAGATTAGAACCTATCTCAGTTAGAGAAGGAAAAACACTCCAAATTGGAAAAGTGGCCACCAAGAAAGAAAGATATGAGTTCACACAACTTTGCCAAGAATTTCCAGATGTCTTCACTTGGAGTTATGAGGACCTGTGAGGTTTCAATCCAAAACTAGCACAACATACAATTAAACTAGATCTAGATGCTAAGCCCATTAGGTAGAAGCAAAGACCAGTCAACCCACACATTGAGCCTCTTATGAAGAAAGAGCTAAACAAGATGATAGAGGCAAGAATTATATTTCCAATCAAGCACTCAAGATGGGTTGCAAAATTGGTACCAGTCAGGAAAAAGAATGGAGAAATAAGGTTGTGCGTGGACTTCCCATACTTGAATAGGGCATATCTCAAATAATGCTACCCACTTCCCTTAATGGAGATAATATTGAAAGTTGTAGCTGGCTCAGAAAGATTTTCTCTCCTAGATGGCTACTCAGGGTATAATCAAATAATGGTAAAATAAGATCGCCAGTTTAAAATGGCTTTCACCACCAAATAGGGCACCTATGCCTACAGGAAAGTGCCATTTGGATTGTCAAATGCCAAAGCCACATTTCAAATGGTGATGAACATGGAATTCAAGGGGTTGATTAACAAAATAGTATTGATATATCTTGAAAATATCATCGTGCTCTCCAAAAACACAACAGATCACCTCTTTCATCTGAGATAGGTATTTCAAAGATGGAGGAGATTTGAGATATCATTGAATCCCAAAAATTCATATTCTTGGCTCACGAAGGAAAGCTCCTAGGCCATATTGTGTCAAGGGAAGGATTGAAAATTGACCTAGAAAGAGTTGAATCAATTTGGGCATTTCCCTTACCTAGTCATAAGAAGGCTCTTCAAAGCTTCTTAGAAAGGATCAGTTTTGTTTGTAGATTTGTACCAAATTTGGCTGCTCTTGTAAAGCCAATAACGATGATGTTGAAGAAGATCATGGCATTTAAGTGGATAGCTGAAGGATTTTTTTTTTTGAAGAAATAAAAGAGGCTATATCCCAATCTCCAACTCTCATGAATCCAAACTTCTCTAAGGACTTCATGTTTTATGCCTTGGTGGTGGGAACACAATTTTTGCAATCCTAGTGCAACAGAACAAAGAGTGTTCTAAACAGCTAGTTTCCTTCTTCAGTTAAAGTTTGGAGGACTATGAAGTGAGGTACTCCATTGAAAAGCATGTCCTTGTAGTGATTAGGGGCTTAAATAAATTCAAGCACCTAGTCTCAAACAACAAGATCCAACTGCTAGTTTCCCATGCGGGAGTCAAGGAATTCCTTCTAAAAAAGATCTAAATGAGAAATGTGCAGGGTGGATCACCCATGTCATGGAATATGACATTGAAATTAAAGTCACTAAGCTGGTCTGTGGAAAGGGATTATGTGAATAGCTAGCCTTGAGTCAACAAGTTGAAGCAGGTGATGAAAATGAAGTTGTTTTGGTACTACAAGATGGTCAAGAGAAGACAAATGATGATGTGTCGACTCCTTGTTGGACTCAAAATATGATTCACTTCCTACTAACGAACAGCCTATGGCATCCAAAAATGAGAAAATAAAAGAGGATATATTTTAGATTACAAGCCATTCCATATGTGTTTTTTTATGGTGTTTTGTTCAAGAAAGACATCAATGATGTTTTACTGAGGTGTATTTAAACAAATCAAATTGAGAAATTGTTATAGGATTTTCATGATGGAGAAGCCGGAGGAAATTTTCCCCATGGATAAATGACTCTCAAGATAATGAAGGTGGGTTATTATTGGCCACACAGTGTTCAAAGTGACTACTATACATGGAACAAAAAATTGTAAAAAAATGTGTGTTCTTTACAGGAAAAGAAAATTTAGCAGCACTTCCATTGCACCCAATTTCTATTGACAAACCATTCATACAATGGGGATTGGAATTCATCGGGGTCATCAATCCAAATTCAACCCAAGGTCACAAGTGGATACTCATAGAAATAGATTATTTCACCAAGTGGACTGAGGTGGTAGCACTCAAAGAAGAAAACAAGTCTAGCATACTAAACTTTTATGAAGGAATAATGACTAGGTTTGAGTACCGGCCACTATCATATCAGACAATGCATTGGCATTCCTAGGTTCCAAGATCACAAAATGGGCTGTTAAGAATGGAATCTACTTGAGAACCTCTTCAAATTATTACCCACAGGGTAATGGGTAGGCAAGAGTCCACAAACAAGAATTTTCTAAGAATCATCAAGAGGAATCTAGATGAAAACCAAAGGACATGGCATACAAATCTCAAATTAGCCTTGTGGGCTAATAGGATCACACCAAAGAGGTCTACATGTAATTCCCCTTACAAGTTGGTCTATGGGAAAGAGGTGTTTCCTATATCATTAGAACTACATGTATTGGAGCTCATGAAGCAGTTGGAGTTGTCTGAGTTCGAACCAATGGAGGCCAAGTATGTAGAGATGATGGAATTGGAAGAAATCAGAGAACATGTAGTTTAAATGGTAGAGAAAGATCAAGCCTTAGTAAAAATATGGTTTGATAAGAAAGCAAGAGCAAGGACCTTTTAGGAAGGGGACTTAGTTCTAAAGTGGGATGCAAATCGGGAAAAAATAGGAAGGCATTCCAAGTTTGATGCCATTTGGAGTGGCCCCTACATGGTCACAAGATGTAAAAGTAGAAATTCCTTCTAATTGTATACCTTGGAGGGAGAGGAGCTTCCGATTCTAGTTAACGAAATCTATCTTAAACATTGCTACTGAAAGGAAAAATTTCACCATTGTATATATTAGTTTAGGAGTTGTAATTCCTCCAAGTGCTTATAGCACACCACCTTGTTTTAGTTTAGGTTGATTTTTAATAAGTTTTTGTGCACTCTCTACATATTCTATTTGGAATGTGTATGACATTTTTTGTTTGTACATAGTTGTGCCCTTGTTGCTTTCTTGCACTTTCCAGTTTCAGGAAGAGTTTGGTGATGAAGCAACCAATCCTCAACCAGGGGTTTCTTTTGAAATGAAAATATCTAGTAGCACCCCAGAGGTTGGAAGATAGTTTTTTCAAGTGAAGATAGTTCCAACAATCAATATGACTCCATGCCCAATGGATCCCCTAAGGTCACTGGTCTTCAAGATCAAGCAAGCAAGATCATCCCGCAAGTCACCAATTATTATCTATTTTTACCCCCTAGTAAAATAGACAACTTGGGAGGATGGGTTGAGAAATGGAAAGTGATTCATGGATCAATATAGAATGATATAGTTGGGTTTTTAAGTTTGGGGAGCATTTCGAATGTTTAGGGAATTTTTAGAGGTCTTGGGGCCATCCATCAGAAGTAGGCTTTTGGGCCTTAAGGAGTTTGCAACATGAAAGAGAACACAAGGTTCAATGGAAGATTCGATAGCCATGTGAAGAATTATAATTCCAAAAAATTACCTATGGAATCCATTTTCCATGCCCTACATGGTGGAAAAGATGAGACATCTTGAAGCATCATACACTTCCCAAGGTAATTCATTCTTTTGGCACACAACCAACCATCTAGAGAAATTATAAGCCATTTCAAGGTGTTAAATTCAAAATTGGACCTTGCGATTTCCACAATTGGATTCAATGGGTTGTTTCCATGTGAAATCATATAAAATTTCACCCAAAAACTCATCTAGGAGCTCAAGTTATTACCTCCAAAAGTTGGTCGGCTAGGGGTTGGGACGAGTCGGGGTTGGACAGTCAAGGTTGGATGGCTGGGGTTGGATACCCAGGGGTTTGTTGGGTCACATTTTTTGACACATACGAATGGAATTTGATTTCTGTCACACTCATCATACTCACACGACACCTAGGTTGGATGGTACGACCATGTTGGATGGGTCATGGGGATTAGACAGGTCAAGGTTTGACGGATGGGAATTATACACCTAGGGGTTGGTTAGGTCACATTAATTGATGCGTCTTAATGGAATATGATTCTTTTACACCCTTCAAACTCATACGACACCAAGGTTTGATGGTACAGCCATGTTGTGGGTCATGGGTGTTGGACAGTCAAGCTTTGACGACGGGGGGTTAGACGCCCCGGGGTTGGTTAGGTCACATTTTTTATGCATCCAAATGGAATTTAATGCCTGTCACACCCATCACACTTACATGACACACAAGTTGGTCAGGTCATGGTTGGACGACATGGATGGATGAGTTACAAACCTCACAAGGGTAGGTGAATGAATGACATCCCAACAACTAGAATTAATGAGGCATGGAACCCATGACCTCCCGCAGAAATGTACCAAAATTGATGGTTTTTGATACCTATTCAATGCATCCTACCGATTGGTAACCCCTTTTCCCTATATATTGTAAAATTCAACATATTTTAAAGGGGGATTTTTAAATAAAATAGAGAAACTCGTAAAATTTGTTCTAGAGCTATTATGAGCTAAATGCCTCAAACTTGGGATTATTGTAAAGGATTTTGTCTTGTGCTTATGTTGTGATGGATTGTGCATGTCTCTGAGCAATAAAATTCATGTTTTGTGGCCATTTTCACCCTAGCTTGTATGAGTTACATCTCTTGCCTTCCATTATATTTATGAGTATATTGTGCATGTATCTATCTCTTTGCAAGGTCTATAGTTTGTTGTGCTTTACGAATATAGGGAATTGATTGTTGTCTTGGACTGTGGTGTTTCTATCAGCCCTCTCCTTCTTAGTTTCTCCCTATTTTTCACTCACTAGGATTGTCTCACCATTTTGATGAGGCTAGAAAATGCCCGTTAAATGTAGAATAAATGATCTCATCTTACTCTCCTATTTATTAAGTTTGAATGCATTTGTGACCTTTGTTTGATTTGATATAAGTTAGGATGTAATTGTCCATCTTTTGTTGATTATGATTCTAATGTTTAAAATATCTGTAATTCCTAACAAAGTGTTTTGGAAACTTAGTTTTGTAATAAATAGGTCACAATCAGTAGAACAAATATGAAGCAGATTGCATTTGTTTTGGAAGCAATGGAATCAATACGGTTTAGTTCCAGAACTCCACCATGTAGTTACGAGCTCTGTCACTTAGTTCGGAACTTTTGGAATTAGTTCGAACTCTAATACTTTCGGTGATTTTTCAAATCAATGATCCTATCAATCGGGAGTAGATTAGAGGACTTCCAACTGCTCATAATCATAGATCTAGGATAATTATCACACGGTTGTACGCCTAGCCATGTTCCAATTCAGCATCTCTTCTAAGCATGATTTAGTTCCATTGTATCGCTGGCACAATTATGGCCATAAATGCACCCTTGAAAGTATATATGTATATATATATATATATATACAAACTGCGAGATATAGATATAGGAATATATAGATATAGAATGAGAGATAGATATATATTGATATACATAGATCCAACATGTTTTTGTAATGTAGAATGTTTTATCAATAAAATAGCCGCTTCTATTTTGAGAGAAATTTAATTTTCAAAACCTGTTTTAAGGAGCAAGGCCCACTCCCCCAATAACTAGGATCTTCGTTATTGGTATTTATATTTTTAAAGCAAATAGTGTAGATTTGTTAAGTTGTAAATACTTTCAATTCCTTAAGTTGAAATCTGTTGTAGATTTATCCTTGCAGGTGTTCTAGATTAAGTTCTTATTTCTTTGCAATCATTTTCCAAGTATTCTCAATCATGTGTTTAAACATGTAACATTTTTTATTTTTAGCAATCTATTTCATTCCACAAAAGTGTGTTTATTTCTAGCAATTCCTTTCTGTAAAGTGTGTTTACTTCCAATAGGTTTTAATAGTTTGATTCAAATAAGGTTTTTAACTAAGAATTCCTTAAGAAATTAAAAGATCCCCAGAAAATACAAAATACATACAATCAATTACTAGATCAATAAAATTCTTCTTGTTCAATATAGCTTTAGACACACCCCTGGTTTGAATATGACATCAACAAATAGTTGATTAAATGAAGGGAATAATGACACCCATCATTTTTTACACCATTTCCAAGGACCCACTAGTTAGAATTTTCTAATTAGGTGTCAACAAGAGCAACAATTATACATTTAGTAATTGAAGAGATCTTCTCTAAGCTATCACAAAATTTATGAGTAGACCAAGAGACTCCAAGGTTATATTTCTCCAAAAAATATATGAACAACAATTACCATCATCCTCTAGTTTAAATAAGAAAGTTGATAAAAATTAGAGGCACCATTATCCCCTGTAAGACAAGAAGCAGAATTGCCACCTTTGGAATTCTGGGATCAATCACCAGAGGGAAGTAGAGCCTTTAGGAAAAAGATTATTTCTCAAGATCCATTTAGAGAAAGTTTTGATTCACAATTGAGTAGTCAACCTCCTACTCCTAAATTTTCACCATCCCTAAAATAGATCACATACCACATTGATTGGGAGAAAGGAATAGAAAATACTAGAGAGATGGAATGAGAAGCTGAAAGAGAACCTGATAGGACCTTTACCTATCCCATTCAGTTGGAGGATGATGAAACCACTATGAAGAACATTTCACCTACACATTTACCCACATTTAGAGGGATGTCATCCGAGGATCCCGACCAATGATTACAAGAATGATAATCAAAAGCTCAAGTTGTTTCCATCTACCTTGAAGGATGCAATAATGAGGTGGTTTATGGGATTAACATCTAATTCTATTACCAATTGGGAACAAATGGAAACTACCTTCCTAGACAAATATCAAGATTACTGTAGAGGAAGAAATAGGAAGGAAGAATTTTTCAAAATCAAAAAGGAAGAGGATGAAAATATGGAAGATTATTTGGATGATTCCTCTTTGTGAGTAAAAGATGTGGATTTGTACTTTAAGAAGAGTTAAGAAAAACCATCTTTCTCAAAGATCTCGGATGATGAATCTAGGGAAACCCTTGATTTAATAGGAGGTGGAAACATTGATCAATTAAGAATGAATGAAATCAAATAAATTTGTAGAATCTATTCAAGGACAAAGGGTGGACCGGAAAGGAAAAAAATTAACAATTTGAATCTAGATATGAAGAAACTGATGGATGAACTGAAAAACTTTAAAACAGATATAATAGTTCAATTAACTTCCACCATGGATGGATTGTAAGCCAAAGAAAATGCTAAGACTGGACCATTAGTCATGTATTGTCCTAGATGCAGGAAAAAGCATGCATTAAGATATTTTCTCAAGATAAGATGGAAATGTGCCTTATCTATGAATCTAGGGACCATGAGAGTAATGTTTTTTCTCTTCTTTCATTTATAACAAACCAAATCAAACAAACCAACACATCAGAAGAAGTAAAATTTGTCCAGAGATAACCTATCTAAGGACATTTCATGCCAAGGTCATCTCCTAATCCTTGGATGATGCCATGAGATGCTCAAACAGTACCACAAATTTAAGGACAACCACCTTGGGCCCCTCAACCAACTTGGAATCCCCAGGATTGGGCAGGTCAATCTTGGTATGCTTAAGGACACCAATGACCATGGGTGGTCAAAATAACAGTATGCTTGGTATGCTTAAGGACACCAACAACCAAGGATCGGCCCTAATAACTATGCTTAAGGGAAAACATATCCTAATCATAATCAACAATCCATAATGGGTGCCCTAGCAAAAATTCACAAAATGAAATTGTAGTCCAAACAAAAATACCAACACAACCAGAGAAAACCCAAGAAACAAACAAAAACTCTTATCTACGAAACATAAGCAGAAAAATTAGTTTATCTTAATGCCATGGATTGCAAGGATATTCATACTAGATTTGGAAAAATAGTTGGTAGTCCACCTGTTATAATCACTCGAAATGATAGAAGAAACTCGGTTACCCCTAGTCTAGTTACCCCCAAGAAAGATGAAAAACAAAGAGATAAGGAGCCGATATCAACTCTCATCGAGACTCCATTTCTAGAGAGGTTTAAAGAAACTATAGAAATCAAGGAATGTGAATTGGTGTAGGAACTAAGGAGATTGAATATTGAAATACCAAAGTGTTATAAGAAATTAAGAACATTCCGTAATTGAAAAAATTAATCAAACTGTTATGTTTAAAAAAACCTGGAAGAAAGAAGAAGTACCCCAAGACTATTAAGGTAGATGGGAAACTTGTTGATTTATTAGCAGGAAAGCTCCTACTTCCCAAATATGGAGATCAAAGAAGCCCAACTATTTCTGTCTCTATAGGGTACAAAATATATATATTACATTTTGGTTGATTTAGGAGTAGCTATAAATGTAATGATAGTGGACACTTTGAAAATATTACCATTAACATGCATACAACCTACTACACCATATTGCGCAGATGGTAGACCATCTCAGTAGTAAAACCAGAAGGAGTTATTAAAGATTTAGTGGTTATGGTGGAGTTATGGGAATATCCAGTTGACTTTTTTATATTATAGCTATATGCAATAGAAAGTGGCAAAAGCTATGGAATGAGGCTAAATAACCTCAAAGCTTCGCTAACTCATCCATGCACCATGAGATTAGATCTAAACAAGAGAAACTAACATGCAAGCATTATAACTTTGACAAAAACATAAAAACTAACATGTATACTACTCTCTACTCCATGAAAGCTTAATAAAAATGAACCTAGTTAGATTCTAAGCAATCAAATTAGATGTGTTGTTTACTCCAAAAAATAGTGAAGATATCTCTCCAACTTGGCTACATGGACAAACTTTAGATATTCCCCTATTAACTATATTTGGAATGGATGGATACAAGATGAAGGAGCTCTCAACAATGGATGATAGCCAAGATCAAATGCCTATTAGCTTGACTAATGCAAATAAGGTCTAATTCTAATATCTCCAAATGTGAGAAAGAAGGACTTGTGAGTGAAGTTGTAAGTTGAATGGGTAGGCTTAGCCTTGTATTTATAGTTTTCCACTTGCGAGAATTTGGAATTTGGGTGCATGTGGGACTAAAGCTCAAAAACCAATTTTATATTAGATTAGGATAAACATGCTTTAGGCTTAGTTAAGCTAGGATTAGGATAGTTAAACTTTATTAGAAAGTGATTAGAGACTCATTGAGATTTGGGAGGGGTCTGGATAACCAATTGTGGTCGATAGATAGCCTATGAAGCCAATAGAAGTGGTCTAGAGAGAAATAAGAAGGTTATGAATTGTTGAAAGGAGGAATGTTTAGCTAATCAGAGAGATATTAGCCAAATAAGCTGATTATAGGAGGGATATGACCAAGAAGGTGTCATAAATTGGCATCCAAGAGTGAAGCGAAGATAGGTTGATTAACAAAATTTTGTCAATCGGTTGTATTGGAGGAAATTCTAAGTGTAAGCATATTTTAGGTGTCTACAATTTCCCCTCTTTGGGGTGAGATAAGCAATATCACTTCAAAGAAAGTAGACAAGCATAAATAAATAGAAAATTTTGAAGGGATAGAAGAAAAATGAGTATAATGGAGGATACCCCTCGATTGTCGATGGGGTGATAGAAGAACTATCGATTGGCGGTCAAAAAGATGACAAGAAGAGAATAGAAGAAATAATAGTGTGAAGAAGAAAGGGGATATAGAAGAAAAAGGAGAATGAGGAAGGGGAAATGAGCTAACATCCATCTAGTGCCTTTAAACAACTTTATTTTTCATCATATTGCTAGAGATCTTCATCATCGATCCTTATTAAAAAATAATGAACAAAAGTTTAATACGACATAAAAATTCATATACGAACAAATGACCATTGCTAAAAACACCAAATCCATGCAACATACAAAAATTCAATGCAATACGAGAAAGTAAAAGATGCCTAACTCCATGAAACATACAAAATGGCATGCAATACAAGAAAGTAAACAAGCTAACCTAACAAAGAAACATAATGTAATGTTTTAATTATCAAGATTCAATTCCAACCTATTTGAATTAATAACAATGGTTAATGATGGTGCCCCAAATAAGGATACATGTGAGGGGAATAACGAAGGACACTTCAGTCCAATGGAAAAGAAATGTGCACTATGAAAAAGCGATTATCAAGCAAATCGTTGTGCCCCAGTACGGATGAAGTAAGTATCCAAGATTTTGTTGATGAAGGTAGATCAAGATGATCCGTGAGTTGTGCACATGAATAGGTGAGAACCAAAGAGCGATGTTTTAGAGGATGATTTTCAATTTTTAGAATTTTTCTTAAACATATTTGAATGTTTTGATTTTTCTAACATATTTGAAATTTTTTTGTTTTTGAATTTTTTTGAAACTATTTACAAGAATACAAGGAAGAGTGGATGCCCCTACCGATAGATGGGATTTACAAGGGCATAAGGCCATGTGCATATAAGAAAGGTGAAGATCAAAAATGCCCCAGCGATTAGGTGGGAGTATTCAAAGGAAAACTCTTCACAAGTAGAAGCGGGACCCAAGGCCATTATGGATAGGTTCAACATGATGATGAACATAAACCAATGAAATCTTGGGAAGAAGAAAGGATTACCCCAAAGCATAAATTGGCCTAAAAGGGCATGATAGAAAGGAAGGAGAAGATTGTTTTTGTTAAAGGTAACAAACGTGTCTCGAAAACATGGCAAACAAGTAATCTTATACACATGGATGTTCGAATGAAGTAGAAGAATGATGTGAATGATAGGAATCTAGCTTAGAATCCTTGCGATGAAGAAGTGATTATCCAAAGGCACAAATTGTGAGATGAGATATGGACTAGATTGAGAATATGAACAAGGTCCAAAATGAGACACTTGGTAACATACTAATGTTATTTAATCATAGAGATCTAGTGTGTGTACGTGGAATTTATTTCCTCTTGAAGTGAAGATTTAATAGACAACAAGTGAAGAGAACTTAGCCAATGTGTACAAATGATTTATTTTGATAGGTGATAGGTGATTTGTGAATGAAGGGTGGAAGGATAGCCATACATTGCTCCACTACCAGCCAGGCATCCATAGCCCCGACGGAGATGCATTTGATTCTAATCACAACATTTCTCTACTGCCAGTCAGTGTCCATAGCCCCAATAGAGATTATTGGAAATACCCCAAGAGAGAGTTATATATCAATTTGTTTTTACTCTTAGCTTTTGATTTTTGATTGATTTTGATTCTTTTGCTTTCTGAAAACTTATTTCAGCTCTCTTGTTTGACAAGGGGTTAAGAACCACAAATGGCTTAATGGAAGGATGTGGAAGTGATTATGATTATGACATTGGATAGTGTCAACAAATATGTCCAAAATTTCTTCGCAACAAGTTTATTAGATGGTGAATATGATAGGATCTCTAAGAGGTCAGTTGTTCTTTAATTTACCAAGGTGATAAAAGACCAGGGTCAAATAGATACCATAAAGATAAATGTCATAGAATGCGTGTGAATAAGCTAACCAAAATCACATCTAAGGGATGAAAATGGTAGATGGCCTACAAATGAATATGAAAGAAAGGGAAGAAAGAACATCCATGTGTACATAATACCTTATTGCAATGTTTTATCTTTGTACCTTTGATTTTTGTTGTGTTTTCTCATGTTTTTTTATATTTTTTTATTGTTTTTTATTTTTAGATTTTTGATATTTTTTGAAAATTTGGGACTAACAACGTCACTCCATGTGATAGGATCTAACAACAATGTTTTTGAATTCCTTGATAAGGAGACTAAGCATGATTCTTTATCAAGAGTCATGTTATCCCCAATCATGATGATCGTGGTGAGTTCACACTCAAAAAATGAATGTGATTTGTTTTGAAACATGGGTTTTGTATGTGGGAGTTTGAGTTCCCTATCCATAGGTTTTTGCACTTTGTGCCATACTTGATGGGTACGTTGGTGTGCATTCTGGAATCACGTTTGATTTTGGATTTTATGATCATTGGAGTTGTTGGTAGCTTTGGATCTCTTCAGATTTTTGATCTTGGCTTGATAAAGAACCTGTCTGGGTTTCTTATAAGCTAATGCTTGACTTGTCTGATCTCGAGAAGGAGAAGAAAGTGAGCGTGGACGTTTATAACTGATGTGAGAAATGACCATGGGCTTTCCATAACCACTGATAGAAGAAATATGTGAAGGATGAAAAGGATATGGTCCAAGAATTGAAAAAGATGGGCTACTAGAGCTGAGCCATGGATAAAAGATAAAGGGTTGCTAGGATGTGGCCCAATAATAGAAGAATAAGAGCTACTAGGATGTGACCCATAGATAGAAGATGAAGGGCTACTAGGATGTGGCCCAAGAATAGAAGATTATGGACTACCCGGGGGTGATCCATACAATGAAGAAAAGAGGCTAGTTGGATGTGCCCCAAGAATAGAAGATAGTGGGCTACTCAAAAATGTCCCACAAATAGCATAGGGAGGGTTATTAGAAGGTGACCCACACCTAGACGAAGATGAAGGGCTACTTGGTGTTGAACCCATAATAGATTGTGATTGAGGAATTATGATAGAAAAAGAGTGATTAGGTGATGAGAAGATAGGCCAGGGATAAATGTAAGACCTAGGAGTTTCCTCACTTAATGAAGAATGTGAAGATGGAAGAATAAGAGGAGGATCAAGTTGCATGATTTGAGGCTCTTCCTCTGTTTCTTGATAAAAGGAATCAACATTTTTCTCAAAATATGTGGGTGCATCAAAGTCTAAAGAGAATCCTTTCTCGTAATATTCTAAAGGAATATATGCATGTGCCCCTATCAATGCCCCGATTGTTTCTTCATTCGAAAGAGATCAATCGGTATCGCTTTTTGATCACACACCAGGGGTTCATTGGAAGAAATAGGTTCAAATGGTGTGGAAGACTTAGAAGATGTTTGATGATGATTAATATAAGAAGATGGTGTGGGGACGAAGAATATATGTAGCTAGATGTCTCGGGAGTAGAAGAAGGTGGTGTGGACCAACCTATACAATGGTATATCATCTCGTAAACTAGTAACATTAAGTCCAAAGTCTATAGATTGTGATGCATGCATTGATTTAAACATTTGACTCGAAGGAGTTTGATGAGTGCATTTTGTGGCTCATTTATATCATTTCTTCATACCAGAAATACTCTTTGTGATATGAATTATTAGTATATGGGTATGTTTTGTGTAGTCATGTCCTAGTAGGTTGATGCATTTTTCCTTGCTATTATTTATGAAAACCATTTATCCCATGAACTTCCTACTAACTACCTTTATGAGATCAAATGTGATGATGTGTGCAGGGAATAATGGAATTTATTGGTAGATAAGAAGCCCGAGTTTGAAGCATGCATATGAATATTGTTTCCATCGAATTAACCTATTAATCTTGGGCTCGACTCTAATGGCCTGTAGGAATCTATGAGTTTTTAATTGATATTTGATGGACAATGTTTTAGGCCACCCAATATGGCAGATCTTGTAACAAACATTATCTATATGAAGACTTTGTCTTCAAAACTTGAGTACCACTTTTTGATTATTAAAGAAGATTATCTACATAATGTTCTAGATTTTGTTTTGGATATGTTATGAACTCATTTCAAAGTTAATGAAATCTATGGAATTTTGAGAATCGAAGTTGTTGAATACTCTATCCCAAGGAAGAGTAAGGGCCCACTCAACCAGGAGATATGAGGTTACTTTGAGTTTTACATGCACACAAGGTTTCGATTAGTTTTACTACAGTTGTCATTTGATGAGTTTTACATGCATGTTTTGATTAACTATCTCTGCTTTCTCCATTATCACTTTCGCTTAGTGTAGACACTTTTGTTATGAAAATCTAGTTCATGAATAGTCTTTTTTTCTGCTGAAAATTCTAGTTATTCAGTTATGGTTTAATTTGTTAAGAATAAGTGTGTGTGTATTTTACTTTACAGTAGAAGATTAGTTGTTGAAATCCATTTCATTACACATAGTTGAATTTTGTAGATTTGTATTTAATTTCCATAGATTTTAACTGCACTTCCATACAATAGTCATTAAAACTAAGCAACCCCCCAACAAACTCAACGTACAACTGGTTCTCCAACGTATAACCATTCTCCTAGACTCCATTGCATATTACCTTGGACACCGCCCTGGTTTAGAATGACATTGACAAATATTATGTCAGTTAAATGATTGGAAGAATACAATGACCCATCATTTTTGGCACCATTTCCGGGACTACATAACCATAAGCTCCATTATTTTATTCCATATGTTATGGGTGTTAATAGAGTTCATATAGGAAACTAGTAGTTCTCTCGGACCTCGATTTAAACCAACCAACCTAGATGCATAGGTCACAAGATAACCAAGGGAGATTTATAGCATGCAATATTCAACAAATCTCTTTAGACACTTCACAAGAGAGAAACACTGAGAGTGATACAGATTCCAATTCCACACCTAGAACCTTTTCTGAGCATTCTGTATCCTCTTCACATCATTCTGCAATGGGGGATCTTGGGAATGCTGAAGAAAAACCTTTAGGATGAACATTTACATACCCCATTTTCCTCGATGTAGATGAGGATGCACCCATGAAAAACATCTCACCATCCATCCTCCCCCTCTTTCGAGGAATGACCAAAGAAGACCCTGATCAGTTTTTGTTTGAATTTAAAATCTTGTGCCAGACATATGATTACCGAATTGACAATCAAAAACTCAAATTATTTCCCTCCACTCTCAAAGATTCTACTATGAGATGGTTTATGGGGTTACCATCTAACTCCATTAATTCCTAGGAAGCCATGGAAACAACCTTCCTGGATAAATACCAAGACTATTGTAGAGGAAGGGATAGGAAGGAGGATTTCTTCCAAATATGGAAAAAGGAAGATGAGAATCTAGAGGATTATCTGGATAGATTCCTCTTTCTCCATAAACGAGAGGTATGAGTTACATGCAGACATCACTAAAACAATCTTTCTAAAAGGACTGGATGAGGAAACCAAGGATTCTCTCCATCTCATGGGAGGTGGAGACGTGCATAAGCTTACCATGGAACAAATTATTGAGCTATGTAGAAGATATTCTAGAACACGTGGAGGAATAAGAAGGAAACAAACATCTAAGTCTTTGGGTACCTCTGAACTTCTAGAAGAAATGGCCAACATGAAAACAGACATTCTGCTACAATTAACATCCACCATAGATGGACTCAAGGAAAAATCCACCCCTGCTAAAGAACCATTGGACATGTATTGCCCTAAATGTTGAAAGAGACACCCCTTGAGAGAATGTCCTTTGGATGTCACAAATATGTGCTTAATCTGTGAAGTTACTGACCATGACACTAAAAATTACACACTTTTACCACAATTGAAGGGAGGTTTGAATGTCATCTCTGAAATAAGTGCTGAATTAAATTTTGTCCAAAGATAAAAAAATCAGGGTGGGTTCCCATCTAGACCAACTCAGAATCCTTGGAGAATGCCATGGCCAAATCAGGCCTCTCAGTCTTCTTAGCGACAACTTGAGTGGGAAAACTAAAACTAGATGACTTATCCATATCCACCACCTTGGAAAAATCCCTACACTCAACTAGGTTGGGATCCACCACCCACAGCCAATCCTTGGCACAATCAGCAGTGGGGTCCTCAACAAAATTTTAGCCAAAATTAGTCCTGGGCACCACCACAAAATAGTAATCAACAACGTAGGTTCTAGCAGCCACAACAAGCTTTAATGCCTCCACCTCAAGCCTACCAAAATCAAGGACAAGAAACACAAACACAACTTCTAGATCAGCCAGTAGCCAATCCTAAAAATCAATAGATAGCTTCGATTGATGACACAGATATAAGTAACACCATGCAGGTTAACACTATTGGTAATTTACGATTACGATCTGGCAAAATATTGAACCCTCTTGTTGTTATCACAGAACTACCTGATGATGCCAATAAGGAAGAAAACTTGAGGGTAACACTAGTTCTTCACCAATTCCAAATAACCAGGATGATCAAGTACCCAAACTGACTACAGCCCCTTTTCCTGAGTGATTACAGGACACTCGGATTGCAGATGAAACAAAACTAGTTCAGGAATTGAAAAAAGTACATATTGAGGTTCCACTGCTATGTGTAATAAGGGACATCCCTGAACTAAACCAAACCATTAGAAATGAATGTATAAAGACACCAGGAAGAAAAAATAAATACCCAAAGACTGTCAGAGTCGAAGGGAATTTGGCTGATTTGAATTCTTTGGCACCCTCATCTCATCAAAATATGGGGATCCTGGGAGCCTGTCATTACTATTTGTATAAACAACCAGTCAATATCTAATGTTTTGGTGGATCTTGGTGCTGCTATTAATGTTATCACAACATAAATGTTTAACCTACTATCCTTGATAGGACTCAACCAACCAATATTGTTCTACAGTTAGTGATTGATCCATTATTGTACTGTTGGTGTGGTTGAAGATATAATGGTCACTATTGAATCATGGGAGTGCCAGTTGATTTAATGGTTTTATAGCCTAAATCTTAGAAGTTAGGATATTCAGTCATCTTAGGAAGACCTTGGCTGGCTATGGTTACTACTTACATTGACCGTAGGTCAAGAAACATGACAATTCTAAATTTGCAGAAATCCAAACACATTTCATTATATCCTCCCGCCTGACCTTATACAAACAATTGTGACCAGGTATGGGTGGATTCTTTTAATGCTAACTCTTTGAATTCTTATTTTCTCGCCACTATTGCATAAGACACAATCATATGACAAGATGCGGCTAAATGATTCTAAGGACTCAGAACTACGGAAATCAGCACTACTTCTGCTGAATTGAATATCGTAAGACATTACCTCTGCTAAGTCTGGTAGGAAACTCTATGCTTATAATTCTAAACATTTAGTTCTTGATTTCTATTGTCCTTTAACTAAGGTTTTATCTTTTGATAACATATCCATCCTGCACATGCTTCAGCCCCATGTTTTCCCATTGAATTCTTTTATCACTAGTACAGAGCTTGCTCTTGCGGATGATACTAAGCAGGTGCTTGTCAGTATGGGTAGAGAGCTGACTATAGGAAGTGACTTGGAGGTCAATCAAGAAGCTAGGGTGCTTGAGGTTCTGAAGAAACATTCTCATGATTTTTCTTGGGATTACACTGATATGAAAGGAATTCATCCTAACATCTGTACACATCATATTTACACCGATGACGTTAAACCTATAAGGCAATGTAATGAAGAATCAATCCAACATTAAGAGATAGTCAAACTGAGATTGAAAAGCTCCTAAAGGTAGGTTTCATCTATCCTATATCGAATATTCAGTGGGTTTCCCCATTAGTTATTGTTCCCAAGAAAAATGGTAAGTGGAAAATATGTGTTGATTACAGGGAACTTAACAAAGCCACCAAGAAAGATTATTTTCCCCTACCTTTCATTGACCAAGTCCTAGACAATTTGGCTGGTAAGAAATATTTCTCTTTCTTGGATGGGTTTAGTGGGTATAATCAAATTAGTATTGCCTCTGCTGATTAGGATAAGACTACTTTTACATTCCCTTGGGGTACATTCACCTACATAGTCTTACCTTTTGGGCTTTATAATGCCCCTGCCACATTTCAACGGGCAACCTTGGCCATTTTTGTAGATCTTGCTAATGAATGTGTTGAGGTTTACATGGATGATTTCACTGTCCATGGATCCACTTTTGAAGAATATTTGAATAATCTTGATAAATTACTCAGTCGATGTGAACAACACCAACTATCTTTGAGTCATGAAAATATCTAATGATGGTTGATCAAGGAATTGTCTTAGGTCACCATGTTTTAGCCCTGTGGTATAAAGGTGGATCCCAAAAATATATCAGCCATCACCCAATTACCTACACCAGCTAATCAGACTGACATTAAAAGTTTCCTTGGCCATGCAAGTTATTACTGCTAATTCATAAAATATTTTAGCAAAATTGCTGCCCCAATGTTTTCATTGCTAACCAAAGATTGTGTTTTTGAATGGTCTTCTCAGTGTCAATAGGCATTTGATTCTATCAAAGAAAAGATGATAACAACCCATATCTTACGTGGCCTTGACTAGGGACAACCTTTCCATATCCACACTGATGCTTCTAATACAGCCATGGGCGTTGTCCTTGGACAAAAAGACTCAGAAGATCATATGTATGCAATTTATTTTATCTAGCAAAAATCTGACTCCTACGGAAAATAATTACACTACTACAAAAAGAGTTTTTGGCTGTGGTATATGCTTTGAATAAATTTCATCATTACATCACTGGATATAAAAAAATTGTTTACACTGACCACTCTGCCATTCGATATTTGATGAACAAACCAGTGGTTGGTGGAAGGCTCATTCACCGGTTACTCTTGTTACAAGAATTTAATCTCACTATTATAGATAAGCCTGGGAAATCTAACATTGTTGCTGACTTTCTTTCCAGAATAAATGTTTTAGGTGATGATGAAGTAGTCCAAGATCAATTTCCGATGAACACTTGTTTGCTATCTCCACTAAGACTCCCTAGTTCACTGATCTCACAAATTATTTAACAACAGGGAAGTTTCCTGCTTATTTTACTCATAAAGAAAGAAGGCAATTGGTTAGAAATAGTGCAACATATAAATGGTGTAATGATTCTTATTTAAATGTTGTCCTGACATGGTTCTTCGCAGGTGTGTTCGAGAGGATGAGGTACATGACATACTACGAGCATGTCATGATGAGCCAGGAGGTGGACATTATTCAGTGAAATGAACAATTCACAAGATCCTTGGAGCAGGGTACTATTTTCCTTCCCTCCAAAAGACTATCAAAAAGTATGTGTGGTAGTGTGATGCATGCCAACGAATGGGAAAACCTACACTTTCTATGGAAATGCCTCTGAACCCTCAATTGGTTCTAGGACCATTTGAGAAATGGGGTATTTATTTTCTTGGACCATTTGATCCTCCATCTTTTGGGAAGGAGTATCTCTTGGTATGAATGGACTATGTCACCAAATGGGCTGAAGTTCAAGCATTGACATCTACCAATGAAGATGTTGTTGATTTTCTCTATAACCAGATATTGTTGCAATTTGGAGCACCAAGGGCCATTGTATCTAATCAAGGTTCTCAATTTGTTTCAAATATGATTGAAGCTTTCTTAGGAATCTATAGAATCAGGCACCAAAAATCATCACCATATCACCCCCAATCTAATGGGCAAGTGGAGGTAACCAATCGAGAGCTCAAGAATATTCTAACTAAGGTGGTCAATGCCGACAAAAAGAATTGGGTACCAAAGCTTCCTAAGGCATGTCTGGGCCTACAACACGACATGGAAAACAACTACTAGTTTCTCTCCCTATGAGCTGGTCTTTGGGAAGAAGCCATTGTTACTGTTGAGTTTGAATTGCACACCTGGTGAATAGTGTTGGAAGTTGGGATCGATTTGGATGAAGCACAACATGAATGAGTGTTGAACAACATCATGAATCTGCACAAGACACTCAAGGATAGATAGATGTTTTGTATGTCATTTGTAGTTGGGGATCACACCTATCTTCTTGTTTTTGCATTCAAGATTGGGGAGTGGATAGCACCTTCATAAGGGTTTTGATCTAACCCTCACTATTTTAGGTTGTGCCTATCAACCAAGGTAAGAGAACCTATATTGCAGCCCCTATATGGTAAGGAGATGAAGATATCCTTGTGTTTTGCATATGGTGTGGAGGAGGCTTTGTGAAAACATGATCAAATATCCATTATCCAAACTCAAAAGAGCTGTCACTACTAAATGATGGAAATGTTCTCAAAACAAAGCTAGAGCTGCTAAAGACATGATAAAACCCTGATCAACTTTGTGCATTTTTGTGAAAGGATTGAATTCTTTTGTGGACACACAATGCAGATGTAGGGGTATTGTAGGTAGGATGAGTTAGTTTAAAATGAAATTATGATGAGAGACCTTGGAACAAGAGTAGCTATAAATCATCACCTTCTTTGGGAAACCTTGCAAAAGAATTACAACACCTAAACAACAGAGATGTTTCAATGAATTTGAAGTGCTCTTTCAACCAGGATGTGTGCACAATGGATGCCCAAATCTGCACTATTCCATACAAACTTTGATAGCCTACCACAAAGGCTTGAAGCAAAATATCAATAAAGCATTAAGAACCCCTTGTTAGATCATGTCCTAAGGTACACCCAAAGGTTTGTAAATACCCTCAATTTACAAGGAAGGTAAGATGGATTTAAATATGTTTATCTCCACTCAAATGAATGCTCTTCTGAATGGAAGATTGCAGATGCCTTCAAACCCTCTACAAGAAATGAGACCATGTATGACCAATAAAGATCCCAAACACAAGATTGCAACATGAGCATGAAACACAAATTGAAAACATATTGAAATACAAGTGCATGCAAGCTTTGCCAAGAGATAAAACTAGTTAATCCAAGAATTTGATCAAATATATCACAAGGGAATGTTATTTAGACAATCTCAAAGCTTTTTGATGGACTTTACAGCTGAAACCAACTCAACATGATGAACATTTGATGCAAACTAGAATAAAAATGGCTCTCAGGTAGTTTCTCAAGGAAATGGACTTCTTCCAGTTTTTCCTGTGAAATTTCTTCTCTCTTTCTCCAAAATTCTCAACAGACCTCTAAAATGTTTCCAAAACTACATCATATACCCTATGCCAACTTGGATCCTTGCATCCCAAGCAAATAATATGCCAAAGGGATCAAATTTGTTACAAAACCCTATCCATTTGATGAAAAATGATATAAAACTGTGAAACAGCTCGCCAAATGCCAGAGATGCACAAATATTTTAAAATATTGCATGAACTCAGATCCTTATCCATCCTAGGGTCATGTTTTTGGCATTCCACCATGCCAGCATGCATTTGCAATCATTTTTCACCTTTTTCCCTCATCATTTTTAACTCTGCAACTTTTCATTTTTACATTTCACGTGTTTTTCACGGGCTGAGAAAAATATCTCATGAAAAACACTATAGGGCACCAAATTAGCTCAAATAAATGATGCCATTGTGTTCAGAAGGCCGAAGGGATGCAGATTCATATAAAATTTCATGTGTTTTGGTGCAAAAATGATGATTCCACACTTCTTGGAGCTCCAATGGCGCCCAAAAAATGAAAATGCATAGCTGCCGTTGATTAAAATCAACTTTAAATGCCAGCCCTCCACGTGGCAGATCCAAATCCTCTTTAAAAATGCCAAAATTACCTTTTTGCCTTTACTCAAGGTGGGACACGTGTCCAAACATGATTGGGGCGGGCCCCCAATCCTAAAAATGCATTTTGAACTTTTTCTGCCCTTTTGAATTTTGGAAAATTTTGAAAATTTTCCCGTGGGCCCCTGGATGTGCCACGTGTCCTCCTGTGGGCCTTTACCAAAACCACGGGCCGATTTGATGCATTTCACCACTTTTTCACAAAAAGGAAAATTTTCTCAAAATTCCTTGGGCCCGAACACCCGTTGTTTCTCTACCACGTGTCGATATCCCATTGGAGGCGGAGCCGACTCATCACATTTTCCTTCATTCCTCTCGCAAGCATCAAAATCCATGTGGGCCCGACATCTCTCTTTTGACATTTGAAAAATGCCACGTGTCACTGTCCTATTGGATGTGGGAGCGAAACTCCAAATTTTCCTGGGTTTATTTTTCTCTTTGAGATTTTTGCTAAAATTTGAAAAAATTCCATCTTTCTCTCCGCGCTCTAAATTTCCATCAAAATTTGGACACGTGTCATTGTTCATTGGTGGTGGGACCTTGAACCAAAATTTTCCTTTTACCCTTAAAGTTTAAAAAACTTCAAATTCCTCCAAGCCCCGCCTCTCCATTTCATCCCTTGCATATGTGTCACATTCTCATTGGTGCGGGCCATTGGGTCCAAATTTATCTTTGAGCATTTTGAGCCAAAAATTTGAAAATTTTCAACTCTTCGCTCCCTACTTAACATCCCCATCCTGTGACACGTGTCACCCTTCCATTGGTTGGGCACGGGCTCTTGGGCAAAATTTAACCTTTAAATTTTGAAGTTAAAAGACTTCAAAATTTTAAATCCCACCCATCCATACTACCTTTCTTGGACACATGTGTCCACTTCCATTGGGTGCGGACCCCCGGGAAAAAATTTTTTTCCTTTGAGAACATTTTGAAACCAAAAAAAAAATTTTCTAAGTTCCTCCTTTCCATCGATCTCTCTGGACACGTGTCATCATGACATTCATGGCCCTTGCGGGCCTTCGTATGCGGGCCTTCGGGAAAAAATTTTTTTTGAGAAATTTTTCCAAAATGGAAGAAAAATTTCCTAAGTTACTTCCACCACCCACCAATCCTCGACCAATCACATCAGGCCACGTGCACATCCCATCCCATTGAATTGCGTGGGCCTTGAGCAAAAACAATAAAAAAAATTTGATTTTGAGAAATTTTGAAAAATGAAGGCAAAAATTTTTAAGTGACCTCCGCCACTCGATGCTCCATCTTTCCAATCAAATCATGCCACGTAGGCACAGTAGGAAAATGCGGGGCCTTGCGGAGAAAATTTTCCCTTTGCCAAAAATTGAAAATTTGACAAGTTATAACATTTTTTCCGACCACACCCGGCCAATGAGAGCCTACCATGTCAGCATAAACTTTGCTAATGATAAATTTGATGGGTAGAACATGCCCGTATGCCCATCAAAATGAAAAAATGCAAGGGATGCTTCTGAAATCAAATTTTTCACAAAGAAGATGGATTTTTTGGTTTTGAATCCAATGAAACATGATGTGGGGATGATTTAAGCCTGGGGAGTGAGATTTCACCTTCATAAAAATGGAATTTGATCAAACACGGGTTTCTTTCACTCTTTGGCCAAGGAAAAAAATAATGACCCATGCAACATGAAAAACTAGGGCACAAATAAAGGGGAAACTTGGATTTTGTTTCAAAAAGGGTAGAATAACAACATTGAGGGCAGTTTGAAAACATTCAACTGGATAAAACGAGTTACAGATCTTCAGCTCGAGCCACAAGGATGTTTTGGAGTAAAAATGGAACATGGAGAATTAGAGTAAAGTGTGCAAACCCATAAATTGCACCAACATTGGCTCTTGCCTAGGGATGGGCACTCCCAGTGAGTGCCACAAGATCACAACGTAGACCAAGTGCCAAAAATCCATTGGGAAAGGAGTCAAAACATGCATAGCAGCCCTAAAAACCTAGAATTTTCACCAAAAATAGACCGAGAAAACCACACCAACAATGGTTGCCAAGGACAAAAGGGAAAACCACAAGCCAACAACAAGCAAAGAACAAGGAAAAGAAAAACAAAAAAACAAGGGCTATACAAAATGTACAACTTGTGCATACCTCCTTTTGGGATTTAATCCAAAAAGTGTTTTAAATGTCTGCCATTAACAGGCAGCTCCAACAAATCCCCATCCAAATCCTTGAGAAAAAATGTATTTTCTCCAATCCTGATATCAATGGCATAAGGGCCCATCCATAGAGCATCAAATTTTCCATGCTTACCCTTGTCTTCATGCCTACTATCCCACAAGCAAAACCAGATCTCCAACATTGAAAGCTCTAGGGGTGACCTTCTTATCAAACAACTTCTTCAATTTCTCCCTAGCTTTGACATGCCTTTGATGAGAAGCTCTCCTTTCTTCATCAACTCAATGATTTGATTGATTCTTGATTCATATGGGCCATGTTCTTGATCTTCCAACTGCTGGGCAAACTGAAAAGTGGATAATTACAGGTGTAATGGCAGCAAATCCTGAGTTCCATACACCAGTTCAAATGGGCTTTTACCAGTTGCTCTTTTTGGAGTTATCCTATCAGCCCAAACTACAAATTTCAACTGTTCTCCCCACTTCTTCTTGTTGATTTCCAAGGTTCTTCTAATGATCTTGAGCAAGTTTTTGTTACTTGATTCAGCTTGCCCATTCCCTTGTGGGTTGTAGTTTGAAGAATAGGTCAGATTTATCCCATATTCATTGCACATTGCCATCAAAGGCTTGGCTCTAAAACACATAGCATTATCAGACACAATCTTAACTGGAACCCCAAATCTACATATGATATGATTCAATAAGAAATCCATTACCACTTGGTGTGTTGCCTTTCTAGATGGAATTGCCTCAACCCATTTTGTAAAATAATCAGTTGTTACAAGGATCCATTTATAACCAGCACTAGAAGGATCTGAAATCTCACCAATAAAATCCATTCCCCATTGTTTGAAAGGAGCTTCAACTGATACAGGCTGTAAAGGAAGGGAGCCTGAAGCTTTCAATCTTCCTGAAAAATGTTGGCAACTATCACACCTTCTAACCAGCCGGTTTGCATCTTTGAAAAGAGTTGGCCACCAATAACCAGCTCTTAAAATCTTATGTGTTGTCACTCTCCCAGAAAAATGTCCTCCACAAACTCCCCCATGGAAATCAGCAATCAACTTGGGAGCTTCATCTTCAGTTATGCATTTCAAGAGGACACCTTCAGGGTTCTTCCAAGCCAGCCCAAGGTCTATTATGACATATTTCTGAGAAGCTAGCTTGAGGGCTCTTTTTTGATTTTTATTTAAGTGACTGGGACAACATAAGTGCTTGAGGTAATAGACCACATCCTTGTACCACTCAGAAATCATCAATTTTCAAGGAGATCTGCCCTTTCTTCCCCTAGTTGATTCACTTCTACATTCTACAAATTACTCTCAGCCATGAGTTTGGCAAGACCTAAACCTCTTACCAACTTTGTTGTTTGGATATCCATATCATACTCTTGTAATTTGTTAACCCATCTACATCTCTTGCTTGATATCTCCATGTCAGATAAGATGTCTTTAACCATGGTGTGGGGAACATAAGCAACAACCTTTGAACTCAAAATGTAGGGCCTGAAAATCTTTGTTGCTTTTACTAATGCAAATGCTTGTTTCTCCATAATTGTGTACCTCAATTCAGCTACTTGTAAAGCCTTGCTAAAGAAAGCAATAGGCCTCTCAGCTCCATTTTCATCCTTTTGTAGCAAAACTGAAGCAATAGTAAATTCAGATGCAAAAGAGAAGATTTGGAAAGGCATCTTATAGTTTGGAGCTGCCAAAACAGGTGCATGCTTGAGTGCATCCTTTATTCCTTCAAAATCTTGGATGGCAGCCTCCTCCCACTTAATAACTTGATCCTTTCTTAGCATGCTTGTGATTGGAAGAGTCAACTCAGCAAAATTGGAGACAAACCTTCTAATGAAATTGATTTGGCCAAAGAAAGATTGAATACCCTTCTTGGTTCTTGGCATAGGCACCTTGTTGATTGCTTCCACTCTCTCAGGATCTATCATAACACCTTCTTTGGACACAATATGCCCCAACAACTTGGCTTTTGGCACACCAAAATGACACTTCTTTGGATTAAGTGAAATGCCATACTCCCTACATCTGATCAACATCTTCTCTAGGTGTTGCAAATGGTCTGCTCGTTGTCTTGAAAAAATAGTCACATCATCTTGGTAAACTACAATAAACTCATTGATATAACCAGCAAAGGCAACATCCATTGCCCTTTGAAAAGTAGCACCAGCATTCATCAATCCAAAAGGCATCCTTACAAAAACATAAGTCCCCAAGGAGTAGTGAAGGTTGTCTTAAGTCTTTCTGATTCTTTAACAACTACTTGATTGTATCCGGAGAAACCATCCAAAGTAGAAAGCATTTCGACCTGTCACAAGCTGCAGCATATTCTCCATGTTTGGCAAAGGATAGTTGTCCTTCATAGATGCTTTGTTTAGATTCCTAAAATCCACACAAAGTCTGATATCTCCGTTCTTCTTTCTAACTGGCACAAGGTTGGCAACCCAAGAAGAGTATCTAGTAGGTTGAATGATGCCACCATCTCTCAATTTCTTCAACTCTTCTTGCATTTTCATGGAAAGTAGTGGGTTAATAGGCCTTTTTTTTGTCTAAATGGTTTGTTTAGCCTCAAGAGGGATCTCATGCTGAAATAAATCTTCTCTATACGCCTTGACTACGAATAAGACCAAGCAAGCGAGTCTTGATATTTCTTTAAAAGTTGGGCATAGGACTATTTTTCTTCTTTGCTGAGATGACTGCCCAACAGATCTTCCTTGGTTTGTCTTTAGTTCCCAAGTTATGCTCTTCCACATCCCTTGAAGCAGACATCTTTCTATTAATGATGCAATCAACATTGCTAAAATTGGATTCAAGTGCAACAAGACCCTTAGGAATGGTATTTGTTTTCAATTGTATAATATCCTTGTCAAACAAAGTTTCTCTACCTTCATTCATGCACACCATTGGTTCCCAATCAATATTCGACCAGAAAACTCTCCTTGGCATTGTAAGAATCTCAACACTTGTGCATCATCATAAAAAATCTGCCAATGTTTCACATTATCGGGACATTGGCCTTGTTAGCACTTCAACATCATATTCACAAAAAGGTGAAATGGTGCAATTATCAAATTTAGAACCAAGAACAGCCAGCTGATCAGCAGCAGCATTAAGACTTCTATCATGGTAAACAATGTTAAAGGAATCAAACATTTCAATCAAGTCCCAAACAACATGCTTATATTGCTTCATACGCTGATTTTTTGTGGCATATAACTTTCTTACTTGCTTGACAACCAGCTCTGAATCTCCTTTAGCAACAATATCCTTTACTCCATACTTCCATGCAATCCTTAATCCCAATAATAATGCCTCATACTCAGCAATGTTGTTAGTACATTCAAAATTGAGCTTGAAGGAAAAAGGAAACTCTTCTAAACTAGGGGAAACCAACACTATACCAGCACCATTTCCAACTTTGGAGCAAGCTCCATCAAATAGTAATGTCCATGGAGAACCTACCATACCAAGGCACTCTGATTTTCCATCTTATTCTCTTTTCCATCAGCAAAACCAATGAAATTGTCAACATCTACATCAGCAAACAACACTTCATAAGAAGCATTGTTGGGATCTTCAATCAAGTGTAACATCTTCTTTTCACCATAGAGTTTGACAAGGCTGCCCTCAATGGGAATGGTGGCATAGGACATGTCCATTTGAACACTACCACCAACACTTGCAGCCCACTTTCTTGACAAAAGCATACCCCATTTGGTAGGGTAGTCAACAATTACAACATCAAGTTTTAAATTCTTACCCGGATAGGCTGCAAGTTGCACTACTAAACCCTTCACACATCCAACAACCGGAACTTCCCTTGAATCCATGGCTATACACTTTCCATATGCTACTGTCACCTTGATATCCAACTCATTCATAACTTCTAGAGGCATAACATTACATGATGCACCGGAATCAAACATGCAATTGTGAAGCAACCTACCTTTGATGAGAAAAGTTGTGAAGAATGGATCAACATTCAATTGGGAATCAACCAAGGATGTCCCCAAATACACTTCAGGTGCCTCTCCAAGATCTTCCATTGGTGGTGGTGTTTCAGGGCCAGCAACACTTTGAAGAGGACTCTCAACAACATTGACATTTCTGCTTGGTATAATCTTTTCTTCTTTTAATCCCAAGTATTCAAAAGCTCTTTTCTTGTGTTTAGGAATTCTAAGCAATTCAATAATGGGAACACTCACTTTAATTTGGCTCAATACCTAGGCTATATCATATGGAACATTCTTTGGAAAAACAACATTGGAAGGGAAACAAGAAGGTTCATCAGATGGAGAAGTATTCTTGGCAGCCTGGGCATGAAGAGGACTGATATTTTTGCATGGGACAACAGGGTTCTTAGCAATTGTTTCTCTTCTAGGATTATCTTTGGGAATGCTTGTGAGCAAGGGTGTCTTTGGCTTGGCTTGAGGACCAGCTCCTCTAACAACTTTACTTCTAGTATTGTACTCCTTTTCTTGACCAACCACAACATTCATTAACAATTGTCTATCTTCCTCCGAAGGAATACCACCATCATACTTCTTGATCATTAAAGCCCTTAGGTATTCAAAGTCATTATTAGGAATTTCAAAGGCCTGAACTACATCTACATCATGAGTTTGAGGAAGAGAAAGAAATGGTACCCTCTTTATGCAATCCCAAAAGGTTGCAGCAGTCCTTGCACTTATCACATCTGTTGATGTTGCTTTGCTTGTTGTGAGCTTGAAGAGCTGCCCATCATACAAATGTCATCATCCATTTCATTCTCATTATCATCATCTATATCTTGCTGGTCCATTTCACATGGAGGATGAGGAAGAAAACATCTATCACACCAATCCATATCAGCAACTTCTTGAACAACAGCAACTCTTGCAGTCAGAGGGTCAGGCACCACTCTATTTTCACGTGCTTGGGGTTGTCTATTTGCAGATCCAATAAGCCCTTTACCTCTATCATCTTGTCTTTGATCACCCCTAGGATGATTGCCAAATCTATCATGGTTTTGAGTTCTTTGTTGTCCTTGTGAACTTTTCCCAATTCCTTTCTCAGCCCGGGCTAATTTGTAGGAAATTTCTTTTATAACCCTGCCAAAGTCTTGACAACATCCTCCAAATCAGCACCCTTGCTAGTTTGAGGCTTCTCGGTTTATCAACTTCACACCATCCCTCTTAAGTGGTTTACCAACAGCTTTAATATTATTTTCAATTTGAAGTGCCATGGTGAAAGCTTGCCTCAAGTTTGTAGGATTTTGTCTCTCAAGTAATAGGCTTGCCTTTTTATCAAATGCATCTGCATATTTGATCAAGCAAGATTCATCACAAGGCCTCAAAATTATAGGTAGCCTTCTCAATGTCTTATTAAACCTTGTATTGAAATCATGAATGGTCTCATTAGGGTTCTTCTTGATGTTCTCAAACTCGGATAGAAGGAACCTTGGATCTATTTTGTCTCCATATTGTAATCTGAATGCATTACTCATCTCAGTCCATGAATCAATAGAGTTATCAGGTCAGAGCTTTATACCAATCTCTTGCATCTTCCTCAAGTGTATGGATAAACAACTTGATATACACATCCTCAAATTCTATTTCAAAGTCTTCCATCATGTTAACAAAGAGTTTGAGATGTTGATCTCAGTTATGGCATTGTTACCTTGGAATTTTGGTAACCTATTTCTCACATCCTGTGGGACAACATTTGGATAACCATCCATTCCTCCAAAATTTATAGGACCAAATGTGTTTACAACAAATGGAGGTCTAGGTTGAGCCATATTGTTTGGTGGGGGTGATCTTGGAGGTGAAACAAGCTGATGAGGAGTAGTAATGGGTCTGATTGGAATAGATGAATGATCTCTAAAATGATAACCCCCCAAAGGCTCTCTCTCTTGATAAACTTTAGCAAACTTAGAAACCACAGGAGTAGATTTAGGAGCAAGTTTTTTAAATACACAAGAAGGTCCCTCACCTGATGGAGAATGAAAATCAGCAAGAAGATTTCTGAATCAGATCTACTTGAAGAGGAATTATAATCTTCAATGACAGGTTGTTCTCCTTCAAATTCAACTATGGGGATTCCTTTCCTTGCAACCAAATCACCAACCACTTTCCACACTCTTCTTCCTTCTAGTTCTGAGCTTCTTGATTCGGTGAGAAACTTCTTAGAAGAGTCCTTGATGAAGAGGGATCTCCTTCCCTCCAGTTTGACAGATTTAAACAACAAGTTTCAAATGATAAAAATGTGTTAGACAACTGGTATTTCAAGATCCCAATAGCATGGAGTCGCCACCAAGGATTTTCACCTTAGTTGTGCAAGAAAGCACTAAAAATATTCTATTAAATGCATGCTATACTGAAAACTTGCAGGGATTTACAAATCAGATTTTCTTCTTCTTAATTCAACCAAAAACAGTGCATCCAAATCACATAAACTGCTGGTAGATGAGGAGAGTAGGCTGAGTTTGAAGTCTTTCTTACCCAAAACATCCAGATCTGAAGTATGAAATGATATCTCAATAATATAACAGCTCAAATACTTGATCACACAAATGCTCAAACCTTTCAAGTACTTCAAAACCACAAGAAATTGCAAGAATTCCCCAGGAACGGTGCCACTCGGGTGTTGGTATCAGATTTAATCTCCTTCACAACTTGAACAACATCATGAATCTGCACAAGACACTCAAGGATAGATAGATGTTTTGTATGTCATTTGTAGCCGGGGATCACACCTATCTGCTTGTTTGCATTCAAGATTTGAGGAGTGGATAGCACCTTCATAAGGGTTTTGATCTAACCCTCACTATTTTAGGTTGTGCCTATCAACCAAGGTAAGAGAACCTATATTGCAGCCCCTATATGGTAAGGAGATGAAGATATCCTTGTGTTTGCATATATGATGTGGAGGAGGCTTTGTGAAAACATGATCAAATATCCATTATCCAAACTCAAAGGAGCTGTCACTACTAAATGATGGAAATGTTCTCAAAACAAAGCTAGAGCTGCTAAAGACATGATAAAACCCTGATCAACCTTGTGCATTTTTGTGAAAGGATTGAATTCTTTTGTGGACACACAATGTAGATGTAGGGGTATTGTAGGTAGGATGAGTTAGTTTAAAATGAAATTATGATGAGAGACCTTGGAACAAGAGTAGCTAGAAATCATCACCTTCTTTGGGAAACCTTGCAAAAGAATTACAACACCTAAACAACAGAAATGTTTCAATGAATTTGAAGTGCTCTTTCAACCAGGATGTGTGCACAATGGATGCCCAAATCTGCACTATTCCATACAAACTTTGATAGCCTACCACAAAGGCTTGAATAAAAATATCAATAAAGCATTCAGAACCCCTTGTTAGATCATGTCCTAAGGTACACCCAAAGGTTTGTAAATACCCTCAATTTACAAGGAAGGTAAGATGGATTTAAATCTGTTTATCTCCACTCAAATGAATGCTCTTCTGAATGGAAGATTGCAGATGCCTTCAAACCCTCTACAAGAAATGAGACCATGTATGACCAATAAAGATCCCAAACACAAGATTGCAACATGAGCATGAAACACAAATTGAAAACATATTGAAATACAAGTGCATGCAAGCTTTTCCAAGAGATAAAACTAGTTAATCCAAGAATTTGATCAAATATATCAGCAAGGGAATGTTATTTAGACAATCTCAAAGCTTTTGATGGCTTTACAGCTGAAACCAACTCAACATGATGAACATTTGATGCAAACTGGAATAAAAATGGCTCTCAGGTAGTTTCTCAAAAAAGGAAATGGACTTCTTCAGTTTTCCTGTGAAATTTCTTCTCTCTTTCTCCAAAATTCTCAATAGACCTCAAAAATGTTTCCAAAACTACATCATATACCCTATGCCAACTTGGATCCTTGCATCCCAAGCAAATAATATGCCAAAGGGATCAAATTTGTTACAAAACCCTATCCATTTGATGAAAAATGATATAAAAATTGTGAAATACTCACCAAATGCCAGAGATGCACAAATATTTTAAAATATTACATGAACTTAGATCCTTATCCATCCTAGGTTACATTTTTGGCATTCCACCATGCCAACATGCATTTGCAATCATTTTTCACCTTTTTCCCTCATCATTTTTAACTCTGCAACTTTTCATTTTTACATTTCACGTGTTTTTCACGGGCTGAGAAAAATATCTCACGAAAAACACTATAGGGCACCAAATTAGCTCAAATAAATGATGCCATTGTGTTCAGAAGGCGAAGGGATGCAGATTCATATAAAATTTCATGTGTTTTGGTGCAAAAATGACGATTCCACACTTCTTGGAGCTCCAATGGCGCCCAAAAAATGAAAATGCACAACCGTTGATTAAAATCAACTTTAAATGCCAACCCTCCACGTGGCAGATCCAAATCCTCTTTAAAAATGCCAAAATTACCTTTTTCCTTTACACAAGGTGGGACACATGTCCAAACATGATTGGGGTGGGCCCCAATCCTAAAAATGCATTTTGAACCTTTTTTGCCCTTGGGAAAATTTTGAAAATTTTCCCATGAGCCCCTGAGATGTGCCACGTGTCCTCTTGTGGGCCTTTACCAAAACCGTGGGCTGATTTGATGCATTTCACCACTTTTTTGAGAAAAGGAAAATTTTCTCAAAATTCTCTTGTGGGCCCCGAACACCCCTTTGTTTTCACTGCCACGTGTCGATATCCCATTGGAGGCGGAGCCGACTCATCACATTTTTCATTCCTCTCTGCAAGCATCAAAAATCCATGTGGCCCGACATCTCTCTTTTAACATTTGAAAAATGCCACGTGTCACCTTATCTATTGGATGTGGAGGCAAAACTCCAAATTTTTTTCGTGGGTTTATTTTTTCTCTTTGAGATTTTTGCTAAAATTTGGAAAATTTTCCATCTTTCTCCATGCTCCAATTCCATCAAAATTTAGGACACGTGTCCTGTTTTCATTGGTGGCGGGACCTTTCTGAAATTTTCCTTTTACCCTTTGAAGTTTAAAAACTTCAAATTTTCCTCCAAGCCTCCACCTCTCCATTTCATCCTTGTGCATACGTGTCACATTCTCATTGGTGCGGGCCATCGGGTCCAAATTTTTCTTTGAGGTTTTGAGCCAAAAATTTGAAAAATTTCAACTCTTCACTCCCCTGCTTGACATCCCCATGCCACGTGTCGCCCTTCCATTGGGCGCGGGTCTTCGGCCAAATTGTAACCTTAAAATTTTGAAGTTAAAAGACTTCAAAATTTCCATAAATTCCGCCCATCCATGCCACCTTTCTTGGACACGTGTCCACTTCGTATTGGGTGTGGACCCCGGGAAAATTTTTTCCTTTTGCATTTTGAAATGCAAAAAAATTTCAAATTCTTCTAAGTTCCCTCTATTCTAGTCGATCATCTTGGACATGTGTCCTTTCACATGTTTCATGCCATAAGCACATGCCACCAAAATTTTGCGGGCCCAGTGGGAAAAAATTTTAATTTTGAGACATTTTTCCAAAATGAAGAAAACTTTCCTAAGTTACCCGCCACCCACATCCCTTCTTGATCACATGTGCCACATGTCCCCTCCCATTGAACCGTGCGGGCCTTGGGGAAAAATTTGATTTTGAGAAATTTGCAAAAATGAAGGAAAATTTTTTAAGTGACCTCCACCACTCGATGCTCCATCTTTCCAATCAAATCATGCCACGTAGGCACAGTAGGCAAATGCGGGGCTGTGGAGAAAATTTTCCCTTCACCAAAAATTGAAAATTTGACAAGTTATAACATTTTTCGACCACACCCGGCCAATGAGAGCCTGCCATGTCAGCATAAACTTTGCAATGATAAATTTGATGGGTAGAACATGCCCGTATGCCCGTCAAAATGAAAAAACGTAGGGGATGCTTCTGAAATCAAATTTTTTCACAAAGAAGATGGATTTTTTGGTTTTGAATCCAATGAAACATGATGTGGGGATGATTTAAGCTTGGGGAGTGAGATTTCACCTTCATAAAAATGGAATTCGATCAAACACGGGTTTCTTTCACTCTTTGGCCAAGGAAAAATAACGCAGCCCATGCAAAATGAAAAACTAGGGCACAATAAAGGGGAAACTTGGATTTTGTTTCAAAAAGGGCAGAATAACAACATTGAGGGCAGTTTGAAAACATTCAACTAGATAAAATGAGATAAAATGAGTTAAAAGGAACATGGAGAATTAGAGATCTTACACTCGAGCCATAAAGGATGTTTTGGAGTAAAAATGGAACATGGAGAATTAGAGTAAAGATGCACATCAATCACAATTAGTTTTATCAAACACTCAACGGGGAAGTGGAAGCAACGCTCTGCTCTGGTTTTCCACTACAGTGTATTTCTTACTTTTTGGCTCGGCAAGATGGGACCGTGAAATACATCAGAACCTGCTTCACCTAATGCCTTGATTTGGAATGCCACCCTTTCACAGGTATTTCATGATTTCAGATGGTTAGATTTCTTTTGGAAATTTGAAGGTTTTGATGAGAGAATTGTGGAAGAGTTCTTGAACAATTTTGAGTCCATAAGCTCGCAAGATGGTGGAAAAAGAGTTGAAATTACCAGTCAGGTCATTTCTGACCTGTCTAGCCTACCAAATTTTAGTTTAAAGGTTATGATGAATGCTCCTTTGCAAAGTCTGATTACTCAATTTCACGACGAAGGAGAGGCACTCTTGGAGGTCATCTTGACTCCATTGGGTGTCCAGAAGGGTGTTAAGCGGAAAAGTTTTCCTAGAATCTGGGGTGAGATTGCTAAATGGGTCAACAGGTATTTTATATGTGATGGTCAGGCCTCTATTCTGGGTGGTGATGTGCTCAAAATGCTCATTCACCTTAAAAAGGGACATGTCAACCAGGCCCTTCGAGTCAATTTTCCAGAGTACCTCATAGATTCTATCATTAAGGTATGCCAGAAACACCAGTCTAGTGGGGGAAAGTCTATGCTTAAGCACCCGGGGTTGATTCATCTATTATGTTCACACAAAGTTTTCTTTCACCCAAAGCGGAGGCTCAAGGGACATGTTGGTGGTGAAGGGTCTAGGCCTAAGCAATTAAAATCTGGCCTCTCTTATTTACCTCAATCTACCCTTGCATCGGTCCCTTCACATAGTCAAGTAGAGGTAACTGACGTTCTTGAGAAAGACGACATGGTTGGTACTCCTGAGGGACCATCCCCATCCATTTCTAATTTAAAAGGCAAGTGTCCCATGGCCCCATATTCCTCCATGCAACTACTGATCCCGATGGTTTGGCTCACTTTTGCAAACAGGTAGTTTCGAATCGGAGTCCTTGCCTAATGACACCACCCACATTCGGGAGGAAGCGCATACGAGAGGATGTCTGGACGCTCCATCATCTCGTTGTTCCATCATATACAAAAATTCACACTATAACTCTGGAAATTCTTGACACCCAAGTGGCACCTTCTTATAACTATCGGAGGAGATAAGACGCTAAACTCTTAGCTATAAGGTATGGAATAATCCACCCTTTTATTACAAGCTAAATTTACACAAAAGATAGTAGAAAAAGTTTGGGAAATTGTTGCCTGACAAAGCATGAAGTGAGTTGTCTAAAGCGACAATGTGATAAGGGTCTTACCCTCTTGAATAATTTCCAATAGTTTTCCCTTCAGGAAAGGGAATTGTGGAAAGAAAATCAAAAATTAAAAAAGGAAAAAGAATCTCTGGAAGAGGAAAAACAAAAATTAATGTCTATCTTAGACTCTGTTTGTCCTTTAGCCATCAAACTACTATCCTGTAGGAAACCCTCCTCAGTCTACAGCATGTATGTCCAAGAACAATTTTATTCTTGGCAATTATTTCAATTGTGTTCTCAAGCCCCTCACGAAATTCCCGATGGACCTAGTTTTTTATCAGTCTACAAGAACAACACTCCAGAAATTCAAAATTTTCTCTATGAATTTTATCTACATAACATGATAGTGACCAATGTCCTTGATTTCTTGATCAACCTATTTGTGGGGGTTTTTCAAATTAAAGCATTTCAGTCTATATTGCAGAATCAGATAATTTGGAGGTAGCAAATAGACAGTTTCAATAACACTACTCAGTCCATCGGATTTTACATTCACCCAACCCATCACATAGATGTCTCCCTGTGGAAGAACTTTAGATCATTGTACTACTAGGTAGGGGTTGGGGTGCATACTTCTCAGATTTTGCTTCAGTGTATTATTGATTTTGAAAATTATAGTCAAGAGAATTTTTAAGCTGCTTGGTAAGCTTGCGATAGGAGATGGGATACTTTAAGCCTACCTTTAAAACATAGGGAGGTCCTCTCTCCCTAGAATTTGAGCTGGAGCATGTGAAGGGGTGATGCCCTCATCGCCATTATCAAACAAACTACAGAGAAAACCAGCCAGCAATACACTGATGAATGGGCAGGCCTCCAAGTGCGGCCACCACTCCTCTTAAGCCCTCTCACGACTTGGTAGAACAATGTAGCATAGTCCCATGACAGTTTCATTGCTGGGTGGAAATGACCTCCAATACTAGGGCTGCAAGAATACCACAAAGCAATACGCTGATCAATTCAAGGAGTATGACATGGCTGACCAACTTGGCAGGAGAGCAGGGTGCAGATGAGTTGCATTGGGACATGCAATAGGTAAATTTAGGGGGAAAATGATGAGTGCATTGTTTGGCTCATTTATATCATTTCTTCAGACCAGAAATACTCTTTGTGATATGACTTATTAGTATATGGGGATGTTTTGTGTAGTCATGTATTAGTAGTTTGATGAATTTTTCCTTGCTATTATTTATGAAAACCATTTATCCCATGAACTTCCTACTAACTACCTTTATGAGATCAAATGTGATGATGTGTGCAGGGAATAATGGAAGTTACTTGTGGATAAGAAGCCCGAGTTTGAAGCATGCGGCTAAAGACTGTTTCCGTCGAATTGACCTATTAAGCCTAGGCTTGACTCTAACGGCCGGTAGGAATCTATGAGTTTTTAATACATATTTGATGGACAATGTTTTATGCCACCTGATATGGCAGATCTTGTAACCAACATTATTTATATGAAGAATTTGTCTTCAGAACTTGAGTACCACTTTTTGATTATTGAAGAAGATTATTTGCATATTGTTTTGGATTTTGTTTTTGATATGTTATGAACTCATTTGAAGTTAATGAAAGCTACAAAATTTTGAGAATCAGAAGTTGTTGAATACTCTATCCCGAGGAAGAGCAAGGGCCCACTCAACCGAGGAGATATGAGGTTACTTTGAGTTTTACATGCATACAGTCCTTCGATTAGTTTTACTACAGTTGTCATTTGATGAGTTTTACATGCATGCTTTGATTAACTATCTCTGCTTTCTCCATTATCACTTTCACTTAGAGTAGATGCTTTTGTTATGCAAATCTAGTTCATGAATAGTCTTGCTTTCTACTGCTGAAAATTCCAGTTATTCAGTTATGGTTTAATTTGTTAAGAATAAGTGTGTGTGTATTTTACTTTATAGTAGAAGATTAGTTGTTGAAATCCATTTCATTGCACATAGTTGAATTCCATAGATTTGTATTTAATTTCCATATATTTTAATTGCACTTCCGTAGAATAGTCATTAAAACTAAGCAACCCCCCAACAAACTCAACGTATAACTGGTTCTCCTAGACTCCATTACATATTGCCTTGGACACCGACCTGGTTTAGAATGACACTGACAAAGATTATGTCAGTTAAATTATTGGAAGAATACAACAAGCCATCATATTTTGAGTCACACGAATCTTCAAAGAAGGAAGACTTATTGGGGGTGATTGATAAGAAGGTCCTATGAAGAAGGGGAGGACTATGATTCAAGAATCACATTAGATTAATAATAACAAGGGTCCTACAAAGAAAGAGAGGGTCATGATTCAATAATTTTTTAGATGTTTGATTGGAGGGATTTGGAGTCAAACGTATCTTCAAAGGAAGAAGACGTCATCAAGGCGACTGATAAAAGGGGTCCTGTGAAGAAAGGGAGGACCGTGACATAGGAGTCATATTAAATGTATGATGAAGAGGTTCCTACGAAGATAGGGAGGACCATGACATAGGAGTCACATTAGATGACTTAGGAGTCGAATTAGATGAATCTGAATAGTAGTTTGGATCCAAATAGTAGTTTGGATCCGAATCATCAGAAGAATTAGAAGAAATGTTTGGATTGGAATCCTCAAAAGAAGAGGAAATGTTTGGATTAGAATCAGAAGAAGAGTGGGGGAACTCAAATAATAATTTGGATTAGAAGCATCCAAATCATACCACCAACTATGAGATGAATGTGGAGAATGAGTTACCCAAATGGGCTCTCTAGCATGAAGAACCAACCAAGGTTTAGTTGTAATGGGAATCTTTTGATTTGAATTTCTAAACCTAGGTTCCGTATTGTAGTAAGTGTGAGAAAGCGTGTGATAATCAGTCATTGTTGGCATCATTTAAGCACAAATGTATAGGCCTAGATAGTGTGATCAATCTTCTTTAAAGTGAAGAAGACTCTATGTCGATTTAGGTAGAATAACGGTAACCAACTAGACATTGTGTAAGTATGAAGATGTGTTCTTGATTTTTACGAAGAAGGGCTAAGGAAAATAGACATTATGATGATGAAATATTGATGAGATCGAAAATTATTGTCCTAGAAAACAATCTTTCTAAATGAATAATCACAAGGAACAATCATGCAAGTGTGAAACACAAAGCCAATCAACAAGGAAATACACCGTATGAAAATGTGCATGTAAAGTGATAGTTCGATGCAAAGGTGATCAACACAATGTCAATATTTACATCAAGCTTTAAATGAACAAGGCATAAATATTAACAAAGGGTAGATGTGACTCCTAATCAATGGATACCATGACATGTTCAACGACCAACAAGGCCTAAATGCTAAAGGGTGAGGTTTACGGATGTAAGCCACGTAACCACACCAATTGGACACGTCTATCGGGCTTCACAGAGAAGTGAGATATTAGTGTCAAAGTTTTATCCAAACGACGTAAAAAAGTAAGCGACACCTTTCAACATTTGGGATAATGTTTGAAATCAAACTAAGTCAAAGTATACTAAGGATGTGTTAGTGTCCATTTTGATCCTCTGTTATTTTCCCATCTTTTCCCTTTGTTCTACGTGCTCAAAAAATGTTTTTCTTTGAGTTTCGTGGTCTGTAAGTTTCCCCATCTGGATTGAATGCTTTAAATGGCTCATAAATATATTATTTACCCCCAACTTGAAAGAAAAATACATGCAGTCTCTATTTTATGCCCTAAATTTCTAAATCCATGGGCCTCTGTCATTTTTTCCATTTTCCCAGCCTATGGAGCTTGAATTTGCTCATTTTGTACTTATTTGCCCTCAAAAATCCTTCCCCATGGTCAAAAATTGCTTAAAAACACTTCCCATTAGTTTTTGACAAAAAAATAATTTACCCACAATGAAAAAAATTGAATTCGGGCGTCCGTAGAAAATTCTGTGTTTTTTTATGGTCATACGGGTGTCATTGGACAAGGATCAATGAAGTTTCTTTGAAAAACTTAGCTTTTTTTGGCTTCAAGAAAAAAATTCAAAATTACCCCAGTAACTCCACAGGAGGACACATGTCATATTCTTATGCCAAGGCAAGATGGAAGGCGGTGGGGAACTTTGGAAAAAATTTCCTTTTTGTGAAGGGGGAAAAAGTGTGGAAAAGTCCATGGGTCCATAATGGAGAAACGGGTGGACACGTGGTGAGCATAGGAGGAAGCGGAAGCCACGTAAGAAAATGGGAAAATTTTCCTTTTGGTCAAAAATACTTCGAGAAAATAATTAAGCCGTGGGTCCGAATGAAGCCACGGGGAGACGTGTGGTGAAGGCATAGCAGTCAGAAAGCTAGCAAAGGCAAAAGGGAATTTTTTTCCCTTTTTAAAAAAGACTTAGAATGGAAGATTTGAGGTGTGGCTCTATGACAAATCAGAACAAGACACATGGTGAGGACGGGATCGGAGGCGCAGACCCATGGGGAGAAATGAGAAAATTTTCCCTTGGTGAAAAAGGTGCTAAAACATGGAATAAGCCCACAAATTTTTAGCAATAGAGAGGTGACACGTGTCAAGGACAAAGGTAGAGGTGAGGGCTTATGGGGAAAAAAAGTGAAGTTTTCAAAATTCCAAAAAAGGTCAAAAATGTGAAAAATTGAGCCACGATCCCGATGGGACCCACCATATGCCATGTGTCATCACTAAATTTCAAAGGTGGAGGGGCGAAGAAAAAAGTAAATTTTTTCCATTTTTCCAAAAATGTTAAAAAGTCAAAAAGTGAGCCCGAATTCATTCCTAATCGTATTTCGACATGTGGAGGGCCCAGATTAAAGGAGAAAGAGTAGATCAAGGGCAACTGTACATTTTCATTTTTGGCCACCATTTTTTCTCCAGGAAGTGTGGAAATGCAAATTTTGCATCATTTTTCATCAATTTTTGGTGAATTTGTGTCCTTTGTGCCTGTAAAGATCAATGCAAGTGGTTTTAGGGATTAATTTATAGATTTGAGGTTTTTTTGAAATAAATTTTTACTTAGGCCCGTGTAAAACGTGAAATATCAAATTATAAAGTTATAGAATCAAATTTTTGAGTGATAAGGATGAAATGATGAAATGAAGGGGTCTTCATGCTTGGAGAATGAAAAACATGCCTCCACAATGGATAATGATGAAGGATTTGTAATGATTCGCCATTTTAGAAACACCTGGCAACTTTTGTTGCAAATTTGTTAAATGTCCCTATCTGCGAATCATGTTGGAATTTTGTAACAAAATTGATGCTAGGCATATTCTTTTCTTGGGAAAGAAGGATCAAATGTAATTGAAAGTTATATAATGCATGTTTTGAGACATGCAAAAGGTTGGAGAAACTTAGAATTTCATGGGAAAATCTAGGAAGAATCCCATTCTCTAAGAAACCGCCTGAGAACCATTTCTAATTCCTTTTTGCATTAGATTTGTATCATGTTGAGTTGGTTTTAGTTGTAAAGCCATCAATAAGCTCTGAGATTGTTCTTATGACATTCCCCTGCTAAAATTTTTTGTCATTCTAGATTATTTTGTGTTGTCTCTTCACAAAATTTGCATGCACTTATGTTTGAGAATGTTTTCAATTTGTGTTTCTTGCTCTGTTTGCATGAGTCTTGTGTTTAAAATATCTCTTGATCATACATGTTTTCATTTCTTGTTGATATTTTAGTGGAATATGTAGTCTCACATTTAGAAGAGATTTCATCGATAAAGAGATAAAAAGATTTAAAATCACTTTACCTTCCTTGAATTCGAGAGATTGTTTATAAACCTTTGGGTGCACCTTATGTCATGATAAAATACAGTTTTCTAAATACTTTGTTGGTTCATTTGCTTCAAGATTTTTGGTAGGTTGTCAAAGATTGTGTGGAAGAGATGTAGATTTGGGCCTCCATTTGGTGCACATATCCTAGTTAAAGGAGTACCTTAACCCATTTGAAGCATTCTACTATTTAGGTCTTACAAATTTCTTGCAAAGGTCCTCAAAGAATTTGGAAAATTCTCTTTAATCTTGTCTAAAATCTCCCAACAAATATTTCATTCAGAATAACTAATCCTACCCCATACTACCCCTACATTGCATTGTTTGTCAACAAAAGAACACAATTCATTTAAAAAATGCACAAAGCAAATCAAGATCATACCATGTCTCTAATGACCTTTAGCCTTGTCTTGAAATTATTTCCATCATTTAGTAATGACAGCTCTGTTGAGTTTGAATAATGCAAAATTGGTCATGTTTTCCCAAGGACATCTCCATTTAATATGCATAGTATAAGGATATCTCCACCTCCTTCATGAAATAGAGGCTCTAATATAGGTTTTCTTACCTTGGTTAAAAGGCCCAACCTAAACTAACGAGGATTAGATCAAAATCCTTTCAAGGTGTTACCCACTTATTCAAAGCCCGAGTGCTAAAAAGTCGGATAAATTGCTTCCCGGCTACAAAATGACATATAAATCATTTATCTACCTCACTGAGTGTCTTGTAAAATCGATGATGCTACTCAAGTTGTGAAGGAGATTAAATCGGGTACCAACACCAAATGACACCATTTTCGGGGACATTATTCAAGATTTCATAATTTCTAATGTCTATTTATCCCATCAACAACACTTGAAATGGTGCCGTTCATCGGGGACATTATTTAGTATTGCAGATCCTGGTAATACTTCTTACGTGATTTATGTGCAATTATAAACCGAGTATCGTTTTTATCATATTTGTAAGAATTGAGTGAAGATATAAGTTACACGAGCAAATTTTATCGGTTTCTAGCAAGTATTTGCACTTCATTTGCATTTGTGATTGATAAATTCAAGAAAATGAAGGTCTCGATCTATAAATTTTGGCAAAATTTTCAGTGCTAATAGATATTTGATAGAGTATTTTAGTGTATTTACACAACTAGGGTGAAATTCCTTAGGGACGACTCCATGCGTTTACGATCTTGATAAATAATGATTTCTTAAGCTTTTGTCATTTATTTTTACATTTGCTAATCTCTACAAAACTGGAAGGAAGAAGATCTCTCTTCATTAGAGACTCTGCTAAGAAGTTGTTTACATATTCAAGAAACTTAGAGTTAGAAGGGAGAAGAGTTTGGAAGGTTGTTAAAGGTTAGACATTAGGAAAAGATATATCCATTGGTGAGAGAGATCAGCCTTTGGTAGAGGATTATCATTCTTCTTCAAGTGATTCTAATTCAAGAAATCCTCTCATAAACTTGTTTACCTTACCTAGTGAAGGTCCTTCTGCTATACCGGGTAAATTCCTTCTCTAATTTGCACATCTATGTTTCAATTCAAATAAAACTTTCCAAGAAAATCAGCACTTTTAGAATACTATTCTTGTGAATCAAATTCTTGAGCCCCAAAGACCTTGCACTCCTCATCAGCTTGTGTCACCCCCAAGATCACCTCCACCAAACAATATGGCTCAGCCTAGACCTCCATTTTTGTTAACACCTTTGGTCCTATAGAATTTAGAGGAATGGATGGTTACCCAAATGTTGTCCCATAAGATGTTAGAAATAGATTGCCAAAATTCCAAGGTAGCAATGCAATAAGCGGTGATCAAAGCATCTCAAAATTTTTGTTAACATGATGGAATATTTTGAGGTAGATTTTGAAGATGATTACTGTTAAATTGTTCATTCATGAACTAGAAGAGGATGCTAGGGATTGGTACAAGGATCTACCGATAATTTAATTAATTCTTGGACTAAAAGAAAGAATGCATTTAGATTGCAATATGGTGACAAGATTGATCCTAGATTTCTCTTGTCCGAGTTTGATAATATCAAGAAGAACTCTAGTGAATCATTCTATGACTTTAACACAAGGTTTAACAAAACTTTAAGAAGGCTACCTGTTAGTACGAGGCCTTGTGGTGAGTCTTGTTTAATCAACTATGAAGATGCATTTGATAAAAAGGTAGCCTATTACCTAAGAGACAAGAACCCTACCAATCTAAGACAAGCTTTCACCATGGCACTTCAAATTGAAAACAATATCAAAGAAATTAGGAAAAATCTCAAGAGAGATGGTGTAAAGTTGATAAACCCTAAAAAACCTCAAGCTAGCAAGGGTGCTGATTTAGAGGAGGTTGTGAAAACTTTGGTAGGGAAGTCAAATAAATCTCATATAAGTTAGCAAGAGATGAGAAAGGAATTGGGAAAAATTCACAAGGTTAGCCAAGACCACAAAACCATGACATATTTTCCAATAATCCTAGAGGTGATCGAAGGGAAGATGATAGAGGAAAAGGACCCATGGGGTCTGCAAATAGACATCCTCAAGCACATGAAGGAATAGTGTTACCTGATCCCCTAAATGATAGGTTTTCTCTTTGTTGAAGAATTTTTGATATTGATTGGTGTGATAGGTGTTTTTACCCCATCCTCTATGTGAAGTGGACCAGCAAGAAGGTGAAGCTAACAATGATGATGGTACTGATGATGATATTTACATGGTAGGTTGTTCTTCAAGTCCACAAGGAGGAGTAACATCTACCTGAAGTGATAAGTGTAAGGACATCTACAAATTTTTGGGATTTCATCAAACGGGTACAAGTTTTCCTTCCCCTTATACTCTTGAAGTTGATGTAGTGCAAGATTTTGAAATTCCTAACAATTAATTTGAATACTTAAGAGCTTTGATGATTAAGAAGTATGATGGCGTATTCCTTGAGAGGAAGATATATAGTTGTTGATGAATGTTGTTGTAGATCAAGAGAAAGATTATAACACTAGAAGAAAAGTTGTTAAAGGATTTGGGCCTCAAGCCAAACCTAAAACACCCTTTCTCACAAGAATTCCCAAAGACTCTCCTAGAAGAGAAACACTTGCCAAAAGCTCTGTTGTCCCAAGAAAAAATTGTAGTCCTCCTCATGCCCAAGCTGTCAAGAGTCCCATGCCATCTAATGAATCTTCTTGTCTCCCTTCCAATGCTGCTTTGCCAAAGAGTGTTCCCTATGACATAGCCCAAGTATTGATCCAAATTAAAGTGAGTGTTCCAATAATTGAGTTGTTTTTAATCCACGAGCATAAGAAGAGATCATTTGAGTACTTGGGATTAAAGGAGGAGAAGACTACTCCGAGCAGAAATATAAATGTTATTGAAACTCCTCGTTAGATCATTACGAGACTTTGAAACACCACAAGCAATAGAGGATTTTAGAGAGACACATGAGGTATATTTGGGGACATCTTTGGTTGATTCCCAACTGAATGTTGATCCATTCTTCACGACTTTGATCAAAAAGGATAGGCTACTTCACAATTGTATGCTTGATTTCGATGCATCATGTAATGTCATGCCTCTAGAAGTTATGAATGAGTTGGATATCAAAGTGACAGTAGCCTATGGAAAGTGTATGGCCATGGAATCAAGAGAAGTTTTGGTTGTTGGTTGTGTGAAGGGTTTGGTAGTGCAGCTTGCATCTTATCTCAGGAGGAATTTAAAATTGGATGTTGTGATTGTTGATTACCCTGCCAAATGGGGTATGTTATTGTCAAGAAAGTGTGCTTTGCAAGTGTTGGAGGGAGTGTCTAAATGGATATGTCCTATTTTCCACCATTCCCATTGAGGGCAGCCTTGTCAAGATCTACGGAGAAAAGAAAATTTTGCATCTAATTGAGGACCCAAACAATGCTTCTTATGAAGTATTATTTGCTGATGTTGATGTTAATAATTTTATTGGTTTTCTGATGGAAAAGAAAAAAATGGATCAGTCAAAGTGCCTTTAATAGGTGATTTCTATTAGGAAATATAATTTATTAGTGCTCCATTATTATTGATATTGTAAAGAGAATAATTACGTGAGTAATTATTCACATATTTGGCTGTATTATTTGATAGTTGTGATATTGTTGTGAGTTAAAACAATATCACGTATATAGGTGTTGAGAGAGAGATTTGAGGGAGTGTTGTTGAACAACCTCCTTGTTTTTAGGAATACATATTCCTATATATGTGTAACCTGCTCTGCATGAAATTGAATCAGAAAATTATTATTGTGTGTTAGTCTGTTGCTGCACTTACCTGCACTTACATTTGGTGTCAGAGCGCTTGAGATCCAGAAATGCCTCTTCCATAAGTGCGATCTCCATTCTTTGAGCAAGGATGCATGAGAGTCGTTTACAGCTTGTGGCAGCGTTGAATCCTTGGTGATATCTTCAATGGTAACTGAGTCTTTTCCTGCATCGCAGACTGTATAGCACCATTTACCCACAATTTTTTTCTTATTTCATGCATACATTACACCAGATCTTCCACATTTCAATTTTAAACGTGGAAATTGAAGGTTTGGTATTCGATTGGAGATGTGTGTTTGTTTCTGTGTAATTAGTGTATACAACATGGTGAGCCAAAGGCGGTGATGACATCGCAATAGTAAAAGATATATTAAACTCGGATGTCATTTATCATATTATGCGGCTGTGTAGTCAATAGTTGTACACATGCCATCAACATTCAATAGAGAAGATTTGTTTAGTGTTCGGTTGATCCTGGGACTCCTCGCCACCATATTCATCTGTTTTGATTTAAGTATCAATTGTATTTTTCTTGGCACTCAATACGCTGCCCTCCAAAAATATATGAAGGCTGCGAAATTTCTGAAGGACGTTTGCAGAGAAAGAGGACGTGTTTTCCAGTTTGGCATTACATGCTATATTTGATCCTTCATTACCTTTGCAGTGAACAGAATTAAATCGGTATCATCTATTCAAAATCTGAAGGAAATCGCCATCGATATTGACTGAGAAATGTTGTTGCAGACAACATTAATATCTGATCCGAGCCAAAAGCTGTAACGCACTTAAAATGGGAGTGAGATCTGACCTGTAGTATTTGCGATTTAGTTTTATTTTCATTGGGCATGCATAGATCTTGTTGATTCAGTCGTTGCTCCATTACTATTCATATTTGTAGCAGTCAAGTTGTCAGCATCTACAGCCGTGTCTAACTCCTTCCACGTTTCCACCAACAAATTGACTATGTAGTCGTGAATGGTATAAACCGTGCATTCTCAAATTCTTCCATTATTGAGTTCCATATTTTAATAGTATAAATGTCTTAGATAGTCGGTTTAGGATATGTTTAGATATTTTATAAAAACAGTCTTAGGTACATCATAATGGCAAGTAATGTCTCTTAAATAGAGTCGATTTGAGTTGTTATTCTAAGTTCTTTATTTTTAGTATCAAATTTTTATTTTACATTTGACATTGAGTATTATTTAAAAAGTAATTATTAGAATTATTTTTTAAAATATTGTTAATTAATCGTGTCGTGTATCTTTTAGGTCTATATTCCTATCCAAAGTAAATTTTGAAGTCATGTTAAGTGTCAATTAGTCCAAGTATTATATATATGTCAAAATAGTCAGAGTCAAAGTGTCAAAAATATATTTGTGTCAGTTTTTTATCGTCATTTAGGTGATTATTAGGAAAATTGTCAAAAAATATTGTAAAAAAATAAAAAAATTTGCCTCACGTTTCAACTATTGGACGCATTATCGCTTGTACGCGACGTCCAAGTGGGGGGGTGCATTTTCGGTGGAAAACGACACCTAGTAGTTTGTAAATGAGCCTCATTTCCATATCCGCTAAGTAAGTAGCAGAATACTGGAGGCAGGAGGCATCGGAGGTTGGAGGTCATTCAGCGACCTCTCGTCAGTTGCCAACGACGGGGCCGCATATCAGCTTTGGTGAGTGATTGTGTGTGCGGTTTGATTTTAGTTCTTCCGATTACAAGTGGTGTGGTCCTGTTTGTAGTTTTCAATAAGTGGAAATTTCACATTGAGGGGGAACATGATCCAATGTTCCATTTCCATTATGTCGATTCTTCTATGTATGTATGAGCGGTAGATTTCGAGATAAATTTCCTATGTTATTCCCTACGGTGAGATGTGATGAGGGCTAAGAATAGTACTTGGCATATCATGATGTGGTTGTAGGTAAACCACTTGAAAACCTTCATTTGTGGTTTGTGGTAAACCAATAGCAAAACCACCATTCTTGGTTGTTGGTAATCCATTTGCAAAACCATCACTTTGTGGTTTGTGGTTAACCAATTGCAAAACCACCATTCTCGGTTTGTGGTCAACCATTTGCAAAACCATCCCTAAGGTTTGTGATCATCCTGTGAAAATCACCAGATCATGAGCAGGTGCAAGTACAAAGGCAGGTTTTCCCCATGTTCGCACTAAGGGGGGGAATGTTAGGAAATATAATTTATTAGTGCTCCATTATTATTGATATTGTAAAGAGAATAATTACGTGAGTAATTATTCACATATTTGGCTGTATTATTTGATAGTTGTGATATTGTTGTGAGTTAAAACAATATCACGTATATAGGTGTTGAGAGAGAGATTTGAGGGAGTGTTGTTGAACAGCCTCCTTGTTTTTAGGAATACATATTCCTATATATGTGTAACCTGCTCTGCATGAAATTGAATCAGAAAATTATTATTGTGTGTTAGTCTGTTTCTGCACTTACCTACACTTACAATTTCTCCTTGGACCTTGTTGTTTGATGGATTTTTCTCCAAATTTGGAAATGGTGCTGGTATAATTCTGATTTCTCCTAGCTTGGAAGAGTTTGTTTTTTCCTTCAAGCTTGATTTTGAATATACTAATAACATTCTTGAGTATAAAGCCTTATTATTGGGGTCCGAGAATTACATGAAAGTATGGTGTCAAGGACATCATTGTAAAGGGAGATTCGAGCTAGTTGTCAAACAAATAAGAAAATTGTAAGCTATAAAAATCAGCAGATGAAACAAAGTATAAGCATGCGATTTGGGATCTAATTGAGATGTTTGATTCCTTCAATATTGTGCACCATGATAGGAGTTTCAATGCTGCTACTAAAGAGTTGGTAGTGATGGGGTCAAGATTTGGAAATTTCACCATTTCACCTTATTGTGAGTACAATGTTGAAGTGTTAACTAGGCCAGCTGTCCCTGACAACATCAAGCATTGGCAAGTGTTTAATGATGATGCTCAAGTGCAAAGGTTCCTATGAAATCAAGGTGAGTTTATAGATCAAAATATTGATTGGGAACTAATGGTGTGTGTGACTGAAGGAAGAGATACTTTGTTTGGAAAATATATTATCCAATTGAAAACTAACACCATTCCTAGAGGTCTTGTTGCTCTTGAGTCAAATTTTAGCAATGTTGATTGCATCATCAATAGAAACATATCTACCTAAAGGGATGTGGAAGAGCATGACTTGGGAATAAAAGAAAAACCAAGGAGAGTTTGGTTGGGTATCATTTTAAACAAAGAAGAAAAATAGTCCTACCTCCAATTGTTGAAACAATATCAAGAATGCCTTTCCTGGTCATATTCAGAGCTTAAAACATATAGAGAAGACTTATTTCAGCATGGGATCCCTCTTGAGAAAAATGTCAAACCATTCAGAAAGAAGAAAAGGCCAATTAATCCACTCCTCTCCACGAAAATTCAAGATTAATTGAAGAAAGCGAAGGAGGGAGGGATCATTCAACCCATGAAGTATTCATATTGGGTTGCAAACCTTGTGTCATTCAGAAAAGAAGAATGGACATATCATACTTTGTGTAGACTTTAGAAATCTGAATAGAGCTTCATTGAAAGACAATTATCCTTTTCCAAACATGGAGAACATGCTACAGTTAGTGACTGGATCTCAATTGTTGTCCACCTTGCATGGTTTCTCTGGCTACAATCAAGTTGTTGTCAAGGAGTCAAAAATATTTAAATCTTCCTTTACCACTCCTCGGGAGCATATGTTTATGTGAGAATTTCTTTTGGTCTCATGAATGCTAGAGATACTTTCCAAAGAGTAATGGATGTTGCTTTTACTGGTTATATAAATGACTTCATTACAGTTTATCGGGATGATGTGACTGTATTTTCAAGGAGCAGAAAAGATCACTTGCGCAGCATTTGGAAATAATGTTTACTAGATGTAGAGAATTTGGAATCTCTCTCAATCCTAAGAAGTGTCACTTTGGGGTGAAAAAGGCCAAGTTGATTGGTCATATTGTTTCAAAGGATGGTGTCATGATTGACCCTGAGAGAATAGAAACAATCAATAAGGTGCCAATTCCAAGAAAGAAGAAGGGCATCCAATCTTTCTTTGGGTAGATCAACTTTATTATAAGGATTGTGTCCAATTTTTTTGAGTTGACTCTTCCTATCACATGCATGTTAAAGAAAGATCAAGTTATCAAGTGGGAGGAGGTTGTTATTTAGGATTTTGAAGGAATCAAAGAGGCACTTAAACATGCACCTGTCTTGGCAGCCCCAAATTACAAAAGGCCTTTCCAAATCTTC